>CP092090.1:5905000-6385000 GCA_029203775.1 Neoneuromus ignobilis | reverse complement strand
AAATAATAAGTAATGTATTTCTTTAGAAGAGAAAGCAAATAAAAAAATAATTTCGTTCATATTTTATTTTTAATTAACAAACTCGATTTTTAGTAAAATTATTTTTAAAAAGTACATTATTGTTAATTTTTATTACATGCTTAATAATATGGATAATGGTTTAAAAAATAAAAAGGAAATTTTAACATAGTTAATCACTTATCCTAAAATTACAAAATGTTATAAAAGTATTCAATAATCACTTATTGCTCGCTTTATTCCTTAATGCGAATATCATTGGTCAGATCATCATCATTAGAGCGTTATATTATAGTCTGTGGAATAAAAACGAACAATGAAAAAAAATATATGTAATTTTTAAGATGTTAATTTTTGTTAAATTCTATTGTAAATTATTTTTTAAAAAATTAAATTATATTTAACTCTCCATGAACTGTAAAATAAAGTATTTTTTCTATAAAAAAGATATATATTTCATTGTTAATATTAGTATGTTTAATGGCACTAGAATAAAACTTCCAAATTATTCTTCAAGCATAACATTATTAAAAAAGACGATCAAAAAATATACTCATTTCAAACTTACGTATATTTACTTATGCAAATGTGAAGTATAATTAACAGAACATATATCTACAGAATGTAATTAATGAATTAATAAAAGTAACACTTGATAACGAATTTATTTATAGAGTTCATGTATATCTGCATTATAGACCTTGAATTAAATGAGGACATGAAATTTACTTTTTTTATCAAATTTATATAAATCATGAGCAGTTTCTGATATTATAATATAATTCTTTATTTTTTTAAATATCATTTTTTTTAAAACATGTGTAATACTTTAGATTTGGTTCTTTATTTAAAATTTAAAAAAACACATTTATTCTGGTTTTAATTTGATATATTTATCAAAAAAATAATCATTTATTTTTATCACAATTTTGATATATTTATAAAATTATATATATATATATATATATATATATATATATATATATGGATATAATGATGTATGTATATATGTCAGACCCTTCATAAAAACATCCATTTGTGCATATGCTTTTCTTTAAGTATTGATTCTCGTTTTACTGTCTGCACAGATTTTACACATTCCCAATATCGTATTCAGAATTTTCCGATAATCGAGAACCGATTCACCGCGAATAAAATGTTCTCTGTACGATTTAAAACGATTTCATCTATTTAATTATGGCTACAAACTCGTCTTTTCTATTGTTGCTCTTATCTAAATGCACAAACCTAGCAACAGCAGCTGTAATAGAGCATATCAAATATACACAAACCGCAATGAAACTAAACCGCAATTCAAAGTTACATCGTAGTACATGACCATTTGCAAACGGAATGAACTCGTGGATATTGTTACCATTGTACAAAATTTCTGCTTATCAGTTAAATAAGTTATATTACTTTGTGACTTTTATCATTTAGTAAATGTCTGTTAAATATTACGCAGTTACATGAATCATCACTTTGTAGTAGGTAATAATTAATACTCATTCCTTTTTTTAAGTAGACTCTTCTTACACGAATGCGTCGTTGTCGCACATCTTTGTTAATATGTAAATTCTATGTACTGTTGTTACATGTGTTTGGTGAAATATGACATGCATTTTTTATATGCAATCAACATACTGTTTCTCTGCTTAGAAAATTAATGTTTCTGAATTATTTATGAAGTCTTAGATATGACAGCATAACTGCAATTCGTAATAATTTTTCGGATATTTTCAAAATATATATCTAATACGTTGTTAAATACACTGAAAAAATCATTACATTTAAGGTATATCATAAAAAGTTAATGAAATATTTATATGCGAAATAATTACTTTTTTACAAATTATTTTAAATAAGAAAATATATAAATAATTGTATGATTTATTATTAAAAACTTATTTTCTAGTATCAACAAATAAAAATATTATTCTTGTAATTAAAATATCGATTAAATAATATATAAATATGTGTTAAAATATATTCTCAGTATAAATATATTGATTTGAATTTTTTATAATTTTTATTTTACCAGTTAACGATTCTAAATACATTTTTCTAGAATTATCTAAAAAGAACCACAAATTTCAAAATGTAATCATTTTTTATAAGGAAAATCCATTATATTTTCCTCAAGTAGTGATAAATTATTTTTTTGATTCATTAATTATCGTTTAGTGTTATTCATTTATGTTTTAATCTATATGAAAACCTTATGTTATTAATCATTCAATCATTTAATTCTCTTTATTTATTATTATGCCTGTATTTTTTAAAAAAATGATCGTTAATTTTCACAACATATTTTGTTCTTTACTTCAATATATTTTATTTTAAATTTGAAATATTATTTCCGCATTTATAATTTATATAATAAAATAATTTTTATTATACAAAAAATATTTTCCAAATTTATTTTATAAAATTCATAAATGAAATTAAATGAAAATTTATATTTTTTAGAATAAAAATCGACAATTTTTATTGCATGTATATTTTTCAAATTATTTTTTACAATTAGCTATAGCTATGTAGCCAATTTACTTTTTAAATAAACAACTCTCTCTCTTTTAACTCAATATCATTTTTATAGAATATTATTCAGTAATTAATTATTTATGTTTGACTAATAAGAATTCTGATAACCATGTTATCACTTTTAAAACATATAATTATAAGCTGTCTTTTAAAAGATAACATGGCTATTAAAATTTCCATTAACCAGAAGAAAACAAGAATTGATTGTTGAATATTTTTATAAAAATCTTTTTATGCTGAGGAATATGAAAAATATGTTATAATTTTCGTATTGGAGTTTTAAAATATATAATCTTTTTTTAAAATAAAAATGTATAGTATTTTCATTTGAATAATTAATTATTCTCTCTCTCTCTCTCTCTCTCTCTCTCTCTCTCTATATATATATATATATATATTTATAGGCACATAGAATCTATGTTATAATAAAAGTCCCTACCAGAGTAAAGTTCGAAATAAATCAAACTATTAAGTAGAAAATATACCGTACACAAAAAGTGTATGTATGGAGAAAAACGAGTACTGGGACATTAATGAAAATAGAGGAAACAAAAGTCCGGTCCCAGTTTCCGTATAATAAATTTTCATGCACATGTCACTTTTTATAGATACTGTACAAGTTTTGTGCACTGGGAACATTAGGTATAAGTAAATATAATGTGTTTAGGATAAGATAAAGAGAGAGTTGCAAAGAACATACTATAAAGAATGAAACGTGGTTGTTGTAAGTTCTGTTTATTGTTCGGATAAAGTTGCACACCCGTTCGAATTCCAACACAGCGTAGATAAATAAGTAAACGTTTTCTGACAAACACATTGTTGTCTTCTTTGACGCTTTTATGTTAAAAAACATGTTAAATTGTTTTCGTATAAAGTTACGTTTCGATGATGTAATCTCTGAACAAATCTCGGATGTCTTATATTATTTTTTTTCTATGTAGTTAATGAATACGCTTTCTATGTTTGTATAAGGAATTTATATAAACAGTTAAAAATGATTTATTTTCATTTACAATTATAATAAATTCAATTACTCTACATAGAAACTAATACAAACTCCAATAGTATATTTTTTTATTGAAATAAATTTTAATTATGCTCTTTCAATGTACACGAGTATTATTTTTGTATTAAAAAAACAAACATTAAAAATTAAGTAATGTTTTTTATTTAAAGAGGTTATTGTAAAACATCTGTTTTAGTCTACTTCTTTTTGCGTTTTCATTTAATTACATATAACCTTTCAAACATTTGAAAACCCAAGATAAGTAGTGAATAATAACTTCATTTTATCACTGCTTGATATTTATTTTTACCTTTAAAAACATATACCTAGAAAAATGTACATAAAAAAAATTATTATAAAAGTAGGAGTAAGTAAAAATCAAAATATATTAGAAATAAATTAAATCTCCTAATATACACATGTTAAAACCGATTAATAAAAAATCGTTGTTAATAGTCTTCACCACACTCGAAATTTGATATTTTTAGTGTACATAACGCCATTATGTGGCTATTTAAATAACTGCAAAAAGCTAGTGTTAATTGCTCGAAAACATTTTTGTAGGGTTGTAAAAAAGTACACAAACAATTTTGAATCTGCGTTAAAAGGTCATTGGAAAAATTATATCTGTTAATTTGGAACAGAGTGAGGTAATTTACTATACTAAATGTTTCATAATGAAATAAAAAATTAAATGTTTAAAAATTGTATTTTTTCATCATGTCTTGATAATTGATTATAAATTTTAAAATGGTTTTTGATTTATTTATTTTTTGGTAATTATTACAAGGTGATTTAAATAAAATATTTTTGAAACGAAAACTGAATTTGTATAAAATACTATTTCATTAAATACAAATCAAAAATGATATTAGAACAATCTTAATCCATCGGATGATTAAAAAATATATTATAAATTCCAATGAAAATTTATGAGATACAACATCTATATAAAACACTTAATGAACAATATTGATTCAAAGAGAACAACGTTCTATAATAAATTGAAAAATAAATAAAGAGAAAATTCCACAACTGTCATACATATTTCTATGAATATTTCAATAATAATGCTGTCATATCCAAAGTTGTTTCTCTCCAACTCCGATGACAAGTTTGATATTGAAAAATATATATGCACTTATTTTTTTATTTATTTATTTCTGTCAATACTTAAACAGTTCTACTTGATATCTAGTCAATTGTACTGTAGTTGATGTTTTCAATTTTCTTTCGAAGACACGTTCGTGTAAAAAATTACTCGTACGTGCGACGATTCTAAAACTCGACATCAAAGTAAATTAACGTAGTTTTATTAATTGTTGCTCTTTAATTTATATAGTCATCTATATTATTAATCTTCACCATTTACATATATATATATATATATATATATATATATATATATATATATATATATATAAATAATCTTCATTAACAGAATTTTATTTTACTTTACGACGAACATGTAAATAAAAAAAATGTTTCCGATAAAAAAACAATCTGTATACGTTTCTTTTATCACCGTATATTTTCACTCTTTCGTATATATCTTTGGCAAAGGTATAAATTCACAGAAAACGAATTTTATAGTTACTACGTTCATTCCGATAAGAGTATTTCTGGATTTGTACCATTTAAGTATAGCGATTGACTGTATGTTGAAAATTATATTATGATTTCAATATAAATTCAAAGAACGAGAAGTTCCATTGCTAGTTCTATTCAAATATACATATATATATATATATATATATATATATATATATATATATATATATATATATATATATAACTGTTTATTCACAAAGTATATTTACTTTTTTATTTGACTCTAATGTAAAACTTGTATTAAATTACAGTTGTGTACGTACAATGAATTTAAATAATTGTAAATTGTGTTTTATTGTAGAGAACTGCAACGAGTGTTTAAAGAGTAAAATGTAATTAGTTTTTAACGAAGCGTATTCAATCATTTTAATTGATTTTAAATTGATAGTGTTTATACGTAATTAGTTTCAATTAACAGTTAAATAATTTTTAATATTACAGAAACGAAACGAAAAAAGCATTATAATAAAATTTCTTAGAATTGTTTTCGGCTTTTTTATTCTCTTATCAAATTGATTCTGTATGTATCATAATAGAATCGTGGTCACTGAGCGTAAATTCAATCGAAACTGAAAAGTCATCTTACATATTTGTGTCAAAATAATTCGTTTCACATAGATTTTTTTATTTTAAATGTAATTAATTTTCTCTTAATAATTTTCATATACGTTTTATTTAAAATAAAGTTCTCGTTATGAAAATCATGCCAATTCCAAAAATTATAATTTTTTTTTTAAATAAAATTCGAAAAATATGAACTGTTATTTAGTAAATACGACAATTTTTAGATATTTTTTTCGTTCTAGTGCAATTTATTCATCAATTAGCAATATTGATAAATAATAAACTCTCAATTATATTCATATTACATTATTGATTTTTTGTGTACATATAATTATATTTTTATTTATTATTAATATTAGTTCTTGTCATATATGTGTTCAATATAATTGTTTTCATAAAGATAAAACTGATGATATATTATTTTAAAAAAATATATTATATATATTTTTAGAATAAAGTTTTATATATTCCAATTCTGCACAAATTATAATTTTGTAGTTTGTGATAAGGCTTGAATATAAGATAAGGCTTTGATATTAAAACGACAGTGTCGCAGATGTGGTATTTTATTGTTTTGAAGATCCTGTTACGAATATATATTTTATATCATTTTTTTTTCATTGCTTGAGGTTGAATTTCTGTCAAAAATAAAATGTTATCTATTTATCTATCTATATAAATACCTATCTATTTTTCGATCTAATTATATATATATATAGAGAGAGAGATAGAGAGAGAAAGAATGATAATTTTCAAAATTCAGATTTTAATAAAATCCAAAATCATTATCTTCTGGTCATTTGTTAGTTCTACAAATTATCGAATATGAAATATATTACACATACAAAAGAAATATTCTATAACGTATCTATTCATTACCCTTGTCCATTTTCATTGATTTATACGATACAAGAAAGATATAAGTAATTAATTCTGTTGTTGGTCTGTTATATGAGAAATTGATAACAGTTGACTCGAGTTGCTTCTAACGAGAATTCTCCATTCCATCTTGACATTGATGTTTCATTTTGTTATCTCTCATGACAGTACATATACTTGTGTTTATATATATATATATATATATATATAATATTCACATAGATTTATGTAAGTATATAGAATTCGAATAAAAGTGAATAATTTCGATATCAATGAACGCTCGACCTTTATTTATATACCTTTTGAAACACCTGCTTCTTTTAATCATACGATATAATTGCACTTATGCTACGATATACGTTTACTATATGTATATAGGACTACAAATAACTGTGTACATCTATTTTTACACAATTGTGTAATATTAGCAATGAGTCTGAGTTTGCAAATATATACGTCATTCGTTGCATTAAATTCATACAAATGACATGTTATGTTTCAGTGTAGATTATTCTTTACTTTTATATTTTAGTGATTTAAATGTTTTATATTACATATATATATATATATTAATAAATTAATATTTCTCTAATCGTTTTTATTTTTCATACATAATTGATTTTTGAATAAGTATTTTAATTTTCTAATTGATTTCGTAAATTTTAAATGTTACCATTTCATTTTAATTACAACTTTATAAAAGCATTATTAAATATTGTTGGAATTCATATATCTGAAAAATAATTACTGTTGACGTAGTGACACGCATGTTCATATTTTATTAAATATTTATATATAAATGCAGAGCAAGAAATCAAATATGACAAATCATTCCTTTTTCATAAAATGTGATAAATTATTTATTATTGTGCAATAATTGTTTAAATAATGATTTTTCAAAAAATAACTTTTTCAATAATAAATACATGTTTTTTTAAAAAAAAGTTTTAAACTTTTTTCATATTTAACTTGAATAAACACTCTTTGTCAATATGAATACTGAAATATACTATTATATATTTTTCATAGAATTTCCCTATGTAGTATTCAATTTATTTCAAGAACTTTAAGTAGACATACGTGTATACACTTCACGGATTATTATTTTTTTAAAAAAAGAATTACCTACTACTTTTTTCATGGCGACATCACCAAACATCTCCTATTGTATTTATATATCTAACATAATGTTACATTTTCAGGTTATTACGCTAGTACCGTTCCGCTTTCTTTAATTATTCTTTAATGTCAGTTTGTATGTACGTTCATATAAAAACACAAATGTTAACTTCCCAGATATTTCTGTCTAATGTTCAAGATTCACTACATACGTTTCTAAAAACACTTCTAGAAAATCTGTTTGTCTGTATTTCTTTTAGTTTTAATTTTTTGCTTCAAAAATCGATTTTCTTTATTTTTGTCTCTCTTAAATATATTCACTTATGTACACACCTACACAAATATTCTTAAACACAATGGGTCTATATTATTTTAATGTTCTTTGCTTTGTACAATAATTTTGTCTTGACTGTCTAGAATTTTTTTATTATTCAAATCATATAGAGAGTTTTATTATTATATTAGATCCTCTGTAATCTTAATTTTTTGAAATATCAATCAGTAATTTCCTAATCTATAGAAGGTTTTTTAATACTTTAAGTTATTTTGAACAGCTGTAACAAATAGATGTTCATTAAGTGTCGAAGATCGTCACATTCTTAATGCAATCATGGGTGGTCTGTCTTTATATGTATTCTTATATATATATATATATATATATATATATATATATATATATATATATATATATATATATATATATTTACCTAATTATTTGAACAATGGAAACTTATGTAACAGTATTGTCAATAATACAATAATTTTCAGATTAGATTAGAAATGTTGAATTCAATTTATTTTTAGCTGGATTGTGTACTTGTATTTACGCACGTATTGTACTCATGTTTGACTTATGAATATATATATATATATATATATATATATATATATATATATATATATATATATATATATATATATATATATATACATATACATATATGATTTTCACTGAATTCACGCGCCAGCGAACAAAATTTATAGTTGCGTGATGTTAATGATATTTACAGTAACGATTTTCATAATAGGATAATGGTAATAAAATTGTGGAGCGTACGTTAATACTTATAAACTAAGATTATTTGGAACTGTTTATGGTAAACGACTTGTTACATTCAATTAATTGTTTATTTGAATGTATTATACCTTTGTTCAATATGAATTTAATTCGTGTTACACGATTCGACGATTCAAGAATTTATACAAATTATGAATTGAAATGTTATTTATTCAATCAATAAATTAAAATATTGGTGTTTTGATGCGTGATTAATAGGAATAACATTTTATTCGCATATATATATATATATATATATATATATATATATATATATATATATATATATATATATATATATAAAAAGTAATTGATTTGACGATATTTTTAGTGAATTATTCATTTTATGTTTATTTCATTGGGTTTTAATGTCAAGTTTAAATAAAATCGATTAGGTCATTTCAAACGAACAGCTCTGTTAAAATTGAAAATAGAAAATCATTTCTTGAAAATATATGTTCTTATTTTATGTAATTGATAAAGAATAAAATAATTTAAACAGTGTTAATATAACAAAAAAAATGTTTTTCTCCTGATTGCAAAATATAATTAAATAATGTATTCTTTTTAAAAATTGAAATTCATGTAAAAAAAGATTTTAACAAATAATTGGTTTTTAATGCTTGTTAATTAAAATATGTTAAAAATTCAAATTATTTACTCATAATTTTTTGATTTATTTTCTATATTTATTTCCTTCATGTTTTTTATGATTTATTTACACCATGAACTGTTAACAAATATTTACATAATTATGAGTTATTTCTTAATTATATTTCCAGTGTTGCGGATTGTTTAGATTTTATTAGAGATTGGTATATTTTTACATAATTTACATGTAATCTTGTATGTATATATAGTTTTTTAAATTACATTTAAATTCATTTGTTGTTTATTCAAATAGATAGTTACATCTTTCTATAGGATCGTCTAAATAAGACTGAAGAGTTCAGATATACATTTATTTGCTTACTATTATGTACTCTTCTTTATTATCCTTCAGGCTTTTTTTTGACATTATGTATGTATACAATATACTTATAATATATATATATATATATATATATATATATATATATATATATATATATAAAATCTAATTAACATGCAATTATTTTTTAATTGCTGTAATAAATAAATAAATTTCCGAGTTACTGAATGTATTGTATAATAGTAAGTGATTATGAGGTAATTATTTTTTTCCAATAAAATGTTGTTAATTAAGTAAATGTATTATTTATATTAATTAAAATGTATACATACATTGTATATACAAGTTAAAGTAATAAAAATAATGTTGTTGATAATGATAAAAGCAGTATTTTCTATGAATAGTTATGGAAATAAATAGCAATTGGTTGATAATTGCACTTATAATTCAGTACACATTCTTATACATTAAATAACACGATTAGGATTGATTTACAATTTTTTAAAAATGAAATATCTTGCCTGAAAATAATATCTAATTCTCCAAAAATATTTATTTTTAAACGAAAAAAATAGTTTATATATCAACTGAATTTTATAACTTACAAAAAATGTGTTATATTAAAATCTTGAAGTAATAAAAAATATTCTATTAATTTGTATAAACAATTAAACAAGTATTAAATTATTCAGTATTAAAAATAATAACGTGAACATTTTTTGTAACAATTATTGTAAGCTCAAATATATATTTCATTTTGCAATATTTATAAATTATCGTAAAAATAAAGTGGAAATTTTATAAATGCATCTACATGCCAACATATTACTTCAGAGTGTTAATATCTTTCAAATATATTTCTCTTTCGACATCCAGACATGCAGTTAAAAAAAGCTCATATGTCTAGAAGATAAATCAACAATTATATTTACATCGCAGACTTAAATTCAACTGCATCAATTTCACAAAGAAACAAAATAAATGCCATTAAAAAGTACTTGTATAAAAATCACTTACTATAAAACGATTTATATCTTTAGAATTTATTGTTCCTAAATAGTTAAAATATTTTATTTAGTAGTCTAGATGTTGAGTTATAACTGATTTTAAAAATAAAGTACATAAATCAATATCTCTGATGTTGTATTGATGTCTTGTAGGATTGTGTATTTTATTTTATTTAGATTATAAATTAAATATTTATCAGTTGAGATAAAAGTTTGAATTGAACATTTTTTAAACAAATCATTTTTATAGCAGAATCTTAAACAAACCGGTATTTTTCCTTTAAAATATTCCAAATATCAAATATAGATAAAAATGATTTATTAATTGTACCAAATTATAATTTGTAGACATTTCAGTTTAGTAAATATTTACAAATTAAACAAATAAAGAATGAGATTAGATTTTATTACAAGTGTATTTGATTGACTTAAAGTATGTAGAAATAGCTTTTTGTTACATTTTGATATTTAAATTTATATATAGTATTTATAGAAATTTTCCAATTTAGAAGTCGATTTTGCATAAATTTTTAATTTTTTTTTAAAAAAAATTGTATAATAATAGAATAACATTTATTGAATTTTATTAAAAACTAAATTATTGGTTATTGGATTAATAATTGAGATCATTAGTTTAAAAAATATAGTATTGAAAAAAACGTGTTTCAATTTTAATTTATCTAAGTACGAAGTTCGGTTTACATGATTCTTGGATTTAATATAAAATCTCAGAAAAATATTCTTGAAGTTATAAATTTTAAAAAGTACAAAATATTAATTATTTTGATTCGTCAAAGTGGAATACCTCGTTATTTAGAAAAATAGTAATATAAAATTAATTAAGTAATGAACGTGGATCAAATTAAAACACTTATTTAACAAGAGTTTATTTATTTCGATTTAATAATATAAAAAAAATGTACATAATTTACGAATATAATCTTTAGAGTACGGTATAAGTAATCCGCTTAAAATTAATCGTATGAAAGGTGCGAAAATATGTACATTATTAAATCTCGACCCGTGGTTACCTGACATTAAAATTGTATGAAGTTCCCTGAATAAAAAATGTATACAAATTATATATAACACAATCATCCATTTACATTTTTTCTGCTTTTCTGTACATACATCCGTTTATAGGTCCCACCTACGCACGTCTCATAAAAAGCATATATTTTTATAATTACGAGCGTTTGAAAAACTGCACTAATTATTCAAAAATAATGTGTATTGAAAAGTTACATACACCGTCAGTAAATACGTAATAAATATTCATACTGCCGGATTATGTGAAAAAATAATTTACATATCTATGAACAAGTGTACCTTAATTATTTACGCTAACATTCATTCATAGCACGTGTTGTCTGTTGGCGCGTTAATTTTTCAGTTTATACTAGTGTTTTTATTCGCCGCAATCTTTGTTACTATTTTTTTTTAATGTTATTCATCCATCCATATTTGTTCATCGCAGTTGTGTACGAACGAACGAGCTAGTTAGCGTGTTTAATTTAATGTCGTAGTAGAACTGTGCAATTCCCCCTCGTTCGTAACACATAAAATGCTGAATAATTAACTGAGTCCGTATGAGTTCGATTTAATGGGTAATGACTACCGCTGCACGCATATATTTCGTATAATTACATATACATATAGATTGATCTTCTGGCATAATCAGTATTTTTTAATTTGTTTGTGACCGTGAACCATATTATGAAGCAATCGTAATATAACAATATATATATATATATATATAATATATATATATATATATATATATATATATATATATATATATATATATATATATATATATATATATAATTGTAATGAACATTTTTTGTGTAGATTTCCCTTTAAATCTCAGTTGTAATCAAAAAGGTATTACGTGTAATTTTAAAAACGATATTGTGTATTAAAGTTCAGTACGTTTTTTTTTTAAATATTACATTTTAAATTTTAAAACACATTTCATATTCAATGTTCTTATAAAAAAAGTAAAAATCATTGATAATATCAAAGGTGTTTTGTAGGTTAGATAGAACTTTTGACATTTGAATGCAGTATACTTTGGCAAATAATTATGAAACTTTATACTTGAGAAACGTTTCAAAATTGTTAAAATCTATTTCAAAAATCAGTGTTCTCTTTCCCAAACTTATAGAGCACAAAATTTAGTTCAGTGATGAGGCTTATTTTTAGCTTAACGCGTAAGTTAATAAGGTAAATTGTCACATTTGGAGTAAGACCAATCCTGAAATGATTCACGAAAGCTCTTTACATCCAGAAAAATGCACAGTATGGTGTGGATTGCACGCTGGTGGCATCATCAGATCTTAGTGTACGTTATAGAACGATGATCAATGATTATTTGTTTCCAAATTTGCATGATATCGATCTGGAATAGATGTGGTTTTAGTAGGATGGTACCACGTGCCAAAAAATCGAGTTATTGAAATAGAAATTCGGCGATAACGTTATCTCTTGAATTGGCCTCTATGATCATATGATTTGACGCCTCTGGATTATTTTCTTTGTGGATATATGAAATCTCTGATTTATGCTGATAAATCAGCAACGATTGAGGCATTAAAAACCAACACAACTCGCCTAATTGCGGTCATAAGACCCGAATTGCTTGAACAAGTGACATGAAATTGGACTGACAAAATAAACTATATCAAAAGTAACCATGGAGTACATATACCCAAAATATTTTTTTAGTATTAATGTCATAAAATTATCTTTCGAATAATGAATATAATAACAAATAAATGGTCATCCGGTCAATTAAAATGTGTTTTATTTCAAATTAAAGTTCTATCACGCTTAAAAAAACATTCTTTAAATACGAGGGTTGTTTGATAAGTATGATAAAAAAAATTACCATAAAATTTAATAAATTTTTAAATTTACCATACTTATCAAACGATCCTCGTGTATATATATATATATATATGTATGTACAAATGTAATAAAATGCAAATATATTTAAATTAGATATAAAAAGTAGTACAAAGTGTACTAATATCAAATAGAGCAAAAGTGCAACGACCCTTGAAACGATATGGAATTCGTAATGTAATCAAAAAAAAAAATATGTTCGTATTTAGGAATGTTATGTTTTGATTCATTGATTTTTAAATCAGAATAAATACTATTATCATTATTTAAAGATATAAATTTAATTTATATTTTTTAAAAAATAGTGCATCAATTAAACTAAATCATTTAAAAAAAATTACATTGCACAAGTTATGTAATTAATTAATATTTGTACGAAATGAAGGGATTTAATCGAATTTCGATTGAACATTTGAATTAACTCGAACCTTAAAGATAACAGTAAGTTCTACGACGCATCCCGTTGATATTGGAATCCTGAACAACTATGCGTGCTCGTGTAAGGAATTTCAATCAGCGTCTGATTGTTGTGCGTTCCACATTCTAACTCTAATCATCTCTATTTACATATCGTGAGAAACAGAAACATGTTTAATTAGGAAAAGAACATCTTAGATGATATCTGAAATGTTGACATGATATTTTCAAGTAGTATTATCATATTTATGATTTTAATGTAATTTCTAAACAATTCATATATTTCAATCTATAATTAACTTATAAAATTTAAATTCAGATTTATAGTTCAGTTAATAATCTGTAACAAATAATTATCGAAATTCAAGGTAATTATAATATTTAGAGTAATAGTGAAATTTTGGAATGAAGTGAGTGATTCATTATTAAAGTAAATTTGCTATAGAGGAAACAAAATAGTATTACAACCTGTTTGTAAAATAATTTTGTTATAAAATTTTGATAATTGACTTGAGATACAAATATAATTTTAATTGAAGATACAATTATTTTATCTTGCATTATGCGAGACTTGTTAACATTTATATATTTATATAAAGTGGTCAAAATGAGACTGAAGGATAGTAAAGAATAGTAAATGAAAATAAGCAAGAAAATATAGGGTTTTCCAATAAGCGTTTCACAAGTTTAAATGAAAATAAAATAAAAAGTATTTCATTAATAAGTTATTTATTTTTGAGTATATTCTATGGCAATAATGATGAATGATTCTATTTTTTGTGGTTTAAGAGCATAAACCAAAGATTTCACATAAGTGGATTATTTTCTGTGGGGTTATACACAAAAAATAATCCACTGGAGTTAGAGCACATAATCTTGTTGGCCAATTGATGGGTCCATTTCGTGAAATAGTGGACTCATTAAACTTTTGTTTCAATAAGTCTATTAAAGTTTTTACAATTTCTAAGCGTTGTTAAAGTGTTTAACATTCCATGATAATTTGCCAAACTATATTGAGTTAAAATGAGCTTAAAAAAATCAATCAAATAAGAATCACATTTTTGACATTCTTATTAGAAAATCCTATATATATCTAAAAATTTCAGTCTCATTTGAAACTTCTTGTAGTATGAAACATATTTTTAATTAGTAAAGAGAGTAAAATAAGTAAATGTTGTTATGATAAAATTATTGTGATTTATGGAATAAATATAAAAAAATACTACATAACATCTGTTTTAATTATAAATTTCATGTATTCGGTAACAAAAAATTCATTTTTATATAAATGTTTAATTACTGCTCTTCTAATTCATTTTATTTTTGTATTATAAATAACTCATTAATGAATAATTAAAATTTGATATAATAAAAGAATTCAGTACGTATTACAAAACTTTTTTATAAAAATATTTGTTGTAATTTTGACGTACTTAAGTGCTGTAGTGTCAAGTTTTTTTATAAATGTTATGTAGTCATTGTCTTAATTTTGAATCATTGTTTTATTTTCTTTTTATAAAACACCTGTACAAATATATTTATATATTTTTACACGAATGAATATCTCATGAGTCATGTACATGTGTGTATATATATATATATATATATATATATATATATATATATATATATATATATATATATATATATAAAGTGAATTAGTCATTGTACCAAATATTTTGTGCGTGTGTTTTTTATATTTTATTAAAATTGTGTTTAACGTATACATAAATGTTGAGATAGTAAAATAATTAAATACGTGTTAGAGGACTTGTTGTAAATAACTAGAAGTATAATTATATTTTGACATACGTGTCACTGAAATGTTACTCATTTTATATACTGTCCTGTTTTCATTTTCTGGTTTATTTACATGTATATATATATATATATATATGTGTGTGTGTGTGTGTGTGTGTGTGTGTGTGTGTTTGTGTATGTACACACCCACTTACACAAACGTAAAGGAAATCAAAAATCTTTAAAAAAATCAGGGAAAAATTCTATTTGCATTTTTAATTTTTCCAGAACTTGTGATTACCTACCTCTTTGTGTTTGATTCTCTCTCTCTCTCTCTCTCTCTCTCTCTCTCTCTATATATATATATATATATATATATATATATATATATATATATATATATACATACATATACATAAATGATAAACAGTTAAATAGTATTCACCTTCTGATTTCTCTTGATTGTAATTTAAATGTATTGAATCGCAAATTGTAAATAAGAAATTATTTATTAATTTAAAACATTTTTTTATAACTATGTGTGAAAAGTTATAATCCTTATTAAATGATCATTTTATATACGTTTACAAACTTGATTTTTTTTAATATTGTTCATTACTTTACTAAAAGTTTTAGATGATAGGTTGTTTATCTCTTCAATGATATCGAATTTTAACTCGATGAAAATGCTAGACTTATAAATATAAATTTTCTTTTTTAAATAACCTCTCAGAAAATAATATGGTACTATAAAATTGAACGATCTTACACACCACAATATGCCATCAAATCTGAAAATGAGGTGATTTAGAAAAATATCTTTTAAAATTATCCTTATTGTTGTTATGAATTATAAACTGTTTAAGTCAATTTTATTTTTTGAAAGAAAAAATTAAAATAATTGTAGTATTTTTTTAAAAATCAGAAAATAAATTACGACCCACCTTGTTTATTTATATAAATTATTTTTATATTTTTAAGATTTAAATTTAATTACAAATATTTGTTAGTAATTTTGAATTACTTTAGAAAATCGTTATATTATTATAATGTGAGAATGTTTTCTTAGAGTGTGTTTAATGTTTTTATTGTACTATTTTGTCATAAATTTGTACAATGTAGATTGTATCTACACATCCAGTTTAATAATAATGCCATTTCTGTTTCTCGAGTTCCATTCGGCGTATGTCTTCAGTTAATTTGTAGCGAAACTATATGAAACTTAGATATGAAGTACGCCTGCTCTATTTGCGTAAGTTGTCTATACACATAGTGTTGTTATTATTATTATTATTAACTCTGCAACTATAACCATAATGTATTCAAGAACAACAACTTATCAGCTGTAATGATGAATGGGTCGGTATATAATAAACGCCGAGAAGCATTTAAACGCGTATCACAGCCCATGTTGCTCGTAACTACTGTCTGGATCGATTAATCAAACCTCTAACTTGCAGACAAACGAATGTATAACGCCATCCAATATTACATTCTGTTGGTGTCGAAGACGACGACATCTCCCTCGAATCATGTGGGCGCCCACACCACATAAATATGACATGAACTCCGGCGGCGTACAATGAAATGTACTCACAACAATAACGTCATTTCGAGGACCGTATGCAATGGTTTTTTAATTGACCGACGATACCGACCAATGACCCACTACCACTAAACTTGTTTACGTGGGCATACGGACAATAAGCCAACAATGTTTCACGTACTGTTTTCTATACCCGTAAATTCTGTTATACATTGTCATGGTCGCGTGTTCGGTAATAAAGACATAAATAATACATAAAATGGACTAGATGTGTTTGTTCTTTTTTATCGTACATACGTGGATGTTAAAATTTTTATGAACATTGTTGTTGGTGTTTCTGTAATGAGTTTTGCATTCGATCGCAGTCAAGTCGTACACGTATTCAAGTTTTCAGATGTGGTTATTATGAATTATTGACACGGTTGATAACGATCCGTAACATTAAAAAAACACATTTTTTTGTACACGGGTGTGTTGTTAATTGTGATATGTGGATGAGAGGAAAAAATTGAAATGTGGTTCGTATGTTGAACGTTTTATCGAAATTTAACGTCTGACGGATATTAAAACATCAGCTGTTTTCGAAACTTTATCCTACGAAAGTTTCATATTAGTGAGCTTTGTGATATTCTCATCAAGTAAAAAGTTTGTTGTTAAACTACCAGAAAATCATCGTTCGAATATTAACTCAGTTTTACCAGATCGTTTTTTTTTTTTTAATATCGACTTGTGTTGCATATTTTTTTAAAGCTGTATTAAAGACTCTCAGTTTTTTATACATAGAAGTATATTTTATTTTATTATCATTTTCAATAGACTGTTTAGAAAAATTAAAAATATTTTAAATTAATAAAAATATAAAATTTTGTAATGCATAAATAAAAACAGAACAAACATTAATTATATTTTACATATTTAAAAATAAATTATCTTATATATTATGCATTATAGAATTTTGATTTTTGACAGCAATTTGAAAAAATATATTTTATTTCTATGTTTTTTAATGATACAATTATATCTATAAGCAAAGTATCTATTTTTACGTATTATTTTTTATAATCAGTAATGAAGTTAATAAAATTAAAAATTATTATAAATTTTGGTAAAAATGTAGTTTTTTTTTAAATATTTACATACATTTTTTAATATTTTTTTTATATATTTATGATCATAAATTTATATGAAAACTATATTTTTTAGTGTAATTACAAACATTGCAATTTGATTTTTTTATTTAGGCAAAAATATTAAAATTTGGTTTTAAATTAAGGAATTTGTTGAAAAATTACAATTTATTTTAATACTAAATTTTTAAACTGCAACCTTATTGAAATAATAACTGAAAGGGTTTATATTTTTTTTATGTATCATTGTATAGAATTTTCCAATTAGCTCTTTAGAAATTTAAATGGAAATAAAACAAAAAGTAATTACTTAATTAGTTTATTTTTTATTTTTAAGCATATTATATGGAATTAATGATGGAACACAATTTCACTCTCTATTCATAATAAAAACATTTATAGAATCAAAAAATCAAAAATGTTGTCTCTATTTTACGTATATATTTTTAAAATCAATCTTAGATTTAAGATTTTATAAGGTAATAAACATAAATATTCCAAGTGCTATTGATTTATGAATCAAATATTTTAAAATATATATTAAAAAAAATACATTACAATTTTGCTGATTTACATAAATGATCGAAGCGTATACTTAAAAAAAATGTATTGGTTATAAAAAAGCATGAAAACGTCCATTTATATTGAATATAATTTACTCTAAATTATAAATAAACATCTCAGAGAAGATTACTTCGGAATTTGCTCGCAGAATGATCGTAAAATGCTGTTCGGACGTTTTCCTAAAACTTTTATGTCTATATTGATGACAACCGCCATCGATTACCTTTTTACTACTCCTGTCTCAATATAGCCAATGTAACCCAATATCAATATGTTACAATATACTCGTGTAGTAAAGACTTGTCGAATGGGTTTTGCAACTTTTACTCTCTTTTGTACTTTACGCATATATACACACATTATATATATATATATATATATATATATATATATATATATATATATATATATATATATATATATATATGTATATTTGTACAAATAAGTATATATACGTATGTTCAATTTTTCTTTTTGTTTATTGAATATACGGATATGGCTGTACAGAAATAAATTTTGAAACAACAGTATAAAAGTTTTATATTTGTCTCTCAGATATTCAATTTATATATATATATATAGAGAGAGAGAGAACTAAAGCTAGAAGCTGATTACTGTTCAAAATATGTTATAAATTTTATGGCATATTTGAAAATCTAATCTATTTTAAAGCAAAGTTCAGTAACAAGTTTTTTATAAAAATGTATCAACATTTCAAAATACAAATAATATTTTTATAAAAATAAATCAGAGTTGTAGTCATCATATTTCTGTATAAGAAAAAAATGTTTTTCTTATTTATACGTTATTTTAAACGAAAGTAATTATATGACATTTTACAGTAATATTTTCAAAATATTGATTATTTAGTATAAAATAAAAATCTTTTAAATTAAATTCGATAAAAATAATATTTGAGAAATTAAGAAAAAGGAATAATTTCGAATAAACTGGTAATAAAATATAATAATCATCAATATTCTAAAAATTTTATAAGACAGTATTGAGAGGTTAATTTAGTTTTTAACTTAAATAACAAATCGATAAAAATTCTATTAATACTGATAATAATAGATATTCTGTCTATATTAAAATTCAGTCAGTAGACATTCTACGAAAGTTTTTAATATATTTTCAAATTAGTTATTATTGAATTTAAAACGAAATTATTTTAAAATGTATAAAAATAGTATTTTAAAAAATAATGAAGGTTAATAATTATAAATAAACTAGTAATTAAATATAAAAAAAGTTGTTAATGTTCAAAAAATATTAAATAATAAAATTTTG
Organism: Neoneuromus ignobilis; assembly: GCA_029203775.1. Taxonomy (NCBI): domain Eukaryota; kingdom Metazoa; phylum Arthropoda; class Insecta; order Megaloptera; family Corydalidae; genus Neoneuromus; species Neoneuromus ignobilis. The sequence continues at coordinate 6,364,673 of CP092090.1, read as the reverse complement.
TGAATGGAATTTAACTATCGTAATTTCTTTTAATTTAAATAACAAATCAATAAAAATGTATTAGAACTAATAATAAAAAAACATTCATTAATATTAATTTGCACTGAATATTTAATTCAAATTCTGTGAAGAAAATTTATTGAAAACATTTTATCTTATGATATCAAAAGAATTGGCCATAAATATAATAATTAATCATTATTTTACAAAATATTTCTTAACTTATATTTTTATGAAGTAAATTTTAATTCCAATACTGATTTTCTCCATAAAAAATATATTAAAGGTTATATTACTTAATTGGAAATAAAATGTTTTAAAATGAAAAGTGTATAAGGTATTTAGTTCTATTAAAAATGTATAAATATAACAATTAATCTTCAATATTAAAAAATTGAAATATATTTCGTCCAAGTACTTGTTGTTTCAACTTGAAACGACTAGTTTTTTAACATTTTTAATTATAATAATTTATACTTTTATCTCATTCTTCAATTATTTCCTTTTGTTCATTATTTGAATGAATCATAATGTTATTTGTGTGAATATTTTTTGTTATTTAATTATTTGATAACACTATCAAGGTCGAAACTATTAAATGCTTTTTGCAAGTAACCGTTATTGTCTTAAAGAAATATAAATATGTATAATAATAATATTTGTTACTATTATGCAATTTTAAATCTATGTAAATAAATATAAATATCTTATATTTTTTCAAAGAAAAACTTCTATATTATTTTCTATATCCAATTAGCTCCATCGTTCTGAATTGAATTGAAGTATTCGTGTATTAGTCCAACTTTTTATTCAATTGTATGGAACGAAAAAGTAAAATCATGAAATATACATCTTCATTATCATTGTATATAGAAATTGTTGTACACGAGTATAGGTCATTGAATATCGAAACCGATAGAATTTTCTTGAAAATACAATACAAGAGAAGACAACGTACACGAATGCAATACAATTATTCATTTATTCAAACTTCCAATGTGACCCTCATATAGCTATGCGGTATACACTTTTTTTTATAGTTCACGTAGGAATTGTATACAGTGGATGATATAAACTGTTCTGAAATAAACTATAATAAAGAAAAATTTCTTGTAGAGGACATACAGTCGTATATTTTATATTATGTCTGACTGTTCATGTCAATTGTGGGAATATACTACTTGTTAATGTTTTTTAATGACAGAACAACTATTTTACATACACACATTATATATATATATATATATATATATATATATATAACTAAAAATCGTAATTATTAATAGACTGCATACAAATTTAGAAAGCAAGGCCGTAAAATAACACACTTGTTTTTTAGTGATGCATTTATGTTAATTAATTAGATATAATTAAAAAGTCGAGTAAATTCGAAAGTGATTCATAACAAAATGTTATTTTCGTTTCTTGAAAAATAGTTTGGAATTTACAAAAAGTTCATATTATAAATATATACCTGATGTAAATACTTTTTTAATTATATTTCTTTTGGATTTTTGATATTTTTACTAACTATGTATTTTTAGATGAAATAATAAGATATATATATTATATAAGAGATTCGCTTAAATATAAATAAACAATTCGCCTCAATATTACAAATATTTATAGCGTTCAACAACCACATATTATTCATTTTATTCCTTGATACCCATTTCAATAACTAAGCCATTATCTTCAATATGCTGTATTGAAGACATTTACTTTTGAATGCGAAGTGTATTTTATAAAATCAGTTTTTATAATGCAGCGTTCTGATAATGGAACCATGGGTATCGAAAAATGCATCAACGAATAAAATGAAAACTGAATACTAAAACTAGTAATAAAAAGTTTTATCAACCACAACACCACAAGATATTAAAAAGTGTTCAATAATTACTTATAGTCACTTTGTTTGTTTACAACAAAAATAAATTGAAGGATATTTTAAAAGCGGTATGGTCATCATTATATATTAAATAGAATAAGTAATTAAATATTTTTAATGTATTGTGGCGTTGTGAGTGATAATTCATTTGTGTGAAAATGAATTCGCCACAGTTCTAAAACAAATAGAAATGAAAAATGTTTCAAAATTTATATAAAATCAAAAAAAGGAAAGTTTATGAAATTCTATAAAAATATTAATCCAGAAAAAATATTTATTTAAATTTGATAACAATTAGAGAAAGAAAATATCATAAAATTATATAAAAATAGAAAATTGAAACAAATATTTCATACAATTCGATAAAAAAATGAGTAAAAAAGTATATGAAAAAAATTCAAACAGAAAAAATATTTCAATTAATACATTAAAAAAATTTTCAATAAAAAATATATTTCATAGAATTGAATAGAAATTAAAATTACAAAAATGTCTATAAAATATAAAAATCTAAAAGCATTTTATAAAATTGATAACAAATCAGAATATTATTTTAAAAATAAGATATTAGTATAAAATCGAAAAAATATAAAATATAAATGATGTAAAATATAATGAAATATTTTATCAAATTCGATAAAAATAAATTAATCAATTATATTGTATTTATACCACTTATAAAATAAATATTAGAAAAAAAATATTGCTTTGATATAAATCTGATTTAAGATAATTTTAAAAAATAAACTCACGATTTTATTGAAAAATGAATTAAAAACAAATAAATTTTAAATACAAACAGTATCATTTATTTTTAAGGCCTTTTTCGAATTTAACACATACAGGTATACATAAAAATTCTATTGATTTTATATAAGGTTTAAAAAATCACATTTAACACTTTCTAATAAATTTTTATTGCTTAATAACTTACTGCCGTTAAATCTGATACAGAAAAAAAAACATGTACATATTAAGGCTTCGAGTGCGTAGGTTTCATATATATTTCGATAGCACGTAACGGCGTAAAAGAAAATTAGTTAAATTTTATCTTTTAACAGGCCACACCGTACTGCTGTAATATTCGTATTAAATTGCAGTTTAAAATGTCAACGTCTTATATATGTTAATGGCTTTTGTGTACACTGAAACGCGAACGTCTGAAGGAATATATTAACAAAATGGATTACAGGTGTTGGTTTTGTTGTTAACAATCTCAGATATGGTGTTAGCATTATGTCGACCGACCACTGTTGTGACATTGCGGAGGATTATTAATAGAATCAGAACTGTGAAATATAGTAGAATAATTATTCATTGCCACATAATTATTATACTTTTAAATTGTTAACAAGGTATTCGTACGGCTGAACCGAGTTAATAAATTCTATTTACAAGACAAGAGAATCTTTATTCGAGTAATTACACAGAACCGTTAAAATATTAATACTGAGATGAACTCGTATTTTATGAAAATTACTGTTTGATAAAAATAATTTACTCGAACGTGTTATTAAAAACACAAACAGACATAAACGAATAAGAAATGAAATAAAAACGAAATGTTCAGAAAAACATCTAAATTTTCATTATTTGAGTATTGAAACAAATTCTTCCATTCTCGGTACCTTTTTTTGGCACGAAACATTCGCCATACTGTCGTTTCTTGTGATTCAATTCATTTCTCAAATAATGTTTTTCTTCGAATCTGTAGAACGATGAGAACGATTTTAAAGATAAACGTCGACAATTTCATAAAAAGTTCGTTTTTTTCCTCGTTTTCATAAACATTCCTTTGTTGTAAAGAATGAAAGTGCAGATGTGCTCTGATTTATATCAACATATCACTGAATTTCAATTTAACACATTTCTGGTTATTTTATAAAATTTTGATTCAAATTTATGCTTGCGGTTTTATAATAAAACTTATATGATTTATTTATTGAACGTAATAACATTTTCTATATTTTTAATAATATATATATTATTGTAATTCAGCAATTGAATAAAATCGCCTTCTTTTATTGTACAGCATAATATTTTTTTTGTATGTACGAGTATATTACCTTGTTTCAAAATATATTAAATTTTAAAAAGATTCTTAGTACTAAAGCCTTTTCAAATTTCATATATATTTCATTATTGTTATCTCTACAATATATGTTTATGATAGTCTTTTTTCCAATTACGATTTGTTTACTCTTTTAGACCATTTTTAATATTTTTATTGGAATTATTATTCCTGCAGGATCATTCTGTACGTTGATCATGAAAAAAATGTTTTAATACATACAAGTAATAAAATTGATCATAACAAGCACAGAAAAAAATATTGATTCTAAAACAATAAAATTGAATTTTTATTTAAAAAAAAATATTTTTACTTATATATAAAAATCGTATACTCGTCATTTTTCTTAGTATATATCGGAACATTTTTGAAATTCAGCAAATAATAATTACTGCAGTTATAAAAAAGGAATGAAATCAGTTCAATGCAATGTCTGTACTGAAAAAGTAAAGAAATTAAACGTTTCAATTTTCTGCAAATTGTTGAAGACTCTGCAAAATTATAATTAAGTTTTATGAAAACGTTTAACTTCAGTAACTAAAACCTTGAATGACATGCATTGTAATGCATGTCCTTGTACCAGTATCCCAATCGAAACGTGATATATATATATATATATATATATATATATATATATATATATATATATATATATATTTATATAAGTGTAAACTCAATTTCACGGGAATCATATTACGTGAGAGCATATAACGCAAATGTATTGGAATTCAATGCACGTTTTTATATTTCGCCGTTTGGTGTAACTGCAAACATGGCTTTATTGCTTGATTACAGTCACTGCAGCAACGGAATACTAGTATCTGCTAATCAATATTTGAATTTGATTACGGATAATTTATTATCGAAATCTGATCATACTTATTTTTCGTATAAAGATCGGCGGACGTTGAGTAAATAAGAAAATTTACGGACGGTAATAAACAGCACGAATGAAAATTTAATCGAATGAGAACGGAACGAATCGAGGATTTAATAGATAGAAATGGTATACATTTATCAAACTAATTTATTTTTCACGAACGCTGAACAATCTCAGTATTTCGAAATCGAAACGTATTGACATATTTTATTCTTATTATTAATCTGTTCTCTTATTGCTTTCGTTTAAAATTGTTTTCGCTAGTTTGATCATCTAAGGGGAAAAGAAATAAATTGTGGCACAGATGTTAGTAACTTTATATCCTATTTTAAAAATTATATTTCCGGATTACTAATTTGTAGGAAATTTGACATTTATAAATCTGATTAGTCATACTTGTAATATAAACGTCATTAAACTTATCTATAAATAAAATACTGAACGTACGAGACTAGCATCCGTCATTCTAAACATCACAAAACTTTTAATAGACACAACGTAATCAGATTATAAATATTACCGATCGAAAATGAGAAAATTATATACGGTACAAAGCGTCAGGTCATGTAAACAAACCGTTGATTGACGCCTGCGGTAGTTAAACACAACAAATCATCAACGAGGTTTGTCAAAAAGGTGAAGATTCGTAGAAGCGTTCCTGATATCCGTGTTTCGGCGATGAAGTTATTTGCGACGAATTCCGTAATATCTTAAAACGTCGCAGGTGTTCGGCGTGAATTAACACCCGAAACTATTCCCAACGGAATCGTTTCAAAAACTTATTCCAAGACAGGATTTCCTCAGAGACATATCACGTGGCGTTTTAAGAAAAGTTTGCACGGTACACATTGATGTGCGATGATGTATTGCCGCGAACAACAACCCTTTTATGTATTTTAATAATAGAGTTGTCACATGATTTTGCATGCTCTGAAATCAACCAGTAATTATAAAAGTGTAATCAAATATTTATAGAGAGTGACTGGGGTGTATGAATCATTTTTAAATGCAAGTGTTTTTAATTCATGCAATATTAATTCATTTTTTCTTTATTATTTCTATTACATATTTTTTTTATAAAAACCTTACGGTTTTTCAATAAACGCTTCAGAAGTTTAAATGAAAATAAAACAAAGTATTTAATTAGTTATTATATAATTTTTAAGCATATTCTATGTCATTAATATTAAATATTGAAAATTAGTATTTAATTTTATTTCTATTTTTGTGTAACAGAAAGAATATTTATTTTTGAATAATTTAAATTATTTTTTTATAAAATCGACAAGTTTGACAGCATTCATAATTTTTTTATAAAATAAAAAAGTGCGACTTCATAAAATCCCGAAGAAAGGAAAGATCACCCTTTTTTAAAAAAATATTATCAGATTTAATAAAGATTGATAGCAGTGAATTAATTATGTGCTATATATCAACAAACCGAGAACTTAACGTACGCTATAAATTAGGTAGAATTACTATTTATCGTCGTATAAAGGGCGCGAAAATATCACAGTGCAATGGAAAACTGGTGTTCGTGATGTGCCACCCCGGCAGGTGTTCAACTACCTCCAATATTGTCACTAGACCTCATTCGACGCATTGGCTTGGAATTGGCGCGTCACGTATAGTAAGGTACTTCCGCTCCAACTATAAATCAGGGAAGGAAATATGTGAACAGAGCGATAAATCTTTGAACTTATTTAAAAATGTCTTTGAGCTACGAGTTCTTTGATAAGTAAACGTTTGTGCATAGAACAGTGAACAAAATCACATTTGTTCCGTATGATTGATACCATGTGAAACAGAAAGAGGAACGGCTTTTTTTAACTGATAATGAAATAAAGCTTTTGTAATAAAAATGTACACTTTCAACATAATTTTATTTTTATTCCATTTTACAGCCTAAAAAAAATGTTTATTAATATAGTATATTATTTAATTTTCTCGTTTTTATTTTCCACATATTTAAAAAAAAATATTACAAATACAAACGTAATCTAAAAATATTTTTTTGATTTGAAATAAAAATCTAATATATTTTTATAATTTCGAATTATTTTTAGAAAAATCATCCGCTTTATAAACATTTCTCATCGTTCAAGATACTACCCACTTCTTCGTAAAGAACACTTCATAATTCTCAGCCATTGTTTCCATTTTATATTAGAACGTAGAATATAAGAACGCGTCGGTAACAAAAGCTTTAACAGTATTCACTTTTTAGAACTCGTATATTTATAGTTTAGATTGTCAGAGTAAAAGAAAAATTACAGGAATTTATTTCAGTCTATAAAAAGAAAAGTGGAGCCTTTTATATATTAAGTGTAGAGAAATGAATAACATACATTAAAAAGTTTCGTTTCATTTTTTTTAAAAAAATATTAATAAAAAAATTATTATTACTGATTTTGTTTATAGAAAAATTATATTTATAAACAAAATCAAATATTCAGTAAAATAATTATTGATACAAATATAATTTTTAATCATATATGCATATACATGTGTGTAATATTTTATAATTTAATTACAAACAATTATATAGGGTTTTCCAATAAACGCTTCATAAATTTAAATGGAAATAAAACAACAAGTATTTAATTAATTAATTTTCTTTTCACATTATCATTGTGAAAAATTACTGTTTTTCTGTTTGATAGTGTTTATTTTTTCTCGGTAGATTTCTTTAGCTGGTCTAGTTATTCAAAATAAATTGTTTAGTAACAACTCTTAATTGATAATTCCATCTACATCCCACCAAACCGACACTATAATCTTGCTTGGATGGATTGCTCTTCCTTTATTTGTAGAGAAGATATCTCATTATGATTAACCCATTGTCTTCGACGTTTAATATCGTTATAAACCATCCATTTTTCGTCACTAGTAACAATTAGGTTCAGGAAAAACTACTTTTGCAATCTACAGAGATTATAAGTACAGATGTCCATTCGTTACTTCAGATTAAACTTCAATAATTTGCAAGAAACTCACTGACCCAGCTTAGAAATTTTATCAGTCGTTTTCAGATGTCGATGATCTGTTAAATGAGTTGATTGGAGTTGCTAAACTAATTTTTCCACTGTTAAACTAGGATTTTGCTTTATACTAATATATATAATACCATGTACCAAAATATCGAATTATTTATTAAATAATCCAATACATTTTTTTTTAAATAATTACATACTATATTATAATAAATAGATATATTTGACTTTAGTTATAGTTCAATAAATAACTTTCAAATTGAAAAGGTTTTTTTTAAATAATTGTTTCATGTTATTCGGGTATTTACGTTGAGTACGTCTATTTCATATCATGCTGACATTTTATAGAATAATAAAATAATCGATAATGTATAAATTTTATATTTTAAAAAATCAATAAATATTGAATATGAAAATTTTAAGTTTTATATATATATATATATATATATATATATATATATATATATATATATATATATATTTAAGAATTATTCTGGTCACGCTATATTTTCGTCACCCAGTTCCGTAAGAACAGGTTGTAACATGTAGATATCAATACTAGTTCGTTGTAGTATACAAATTGTAAAGTTTGTTGAGAAAATATTTGACATGAATATATTTCCTTTATGCTTTTAAATAAAACTAAAGTCGACTTGAACTGGCAAAGTTATGGAATTTATTATTCATATGATGGTATTTTTACAATACGATATAAAAGATATATTTTATCAAATCTATTGACTATCTTTAAATCAATATTCCTGATGAATATTTGATACTAAAAATACATAAATTTATTTATAAATTCTTGATAAAACGTAGTATATTTTTTTAGATAATGAAAAGAATAATGTTATTTTTTTAAAAAATACTGATAAATCAAATTGATACAAAATAAATAAAAATATTTTATCAATAGAATCAAATCTTTATAATAAAAATCATGTTGGATAAAACGATCCCAATTTACTAAAAAGGATAGATGGGTCGTAGATATATTTTCTTGTTATCTTTAGAATAAAGAGACCGAGTGCTGAGTACCCAACGTTTAGAACTATCGAACCAATTTCCTTCTGATAGCCACACAAGTACTGATTACTATCTGACACTCCTTCAATACAAATTTATTCTTTTCGTCTCGAGACAAAGAAATGATTGCACTGGGAACACTATTCGACGAAATGGAGTAGTACTACAACCACCAATTCAGTTTTATCTCGTGAATTTTCATATTATATTAGCCTCAGTGTGTACATACGTACATACACATATACATATTCACTTACTCCCTTTTATAGCTGTTACATATCAAAAGGAATCGATCTGTTTTTCATTTCATACTTCGTGTGGTTTACATTCGTTGCATATTTTTAATATGGCATATGTAGATTTTTTAATTAAAAATATTACATACATATATATATATATATATATATATATATATATATATATATATATATATTTATGTATGTATAGGTTTTTATCCATTATTAATATAGACGGTATTGTTTTTTTTTTTGACAATATTTTAGATTAATTATTGTATAAGAAAAAATGTCATCTAATTTTTTATATAAAATGTATATTAAAATTTAATATTTTAATTAATTTTATATAACTTAATCGTTTGATATCATATTTTAAATCGATATGTTTTTATTTGAGTTCATTATTATTTCGAAGTAAAAATAATGAAACTTAGTTGCATTTTTTTAGAATTCTAATATTAGTTATGGTTTGTTTTGGAAGTGTGGAAAATTTAGTTTAACATAAATGAATTTTTATCTCCAACACCAATTATCCAACATTAATTTTTGAAATATTTATAACCTCAAAATATATTTAACATAAATGAATTTTTATTCCTAAAACCACAATGGAAATGAAATGAATTTTTATTCCTAAAACTACAATGGGTATGAAGTGTTCAATAATCACCTATTGTTCACTTTTTGTTTATAATGCATTTCGATGACGATGCCATCATCGTTAGAGCCTTATTGTTAAAATGTCTTCTTATTAATATTAATTCTAATTTATAAGCAGTGATTGTATTTTAAGTCATACAATAACAAAATGTAAATAAAAGTTTTCTTTTATAAAAAATAGAATGAAAATAAAAAATACTTTTTTATTAAAAATATTTTTTTTATTTTTTCTGTATTTAAAATAATTCAATATGAATAAACTACATATTCTAACAACACGATATTTTATAAAAATGTTTAATAATCACTTATATGATAATTCAGCATTCTGAATAAAATGAATAATTATTGATTATTCAACACAATTTTTTTAGTACTTGATTCATTTGTGTTAAAGTGAATTTACTTCGATATTAAAATAATTACAGATAATTATTGCAATTTTACATATCTTTTTTAAAAATTATTGAATTTAAAAACAAACTCTTATTCATCTTCAGAAAAATTTGATAGTGAAAAAAATATTTGTCGTGTTTTAGCTACAATATAGGATAAATCATGAAAGTCTATATTTGATCAATATATAAATACAGAAATATATATATATATATATATATATATATATATATATATATATATTGATGATTGGATTCGTTAAAATTTGATTGTAGAAAATCCGTTCGTCGACTTTCACAAATCGTAATCCGCACAATTTTTGCCATATAAATTTATATAAACATCAAGGTCGTGCCCTCTCGGGTTCCTTAATCCCCAATCGGTTGGCTAGCTTTCTCCCTCGGGTCAAGTTTACGACACGCAAAAGCGCTCCGCTACCTAGCAAACGAGGGAAAGTCTTATTATACATACACACACATTCATGTAGAGAGAGTACCGTTGAACCATCTCTTATACAACGCCCACTGAAACATGAGTCATAGAACGTAACACGAAGGTAATCCTTCGTCTTGCAAAGCCAATCGAACGCCCATGTATGTGTGTGTGTTATATGCTTTGTTTACATGACAAACAGGTGTTCGTAGAACTTTGTTAACTAATGGCAACCCAGTAGTAGCGCGAGCTTTTAATTTATGATGCATTTAATACGCTACGTCCTAATATTTACTGTTCGGCATTTATAGGGATAATTAAATGTATTGTTACCGGATCGCTAATATCCTTCCGTAGTAATATCGATTCAATAAATCGTTGTGTCGTGTCTTATGTCAACGTATATGAAATCTATGGTAGAGCAAACATTACGACCATATATCTTGGTTTATTCAGACATCACTCATTCTGTAACAAATTTGCATCTGTATTTTCAATTAAAATTAGATTTATGATCTTTATTTAAATGAGAAGGACGTTTTGTGCTATTTGATATGTTATAAAATGTTTTTGATCTAAAATAATTCATATATGTTTGTTTTTTTTATTATTTTTCCAACTATTAATTTATTTTTTATACAAAATTATTACTATTTTTAGTATTGATAAATTCATTTTAACAAAAATTAAAATCATTAATCTCAATCACATTAATTAACAATTTTTAGTAATTAATTATTTGCGTATAAAAATTTAATTTTTATAATACATATTTCAGAATTGATTTTATATATAAATTGTATAATGTAATTATAGATTTTGTAAGTCTGATAGCAAGGGTGGTTTCATTTTTACGAATGATCTTTACTTAATTAAATGTTACCCCTTTTTAATCCAGTTTTAAAAGCCTGCACTAATGAAGAAGGTAATATGAAAATATTAAAATAAATAACATTCAAAGCTTGAATACCTTTGTGAAAAATTAATCTTTTATCATTTTAATTATTTATTTTTTTGGAATTTCCCAATAAATGATCATTTGTAACATCAATAAAGTTATTATTATTTTTTAATTTTTTTCAGGTTAACTATTATATAAAAAAAATAAAAATTTAAATTATAATTTATGAAACCTTTGTTTATTTTATTAAAATTTCACCTGAGCTGTTTAATTATTTCACTACTATTATCTTTTAAAATGTCTATTTGATTTTTTATTACCAAATTTGGATCTTACACATTTTCACAGTATTTATTATCCTTTTCTTTAATCAAAGTACTACATATTAATGGGTCATATTCAGTCAGGAGGTCAAAAAAAAACGTGACTTTGAAATTTTTTTCAGAACTATAACACGTTTCTCAACAAATTTTCGGGTATCTAAAAACGTATATTTAAAAAAAGTTTACATATTTTTTCAATAAAAAATATTTTAAAAGAAAAGAGATATAGTCATTCTCTCGTAGGCCTTCTGAAAAAAGAACGTTTTCGGTAACCACTGATGCTCAGATTTGGTTCATATGAAATTAAAAAATGAAGATTTATTTTATATATTAAATTATATAATCCTCGAACGATCAGTTTTTCAAAATATTGATTTGGAACAAAATAACAGTCATTCTATTTCGATGAAAAAATTGTTCGTTTTTGGTCGATAAAAAATATACAATACAATGGAAAAAAATCTTTGTTCAAGGACTATTTTTTTATTTATAATAAGCCTACAAAAGTTGAAATAAATCGATGCAGTCGTTTTCGAGGTTTTTTTGGTCACTGGTTTTGAAAATACGATTTTTAGAAGAAAACTTTTAAAGTTTCAAAACTAATTTACACGAGTATTTGTAAAAAAATATAATATGCCTATATCTCCATTAATTTTAGTCGGATTAATTTGAAACTTTCAGAAAATATTCACCAGATATACTTACAGAAAATGTCAAAATCCAAAAATGATTTTTTCCAACCTTATGATTGATTATTTTTAAAAAAATTAGATTTTTATAAACTTAAATAAGTGATTATTGGACATTTTTAAATAATCTTAAATTTGTATTAAATACATTTTTTTTAAATATAAAAATTAATTCAATTTTATATAATTATCAAAATTCGTAAAAGTAAAACATTATTCATATAAACAACTGTTAAAATTAGAAATAAACAATTTAAGAAATTATTTTAAAATGTATAATTACAATTAATATTATTTGTGTTAATGAGAATGACTTTAGACAAATTATTAGACCAGTTTTCCCAAACGTAATTAATATCAAACAATGCAAAGCACTTGTATATATTTTTATAATGCTTTTCTTGAATTTCATTAAGTAAATATTTAATTGAAATCACGGTCTTTCTTTGTGTTCCTAAAATGAATAAATTAATTATTTATAACGTTTAATTAGTTCATCTGCTGCAATTACATCTAATTAAATAAAATTCATAATTTATGGTCTCTTAATACTACAGAGACATTCTTGGTTATGATTCAACATAAAAATATATTATAAAATGGTATTTCATTTTATGTGAACATCAACAGAAGATTTAAGAATGGAACAGATAAATAATAAAAAACAACATATTTCTAAAAATGGGTTGTTGGCCTTGACCGTTTATATATATATATATATATATATATATATATATTTGTGTGTGTGTGTATAATGTGTGTTCCGATTCCGTTTCCGTCGTCACATTCCCTATTTACCTTTTTCCGTTATTAGTCGAATGTAGTCGATTTACGTCCGAACGAAGAGTATAAAAGCCGCGCACGCGGGAATTCTTCTACCTCCCCGGGCTTCGAACTAACGCACGTGTTTCGCCAACGCCCGCGTGTCTGACACGTGTAAGCCGTACGATTTATCGACGATGTTAAATTGCCAGAGCGGCGACGGCTTGTATACGTAAAACTTTTCATCTTGCATTCCCGCCATTTTTTCAGTCCAGTTTTAAATTCTTCTGCGGTACAACGATGATCCTCTGCTTTCGTTTCCCCTCAAGCTATATATTTATGATATATGTTTTAGAAAACGACGGGGTTGCCATATTTATTATATTATTATGGCTCTTGATGATTCAGAGTTTTTGAATGAATGACGGGACGTAAATTTAAGATTTTCATTATTTTTTATTATTATTATTTTTACGTACCCTCTTTTTTGTACCGTCTGTTTTCATATACAAGTTCATTAATGTATCTCATCTAGGTTTAATTTGAATTTGAGATGAGGATTATAATTATAAAGAGAGAGAGAAACATAGACATATATCTTAATATGAAATAAAATCAATCATTGGAAGCTAGAAAAATATATAGAATAATTATATTAACATGTCATACATCTATGAAAAGAAAGCTATTTTTTTAAAAAAAATAAGTCTAGCTTTATATTAAATTATCATTATTTTTTTATAAATGGTATTCATAGAAAATATTTTTTTTGAAAATAACTTTTTATATACTTAATATCTTGAATAAATACGGAAACAAACAAGAATAACTGATATAATGGAACAAATAAAGTATCTGAATTTGGTATGAGCAGCAGGAGGTCACACAGCAAGAAGATAAGATAATAATTTAAATAGATGGACAAAAATTATTATGGAATAAAAATAGATTAAAGAAGAGACTCTATCAGAGATGGAAGGATTAAATTATGAAATATGAGGGAAGGGAGGGTTAGATAGGATTAAATGTAGATAGGGAACAAAAGAAAAATCTTGAGAAAATATTTAAGAAAAATAATGACATTCGATTATGCTTTTGTCCAGCAGTGGGTTGATATAGATTTTTATAATGATACACACACACACACACACACACACACACACACACACACACACACACACACACACACACACACACACACACACACACATGAATAAATACAAATATAGATAATAATCGTTTAATCATATTTTTTTTTTGATATAAATCTTTAACGCCGGCACTAAACGAACAATCGAAGCCAAAAGCGATTCTCCTTGTGATCAATGGCAGCCAATTGCGGTCGACGTTTCAAATAACTCTTGTCTGTGTGTGGCCTTTACTTACTATACAGTATATACATAAAACAGACCTCTTGTGTACAGATATCGACGTCGATTCAAGAAGAACACCTGTTAACATAATATCTTAGTATTTTCATCTGCAAAATTTCCATTCTATTAAGTCTGTACTAATCTTCTCCCTGTTGGGAAGATTAATAAAACTTAGCAGGCTTTCGTGTCAATTATTCATTCATTCACCTTGAACTTGTCTTTATTCTTTTACACTTCGACGTTTTCAGAATTGTGATCGTCGGAGATGTTTTCATAATTGTGTTTTGTTGTTATTCATTGTATTTGGTATAGAAATTACCAAGTCAAATGTATAGTTTATTATTAAATAAGTCGTATTTATAATTGTTTATAATTATTGAAAAATATTTTTTTTAATTATAAATAGAGACATTTTTAAAACAATATAAAAATACAAATATTCATTAATTACCTGGAAATTTACATAAATGATTTTATAAAATTAAACATGGTATATTTTATGTGTAGGTGTTTAAAATGTGACAAATTTATTTTAAGAGAAGGGTGAATGTTTGTTTTTAATTATGCATTACACATTTTCATATAAACATAAAATAAAAAAGGTTTTAGTTTTTGTAACAATATTTAATCAAAATCCATTTTGATATTTTATCATATGAATAATTTATTTTTATTTTCTTCCCCTTATGCACAAACTTATAAGTTGTACAATGAACATCTTAGTCTCCATTACACAATTTAACGTGGGGATACAAACTTTGCTAAATTAGTTATCTCAAAATTCTCCAGATTCCCGTAAAATATGTACAAAACATCCACAAACATAACTGTTTAATAAACAAAGAATAATATATACAATATAACTATTGAAAAGATTTAATTCTTCTGCTAAAAAAACATTCAGATAAGAATATGTGTCTCGATTGTATATTTTTTCCCATGGAAATGTATAAAAAAGTATCACCGATAAAAAATCAAATATGTCCTTTTTATTCTAATCTCACATCTCTGTTCTTCTTGAGCATCTATAACAGTCTCCCTGCGGGTGTTGCAGATAAAGCAATTTTCCTGTCCCGACCATTGTTAAAGTGGCTTCCCTTGGAGCAATTTGCTTTTTTTTCGTAGCTCCGCATAATTGCTCAAGACTTATATACACTCTCTCGCCTAGAATAAATGCATTTCTCGTGCTTCCTGTTTATTACCAGGTTTTAGGGTTATAAAAACCGAGTGATAAATAACGTGAAAGTAACACCTTTATTTTTCAATGTAACAGGTAACATTTTTTTATCGGATATTTTCATTAGGTTCGGAACATTTGTTCGTGGTTAGAGTTAACATATTGTGTTTATCTAGAAAGTTTCACGGCGAAATCTTTCATTAGTACAGCGTTGTTTTTCTCTCGAGTTTCGCTCGTTTTTTTCGGAATTTATTGCGGTACTAAATTAGGTAACTTCGTTTGCTGTATTAATATTTAAACAGATCTGGAAAGTGATCAACTTGAATGAGTACTGAAAACAAACGTGATTGTAATTTACTAGAAGTACTACTTTCTCGATTTTCTTTCCTTTTTTAAAATAACTTTGTGTACAGACAAAAATCCATGATTAAAAATGTAACGAAAAAATATCAATATTAAATATCATTTTTTTAATAAATCAACCGTACATAAAAGTAAAATGTTATAATCATAAATTAAAATATCTTTTCATTAAATATACACGCCGCTTTTTTTAAATGTTTGTTCTCATCATCTGAAATTAAATGTTTGTTTATAATTAACGTTTAATAAATATTAATCACGCAAACGTTAATTCGTGTCGATATTAACGGCATGATAAAAATAATACCGATATTTATAATTGAAAATGATAATTAAAATAATTTATTGACATATTACATACATCGGATGTTGTAAATTATGTTTAATGTAGAACGATTAGTTCCATATGTTGGTTCATATTTATCATTTTTATCTAATTTTAACAGTTTTATATACATAAACTTTTGTAAATTTCATTTCGTATACACTTGAAAATTTCTTTTTACATTCCTAAAATTACAAATACCTTTAACTAATATTTACTTTTAGCTAATATTTGTGTATTAAGATAAGCGAAATTTTTAATGAAAAAAATATTTATTAAAAATAGTTTTCATTTATTTGTTGTACGCTCTATTTATTGTGATTTACATAAATTTAATATTTGTATTTTTAACAATACCATATTTTTCGAGTATCCAAAAATTATTTTTATTCAAAAAAATTTATTTAAACACAAATAACACTGATTATTCTCTTGATATATATTTTTAATTAACCTATTTTAGAATTTTAACATATTTTTAATCTTTTAATTTAAATGATTAAGTAATGTTATTCTATAAGAAACATACAAATTAATTTGGATACTTATCTTCTTATTGATAACACAATTTATTTTACCATTATTATTTTCTATCTTTTGACTAATTATTATTATAGGAACAAACTGAAAATTTTAATTTTTTTTATTAACTGAATTTATATTTTTTAATAAAATAAAAATCTTTATATCGATAGAATATAAATATAAAAAGATATAAATATTAAACCACATTTTTTCAATCTGTTAAAATTTTTTCCTTATATATATAATAAGGTAGCTCAAATGAAGCCGAAGGATAGTAAATGATAGTAAGCAAATAAATGTATGTCTAAACCCTACAATTTCATTTAAACCATCCTATATATTTATTAATATCTATAAATGCTAATTTGATAACAAAGGTTTCAATTTTGAAACAGTTTATTAATTGATTGACCCCCTCCTCCTCTAAATCTAGTTTTAAAAACCTTCAGTGCCAAAGATGATAATTTGAAAAGATTTCAATGAAAAACATCTCAATCCAAAGAACCTCTACAGAAAGAATAAATTTTCTTAGATTTTTTTGTAATCGCTCAGTTTAATTGTGACTTCTTGGTAATTTATGTTAAAAGAAAGAGTAGTTTTTCTTTGGTTATGAAAAATGTAAATTAAAATCGCATGTCTCCATCTATTCTTTAAATTACTAGGCCATTTGAGCTGCTCTGTTATTTCACTAAGATTGAAATGTCTATTTAGCACGAAACGAATTATCTTTCTCTGAACTCATTCTACGCTTTGCGCTTTTATTACCAAGTGCAAATACCCATATACTCTTGTAGTACTTAAACTAATGGTCTCTCCAAAATCGAATAGTTTTTTTTTAAAAAAAAATACGAAACGACATCTTTTAGTAATTTTTTTACAATGTTTAGATTGTTATTTTTTTATAAAAATATTTGAAATTTATCCATCCAATAGTCAAGATAATTGTAGTGTGATTTTAAATATTTACATACTGAAATATCTACTTCTTTGATAAGATAGATGAATAGATTTTTATCTTAATAATTGAAAAAAAGGTACTTTTTGAGAGATTTATTTCCATACCATTGTACTTCATTGCATTAATAATCTTATATATAACCAGTTGTAAATATTGATCATCAGTCTCTGGTATGTTTTTCTCTTCAATAATTCCAAAATTTTAAATTTATTTCTATGGACAGTTTTTTTCAGAAAAGTAATGAGTCGAGTACTAATTACACTACTTTTAAACATCTCTAAAATTATTGATATTTCATTTGACGACAAATTTTTAATTTTAATTCTTCGATTCCTGTTTTGTAAAATTTTCCATTAATTTACTCAAATTTCATAAAAATCCAATCAATCTAGTATTAAAATCTTTAATTTTACAATTAATCAATAATAATATTTGTAACAGAAAATAAAAAAAAATCAAACTAAGCATTGAAGAAAAATAATTCTATTTTTTATGTATTATAAATTTTATTAGTAACATGGAAATAAGAGGTTATCTTTATATTAACGTCTAATAAAAAACATTCATATAAAAAATATGTCTAATAAAATTAGAATTGTTTAAAACACTTATATATATATATATATATATATATATATATATATATATATATATATATATATATATATGTCAATAATGAACTTATCTGAAATGAAACACAATTACAAGAAGACCGACATCGACAAGGATCACGTCCATTTGAAACATTGAATTTACCCCATTGAGTGGTGTCATCATTTTTATATGTTCCGTGACAGAACATTATCCGAACGATATGCACTGAATAAAAGAAAAAAAATGCTATATACTGGAAGCACAACGACAAAACAACCCTCATAATAATAACGCGTTCTGTCAACGAGATGTTGTGATATAATGTGGTACGATGCTGTTTGTGGGATGGGAGCTTGTGGTGGATTTCGATGAACGTTTCAAAAGCTACTTCCATTGTAGAAACATATGTTGGCACAATAGTGGTCGACAACACAAACAAAAGATACGGGAGGGAGGAGGAGAATTTGGCCAATGTTCTACTTACATTTGATTTTTTTTTAGTTTGCATTTCTTGTCGTCCAACTTTCGGATATTAATTACTCTATACTTTACTATTGTTTTCTTGATGACTGTTTTTTTCATTGTTTATACGAGAAACTAAAAGTAGTTTAAAATTCTTTTTTTATTCTATTGAAAAAAATCATTTATCTCTTTATACATTTCTAAAGAGAGTAACCTAAAAATGACATCTTTTTTAAATTTTTACCACTGACTATAAAAAAAAATAATTCATTTAATATTAAATTATATGAATGTTACGAAATTTTATAAAAAAAATAATCAAACGTTTGAAATGTAATTCTCGATTCAATTAATTGATAAATTATTGATTATAAATGATTACGTTAAGATGTTTTTAAACAAAAACTCGATATCTATGAACAATTAAACGTTCAAATAGAAAATTATCTTAAGTGAAAACACTTTATATTTTCTCATTTTTATTTTTTTAAAAAATTGATTTATTTATTATAATATCAAGTTTCTAATCATTTATATACAGTTGAAAATGTTTTAATTCAATTTATATTTTTAGACAAGTTAAATCGTTTTAAAAGAATATTTTCATGATAAAATAATTAAAATATTTTTGTAATATGTTTATTATGAATAAATATTTTTAATGCATGATGAATATAACGAAACGCAAAATTAATCTTTAAATAGATAGATATAAATTGTTTACGAATAATAAAAATAAACTTGATATTTTAAAATATTTAACAATGTTATTGAATAACACTATTTTAAGCTATTGTCAACGTAAAAGCTTTAAATATTCTGAACAGATGGTGTAGTAATGAACAAGATAACATATCATTCAACTTCTTGTTACATTGGTTAAATAATTTGTTATTTTATTTTTAAATATAATCGATACAGTTTTTAAAAAAATATTTATATGTATGTATAGGGTTTTCCATTAATAATGTAATGCAGTTTTATGTTATCAGCATAAAAAAATTAATAAACATTAATTACATAAATAAATAAATCCTCCCTGAGATGAAATTCTCTGAAGAAATATAATCTGTTCCCCTAGTTTTTAACCCTATTGAATACTTACTGTTTAGGGTTTGGGATTTACTATTTGTATCGAATATTCTAAAGATATTTTCAACAATAGAAACATCAGGTGCATCTTTGAAAAAAGAGTAGAGGGAGCTGTTTCAAAAAAGGGAGTATCTAATTAATATATTTCTTATAATAAAATTATTTCGAAATAAAATCTATATTATATATATATATATTTGTTTTATTGAAATGCATTCACGTTTGAATTTTACACAATTGTATTCATTTTGCATTACAATTTTCACTTAAATGAATGGAACGAAAATGTCAATAACGAATGCGACTGAACTGACTGGAACTATACATAAATTACTAGTAACTGTTCGTTTTCATATATTGTATTTTTAAACAATTATAACTCAACGAGTAAAATGAACAGGATGTTTCGTAATATATTACAAGAGAGCACCAGCTGTTTGTGACATTTACGTTCAGTCATATAATACAGGTAAAATTCGAGTACTTTATGCATGCAGAATTTTAATAAAAAAATGTGCATTAAACGAAAGAAATATTCTCATGTATTCTACATAAACTTCTTTATTTATATAAAAAAGCTTCAGTTTTTTTAAAACTTCTTTGTTGTTGATATTTTTATGTATAATGAAAATGTGATATATATTTTTTCATCATAGTATCAGCTTATATCAGCTCATTACTTAGCTGAAATTTCAATGAACTTGGTATTTGGTCATATTTACCCCTCCGATTAGGTGATTTGATTTATTTATGATTTATTCGTTTGGGTCGTCGACAAATCAAAAAAGAATTATAATTTTCTAATAAATGTTATTGTTTCTATAAACAATCGATGTTTTCGTCGATGATACGTCATTATTTATGATTTTAGAATGAAATAATTCATTTTTGAATTTTTGACAAAAATTTTTGAGCTAGAAATATCAGATTTTTTAAAACTGAAAATAATTCAAATTTTTGTTAATGTAGTGATTATTTATGATAGAAATATTGCGTTTCTAGTAAAAATTATTGCTATTATCTATTTTTTATAATTTTATAGATGAGAAACCATATTTTAGAAAAATCATTTTTAATCGATTGTAAAAATTGCCGTATTTTTATTTTAAAAATATTTTAATTAATTACATATGAGTATATTAACTTAGGAAAATATATATTTATGCAAAGAAAACAATTTTGTACTTGCTACATGATTTTTTTCTTTAGCAAAGATGAAATTTTAAAAAATGACATTTTTTGTAGGCGGTAAGTCAAAAAATCGAAAAAACTTTTTTTTCCAGTAAATATCATTATTTCTATGAACAATTGATGTTTTCATAAATGGTACATCATTATTTATGATTTTAGTGTAAAATAATTCATTTTTAAAACTTTCGATTTTTTGACAAATTTTCCATACTATAGGTCGTGGTTTTTTTGAGCCAAAAATATCGAATTTTTTAAAATCGAAAATAATTCAAATTTTTGTTTATATACTGATTATTTATGATAAAAATATTGCATTTTTAGTAAAAATTATTGTTGTTATATATTTTATATCATTTTCTAGACGAAACCCTATAATTTAGAAAAAACGATTTTTAACCCATTGTAGAAATTGGCGTATTTTCACTTTAAAAGTCCTGTTAAATAATTATTTATGCGCATATCAACTTAGAATAACATATATTTATGCAAAAAAATAATAATATTTATATTATATTAATGTTTCCTTCAGCAACGATGGAATTATAAAAAATGATATTTTTCATAAACTAGAAGTGGAAAAATCGAAAAAAATGTTATTTTTTCTAATAAATGTAATTGTTTCTATGAAAAATTTATGTTTTCATCAATTATACGTCATCGTTTATGATTTTAGTGTAAAATAATTTATTTTTAAAACTTTTGATTTTTTGACAAATTTTCCATACCATAGGTCGTGGTTTTTTTTGGTCAAAAATATCGAATTTTTTGAAACCAGAAATAATTCAAATTTTTGTTTATATAACGATTATTTATGATAGAAATAGTGCATTTTCAATTAAAATCATTGCTATTTTCTATTTTATATCATTTTCTAGGCAAAAATGGTATTTTGGAAAAATTGGTTTTCAGCCGATTGTAGAAATGAGAGTATTTTCACTCTAAAAATTCTTTTAATTAATTATACAAATGTATACTAAACTATAAAAACATATATTTATATAGAAAAAAAATTATACTTATTATATCAAGATTTTCTTCAACAACTATAAAATTATAAAAAATATAATTTTTCAGAGACCGAAATTCGAAAAATCAAAAACAATATTAATTTTTCGAACAAATGTCATTACTTTTATGAAAAATTGATATTTTCGTCAATGATACGTATTTATTTATTATTTTTAGTGTAAAATAATTCATTTTTAAACATTTTTAATTTTTTGATAAAATTGTCATACTTAAATAAGTCGTGGTTTTTGGCCAAAATATCGTATTTATACTATCTATCTATCTATCTATCTATCTATCTATCTATCTATCTATATATATATATATATATATATATATATATATATATATATATATATATATATATATATATATATATATATATATATATATATTTATATATAAATATATATGTAAATATATAATTCCCTTTCATATTCTACACTTTATCGAAGCTTAATTAATATTAGTAAAAGTTCAATGTACTGTTCAATGGATTATATATTAAATAGTAATTATAGCAAAAATCGGCACTTTAAAATGTCTTTAAAACGACCATAAATCTTCTATTGATTTTAAGTAATCCGTTAAATATATTTATATTAAAAAATATATTCAGTATTATAATAGTTAATACTTCGCCACTTAGATTTAATTATATGTGATAAACATTTATCTGTTATGCATTTTATCATAATCTAATATCTATGTACTCATTGCATTTTATGTTATCTTTTATCATTTATTTTTATTAATTTAATATATATATATATATATATATATATATATATATATATATATATATATAATATATACACAAGGTCGTTTGATAAGTATGGTAAATTTATTTATTGTTTAATTAATTTAATTAATTTTTTCCATTTAGTTTTTCTTACTTTTTTACCATACTTATCAAATGGCCCTCATGTATATATATATATTTCAACAGAAAAGGATTTATTTAATTAATATTTGTTATTGAAACTGTACAGGTTGAAATATTCATTATTCTTCTCCTCTCACATTTTGAAAAATTATTAATAACGTTGTTTTTTTGCTCATAACTTTTTTATATTGTTTATAAATCGATATTTCAATTTTTTACATACTAATAAATTATGTTAATATGTTTTATTATTTATGGAATAATTTTTAATTTTACCAGAAATATCATATATATTAATTACTAGAATAATCTAATTTGTTATTTTGTTTTATAAAATATTCCTCTCTTTTAACATTGAAAATGTTAATTAATATATGTTATTAATAATTATTATTATCTCCAATTAACGCTAATTATTTTAATTGTTATTATTTTATCTTAATTGGAAAAATGGTTAATGATTTTTTTATTTTACTATCATTAACATTATGTTTATTAATTTATATCTACTGTATTACTCATATTAAAAAACAGCCATTTATTTGTTAGTTATGCTTGTGGATTTTATTAATACTTTGTAATATCGATCGAAGGCCATTCATATGCCATACTAAGTAGATCATAAAACGTGTCATTACTATTTATGATGGCTATCACGTGAGGTTCAGCACGCGATTTAAATTTGAATAAATCATGTATATGCAATTGTAACTATTTAGTGAATTGTGGGAAATTTGTATTACTAATAAATAATTGAGCTATTTAGTTTCTATACAAAAAAAAAAACGATTACAAGATATTAGAAAAGTATGAGACATGTTTCTAAATATAGAAATATATTTATTTTCAACGTATTGTAATTTTGTCTAGCTGAAATATTAAAAAAATGATATAATAATTTTCTAATAAAGGATGAAATCATAAACAGAGATTTAAACTAATGATATATTTTTTATATTACGTATTGTATTGATTTATCAAAAATAATTTTGATGAAAAATTTAATCCATGTCTTATTTTAGGTATTCAGTAAAAAGACACTTATTAATTTGGTGTAACTTTCATTTTTTACAAAAAGTTATATTAAGTATTAATCAATCATTTAAAATCGTTTGATTTTCTAAATGAAAAAATATTTTTAAGCTATATTTTATTAATTGATACTTATAATGAATTATATTCAATTTTAATTATAATCAAAGGAAATGTTTTTTTAATAAAGTTGTGACAAAAAATACTAAACTGTGATTTTGTAATAACAAATATATTATTTACTCTTGTACAAAAAAGATCATTTAAAAAAGAAATATGTTTACATTTTGTCATTTTTAAAATAATGGTATTTTATTTTTCAATTTTTTAAAAAATCACGATTAATAAATTTAAGAAAACTAATATATTTTTAGTATTTTTTCGATAATTATTCAGTTTTATTAATATGGAAAACATTTATTTTAAAAAAATTGTACTAATTCTTAGTTTTTAAATAAAATTGAAATTTTAAACGGTTTATCATTTTAGAATTACTATATATATACGAGTATATATATATTTTTTAAAAAAAAGAAACATTAATACTTTATATAAACGAATTGAAAAATAAGTATAGAAAAATATTTTTATTATTTTCCTTATGTAATAATATGATTAATTGAAATATATTTACGGTATTATTAAATAACATATATTTGGGGATTATGATTAATTTATATAATTTATTTTCTTTTTTTAGGCAATGTCCGTCCAGCCTTGTGGCGCCATTAATAAAAACTGTTATAGATGAAATCAAACAAATGTCTAAAAAACAACCTACAGCATGTGGCTTCGATTCAGATGAAAACGGTACGTATTTTATATCAGTAAAATAAAGTACTATAATATTTATTTATACTATTATTTCATTGCCATTTTTTTTATTAATATTTATACGTACATAATTTATTTTCATTCGCTTCCTTGATTATAACTTAAATACTATTATTGTAATGAAATTTATCTATCGGCCTTGAAAGTTAGGAAATCCTGAAATATCATAATTTATATATATATATATATATATATATATATATTGTATGTATACAAATAAAATTGAATGTGTGAAAATTTCTTTGATTCTTGCGTGATGTGAAAAATATTTTTCTATTTTCCACATGAGCTACTGCGTTTCGTTGTAACTTTCCTGCCAGAAAGATTTTCGTTTTTATGAAAGTAGACGTGTGGTATTGATTTCAAAGATATCCAAATTCTATCATGTTTATTCTAAATCGGAAAATCTAGAAGATGACAGCAGCAATTTCGTAGGGATGTCGATAAAGTACGTCTACTTTAGTTGAAGACAGTCAATCGAAAAAGATTTATGTTTTATAACGACAAAACGCTTATATTTATATATATATATATATATATATATATATATATATATATATATAAACAGAATTCGAATGAAATGAAGTATTTTGGAATCTTTCACATTTCAGTTTGCTGTAAAGAATAGACGCAACTGAAAAAATACGAGACGTTGAGAAATCTCTTTAAAGATTGTTGGCAGACAATCAAATTGAGTTCATGATCTTTCAGAAAAAAATTGTGTTTATATGACATTTTGCAGTTCAACTGAAATGTCAGTAAAGTACGTCTATTTTAGTAGCGTCGGTTTTCTACAAGGCGATTTTTTTATCAAAGGAATTGGAAATAATAAACATTTTTTTTACTTGTATACAAAATTCTTTTAAGAATTGATGATTATATTTATCCTTTTTATTAACAATTTGTATTACTGTTTTGAATATTTTGCATTTTTTTCTGCATTTACCACAATAATTTAGTTATTTAAATTAGTTTTTTTAATTAAAAAATAATGTTTTGTATAAATTATATTCAATATTTCATAAAATAGATATAAATAGTATGTATGTAAAGATGCACGTTTAATTTAAATATTAATGTCTTGTCGTGTTTTATTTTAATCTGTGTTGAGGTAAACTGAATCATTTTCTAAATTTAATAAAACACTTAAATGTTTTTTCTTAAAATAAACTATTTACATAAAAATATACACATTCTAATAAAATGTATGCACGCGACGTCTTTCTATTTTTTCGATTATATTGTATATGGAAAGGATTCCACAAAACGTAAATAAATATTTTCCAATGTTAAACATTTAATATCAACAATAGCTAACAGAATTCTTAGAAAAATCTCTCGAAAGACATAAAATAAAAATAATAAATTATTTTATACTAATTATCACCGCGGTTTTATTTTCATTCTGTATTTGTACACACTCTAGTGGCGTCGATTTCAACTAACAATCGTTATACTGGTTGATGTTCCGAATAAAATTTTCATATTGTGTCCGTGCTAATTTTTAAATGGAATATGACTCATGTATTGTTTTCACATTTTTAGCTGATATAGTAACCCGCGTTAAAAGTATAAATAATGAAAAAACTCTTTGATTTTTTTTCTAGTGTATGAACCTCTGAAACTTATGAAAGTCGTAATGAGTAAAGTGAACGAGGTTTGTCTACGTTATCTGGACAACAGTGCCTTGGATGAGCTTCCACCACCACCTTTACCTGGTCCATTCGCACCACCATTAGTTTCTGTATGTGCTGTTAAAAACTGTAGACGTACTATGGAAGATCGTCATATGATCATAGATGATCTCAATACAATGTTCAATATACAGGTATAAAAACAATATTCTTTTGTATTATGAAAATATTTTTTAATATATTTTGTTATTTACACTATAGCTTATTGATTCCATTCAATAATGAAAATAATTTCATATTTTTAAAAAAAATTATAAACTATTTTTCATATATACAAAAATAAAAATATATATAAATTTAATTTAATTTTTAATATAATTCCATCATTCTCATTGCTTAATATTAATAATAAAACAGTTTAAAGATGAAATGTATGATTAATATAGCTAATAAAATATTTATTTTAAAAATGTTTTCAGGATGCCAGTCCTGCTAGTTACTATGCTATATTTGATGGTCATTCAGGACCACAAGCTGCCACTTATAGTGCCGCACATTTACACCAGTACCTCGCTGAAAGTTCACATTATCCTACGGATATAGAAAATGCTTTTCGAGAAGCATTCTCACGTACAGATTCTGCTTTCTTGGAAAAGGTATCTTTCTTTATTCATTATTTATAAATATGTTTTATATATATATTCATAATTTTAAATACATATTTAAAACATTTGACTATTGATTTTGTTTATAAAGTTTACTTTATTATTTTTTATTAATATAAATTTTAAATTATTAACTCTACAGAAAGTAAGCAGTGGAACCACTGCCGTTTGCGCATTGTTGAGGCGTAAACACAACACGCTTTATGTCGCCTGGGCCGGTGACTCCTTATCTTTAATTGTGAAGGGATTTAAAGTGTTACAGATTGTAAAACCGCATAAGCCATCAAGACAAGTAAGTAATCATTGATAAGTTAGATTTATAAGTAAATACATTTTTTTTTTTTAGAAAAAAGATTAATACTTTTTGTATTATTTTATTATGAGTATATTCATCTTACTTTTTTAAATTTATAAAGAAATAAAGTAATTTTGTTTATTTTTCTTAACATTTCTTATATACATATTTCTTTTAAATAATTTTTAAAATTGAATTAAAATATAAAATTCAACAAGATTAAGATTATGAAAAAAGAGCATACAACACAATTTACATTGGCATGAGACTGAATTCTTGAATTCAATTGAAATCTAGAATAAAAATTTAAATTTTTCAAACACCAATTTCAAAAATTCTTCAATCTCATGCACATGTTCTTATTATTAATAAAAAAAATTGTGTATACTACTCTACTTCAACTTTTATGTTATTAGTTCACAATAGACATTTTTTTTCTTTTAATTTTATACTAAATAAACTTAAGTAATTTGCTTTCTTTAATCTAAACTATTTGTAGATTAAATATAAGTCCCATTTATTAAATTGTATTAAAAATAAATGTTAAAATACTTAATCTTTTTTTTAAAAAAAAATCATTAATCTAATTTTACTATATTATAACAAAGATGAAAATTGATTTAACTTTAAAAAAAATGTAAACATAAATATACAATCAAATTTAAAAAAAAAATAGATTCAAGTGTATACAAATGAGCTTTTTTTATTTTAGGATGAACAAGAAAGAATAGAAGCATTAGGAGGAGTTTTAGTTCATTATGGAACTCTTAGAGTGAATGGTCAACTTGCTGTATCAAGAGCAATAGGTAAGTTTCTCAAGGATAATAATAAATAAAAGAGTTATTATTACAAATCAAAGTAAGTTCCACATACATTGAAAACATTCACTTTACACAAATTAAATTACTCAAATGGAAATACCAATACTTTCAAAATATAAATAAATGAGAATATTGAAAAAAATCGAAATAAAAATAAATAATTAGTATTAATAATAACATTCCAGTAAAATAATAATAAAAAAATATATTTTTTTACCTATTTAGCACATATAAATTAAAACCTCTTATATTCACATATATGAGTCTGTATAGTCATATAAAAATGAAATATATTAATGAATTGTGTTACTTTAAACATAAAATAACATAAATACCTTTTACTTTCATTTAATACTTTATATAAATGGCATTTTTGTATAATTTATCAGAGGGTTGGGAAACACACCCATCAGTTTATCATGTCATGTATTCCATTGAGATTATATCTAATATTGTTTTTAATATCATATATTCACTTAATGTGACACATTTTTACTTGATTATAGTAATTTATTTACACCTGTATAATGCATTTACTCAAATATTTATTAAATAAACCACCAAGTATGTCGTTATATACACTAAATAAATAAGCCAAGTACTCATTTTTTAAAATAATGTGTATTGTATTATTTACATTTATTTGCCTTTTGTTTGTAAAATAGAAAATTATTTTTAAAATAGTATATAAACTTATTAAAAATTCAACAAACATTTAAGCTATAAATAATTAATGTATTTTTATTTAAAAGTGTTTTTGAATAATATAAACAAAGAAAGTAATAATGATATTTTTATGATTACTAAAAGTTGTAATTGTAATATCATAAAAAATATATTTGTAAATAATATATAGGTGACCCAAATAAGAACAAATGATTTAGTCATACATATACTTCTTTACTATCCTTTTCTATCCTTCAATCTTATTTTGCCCATTCTTTATATTGTTTGTGTTACTGCCTCTAAGTTTTAAATGTTTATTTATTTTTAATAGATAATTTATTGTAAAGTCGTGGGAATGAAAAGAGGCAACTAAATTTAGTATATTTTATTTTGAATTCAATGAAATTCAGATTAAAAAATCATAAATTAGTTACAAACTTCTATTGAAATAAAATTAATAAAAGTTTTAGATATCTTTTTTTTTTAATTTAAACAATTTGAAATTATTTTAGTTTTCAATTAAATCATTAGAAAATATAGTTTTTTCCACTTTCTTTTAAATTGTTATATTGCACTTTTTTGAAATTTTTCATTCAAAGTTCACTTTTTTATTGACCTTAATAATTGATAATAAAGTGGTACTTTATTCATGCTTTGTTATAGATCCTCTAAGTGCATCCTATCTTGAATTTATTATTATTTCATTGGTTAAAATGACAATGTAAAACCAAGTGTGTTTACTTCAAAGATATTTTTCATTTTAACCAAATTGTTAGCCTTTATTTTCAAGTCAAGAGATTTGATTTTTTCGTTTTACTAAAATATATTTGAATGAAAATAATATGAATCTACAACAAATATAATTCTACAAAATGGGAATAGAAAATAAAGTAATAAAAAGATAAAATTGTAGTATACTTTTAAATAAATAAATTTAGAATTAGTGTTTTAATATTTATAAACATTATACTTGTAATAAAATATTCTTTATATTTTATGAACAAAAATTCTTAAATTTTATATTTCAGTTATTCATTTTTTAAGTGTATTTATTGTATGTAATTTAAAAATGCGTTATTATTTTTTAATAAGATACTAAAGTTCATGAAGTTTAATACTAGAATCGCAAAAGAGCTGTATTTTACATTAAGCATAGTGTTTAGATTAGTGGTTGTTAATCATTTTTATTTATGACCCATTAATTTAAAACATATTTACCCAATAACCCGGATTTATAAACTAAAAAGGGAAATTAATAAAAAATAAAATAAAACTTGAAAATATAAGAAAAGTAGTTTTATTTTCCCATTTTTTTAAAAAATACAAAAAATAAGTCGTTAATACACGATCTATTATAAACTAGTTTAAAAATTAAATTTAGGTTCAAATTTGGAAACAAATTTGAGTAGAGTGGAGTTTAGAAAAATATTTTAGGGTCTATATTACATCCTTTTTAAAAAAATACAAACTGAAATGAACTACATGTAGAAGTTTGTAAAGAAAAAATATAAACACGTTTTTCTTCCTAGATTAAACATTTTTATTTTATGAATTAGGATTTTTACTTTTTTTCGTTTTTAAAACTTACTGTTTTTCTTTCTAAGAATTCAAAAAGAATGATTTATAAATATTTTTTTTGTATTAAAAAAGGGGATTGATCAATTTTATTTTACAATAAAAAGTAGATGCATGAAATTACGTTTAACTTAAAAAATCATCACGCGTTTCGTTTACAAATTAATTCTAATCCATACTCTGGACCTAATTACAAATATGAATTTGATTGCTTTTCTCAACATACCGCTTATTAAATATGAATACAATACAATATTATTATGATTATCGTAATTACAATTATCTCTGTAACTTCAATTACATATTGTCGTCGTATATGAATGTTCGTTGTCGCCATAAATTTATATGCACGTACGTTGTACTTTAATCGCCTAATCATTAAATTGTAAATACATACATTTGAACAACTGAAATTAACCGACAACAGGTTACAATCCACTTTTGTCGGTAATTATCGCATACGACCATAAATAGTCATAAAGTGAGTGTATTTATTAAAGACAAACAGTAGCTACTATAAACCCATTTGTTCGATATTCATTTGCATAAAATGTTATACATTTTGTAAGCGTTTTATTGTTTTTGTCTCTCATGAATATGGAAAATTTACATTGTCTACGTTGTTTGAAGAGATTTAATGGAATTAAAAATAGATGTATGTTGATTGATGTATGTAAGATCATACAAACATACACACACATATATGTGTATATAAATGTTTGATATTCGAGTTAAAAAAATATTTATACTGACACATATTTTCACACAGACATAATGAAATAATTTAGTTAAATAATATATGTATAGTATAAAATAATTTTTTGCAAATTTATGTTTAAGTTATGAGTTTTTAATTGTTGATACTTTGTAAAAATCCTAATATAGACGTTTCCTGTATCCGGTGTATATTTAATTTAGTCTGATGACTTTTTTTATTAAAAATTAGATGCGTCTGTACGTTTTGAATTCATTGTGTTTTTTTAAATAAAATTTACTTCTCCATTATAATACTACATGACATTTCATATATGATGTTTTTTATAGTTGATATTACAATATCTAAACTTTCTTTTTAAATCTAAGTTGCGTGTTCAAGGTAAAATCTTATATTATTATTCATTGACATTTTTGAAATAATCAAATATTTTTTTTTATTTTGTAAAAGACGTTCATAAATTTAATTTGTTGCTATTTTTATAGGTAAATTTGTTTAGTTATTTCTATCGAAAATAAAGAAGAATGAAAATAAAAAGATCTTGAAAAAATGTTTAATTGTAAAAAGTTCAATTTTTGAAATAATATTTATTATCAGTTTTTATGCTTATATATATATATATATATATATATATATATATATATATATATATATATATATATATATATAAATGTGTGTGTGATACAGAGAATTCTATAATTAGGAAATTTTACATAATCCCAGGAATTATTAATAATAATTAAATACATTGGGGAATATTATTAATATATGTAATTTATGAGATTAATTGATAATTATGAATATTCTCTAATATCAAACAATGTTAATCTAATCAATAAATATGTTTACCATACATAAATATATGTTAATTTGAGTTTTCTCACTTAAACAATTATTAAAACAGATATTTTGTAATTCTTGAAAATTTATGTTTTTATAGTATTTTTTTTATTTTTATGAATTTTTGTGCAATACAAATTTTCATATGGTTTTAGTAAAGAAGTCTTACAATATTATTGTAAACATTTCGTTTACATACTCTTATGTCATTAAAGATTTGAAATAAATGTATTCAAATTTCTAGTATGCATTTTTGTATGCTTCTTTGGCTGAAAGTACCAAATTATTCATAACACATACACATGTATATATATACTGTTTTATTATTACTTCCAAAATCTTAGAAAATATGATATTTTTTAAAAAAATCTCAAAGAATTTCTTTTAACGCTTTTTAATCAAATAAACATTTCGTTCCATTCTAAACTCAATTAAATTTCTAAAAATAAACAAATAATAAGATGTCCAAATATCATCTCAGTAAAAACCGAAAACGAACAAATAACATTCTAAACAAATATTTATGGGAAACAATTAAACTGCACCTTTTCTTTCCTACTACCTTCCTGTCATTATTCAAATGAGGCCAATCTAATACTTTTTTTATACCAAATGAACAATACATTCTCTTTAAATGCACGTATATTCTTAATTATGCTAATAAATTATGTGAAAAATAAATTTGCATCGCTATAAATTATTTGCATATGTCAAGATCAAAAGAAATTTATTTTTAACCGTGGAGATGATTACCACTAACGAGTCTTGATTTTTTTTCTTGTTTAATATAACGTTTAAGATAATCAGTGTTGTTAACAGGTTTAATGCTAAAATATGGCATGAAGTCGACTGATGTATTGTTAAATAAAGTAAGTTGTTTCACTGAAAAATGATTTTAAATAAGTACATTTAGTTGTAAATGAGCGTTTAATTATATTATCCACTGGGTATTAAAAAAGATACTCATTAATAAACATATATAAAATGTATAAAGTCATAAATAGTTATATACATTTTTTATTATCTTAAATACAATTTTCTCATTTCTTTCTATTATAATAAATATTCTAATTTAATATAGATTATATAATTTTATTATAATTATTTCCTTTAAGATTCTCATCTGCTGTTTTTCATTCAAATTTTATACTTTTTGCATATTTACTTATTATTTCCTTTTAAAGAAAGATGTATTTTTATTGATTATATTGTCAAATGACGCATTTGTTATAAAAATTCAACATTGTAATAAATAACCACATTTAATGACGTCAATGATGATCTGTATAAGATTATTCCATTCATTTTGATTTGCAATTTTTATGGTTTTTGTACAGTTTTAGAAGTGAATGAACTATATAAATGAAATACAAAAATAGTATAATAATTTATATACTTTTTTGTTTATTTGCATATATATTTTCAGCTTCAAAATTTTATTTAGATCCTTTTGATAAACTTGATAATAGATTCAAGTTTTTTTTTAAAAGTATAATAATAGCTAATAAAAGTTGAGCAATTCTTAAAATAAGTTACAATTAAAAATTGTATGTTGTCTGAAAATGATCTAAGTGTTTCATTTATCAGTAGAAAGGTACTTGAGATTTTTTTTAATATCTCATTCTTCAATTTGTTTATAATACGTATCCTCAATGATTATTTTTCCTACAATAAAAAAGAATAATTAAAGATTTTTTCTTCAAACTAATATACAATTATTTTCTTTAATTTTTGTGTGTTTAATATTAATTTAATAGTAATTTTTTATTCTTTTAGGCATTTATTCATTCTAGATTTTTATATGATTATCATAAAAAAAATCTATTTTTTTATCACAAGTAACGATTTGTTTTAAGAATCTTTAATTTTTGTTCCTAAACGATAATATTAAAGAGTAAATTTCAAAACGTTACAATTTTTAATTTTCCTTCAATTCCTTGAATATATGTTTAGCTAATTTTTTAATATTTTCAATAATTTTAAAAACTTAACTTAGACCTAGTGAACCTAATAATTTTATTGTAAAAAATACTTACCCTAATTTCATTTAAATAATTTTGCCATATAAATTCCAAAAAAAAATCATACTTTTATTTTTATCGTATAACTCATATACATATGTGTATATGTATGATAAAAAAAAAACACAATGAAATGCAATGTATGTTAGTGAAGACGCAGATTTCAAGTATTTGACATTAATGTTACAAAAGTTAATCACGTAGTATAAGTGTTGACAGTTTAAATCGTAACTTGGTAATATTTACATCCGTTTGGATTGTACACTGTGTGAATGTGTACACAATGGAAATAATCAACATGATAGACAACGGTATTTTATGGTTGTCAGTCAAATCTCAGCAGTCGTGTTAACTCCGTAATCCTTTTGAATACTGGTACGAAACGATTGTGGAATTTCGCAATCTCTGCTCGAGGTTTCCCATACGATGATGTTGTTTGAATGCATTAAAAAAATCTATTGTATTTTTACTGATTTTTATTTCCATGAATAGAATATCAGTTTTTATTTCTATATAATTTATTTTAATAACAACTGATTACATTTTTTTATATTTTATACATAAAGTAATAATTAAAATCTTATATAAAATATATTTTAAATTACTTAAGAACAGTTAATTAAATTTTACAATATGCAATATTTAAACAATATTAACGTCATTTTTAATTAAAATATACAAGAAAATTAATCTAATGATATAAAAATGAATTAAAAACCAAACGATAGTTAAATTAGATGGAAAATATGAGACAAAAAATTCAGACGCTTGTTCGTGCTGAAAAGTGTTTAAGTTAAAGCTTTAAAATGTTGATATTTACTTCTACAAGTGTATGTTACCCTCTAATTTCCAGACTGCATGAAATTCTTTTGCATAATAATTTCAAGGCGTAGTTTGGTGTTGTCTGTACGCTTTTAAATTAATTAAAACACTGAAAGCAGCATTTATATCGTGTTTTAAATTAGAACGGTTTATGTAAAGTGTTTTCTTTCTATAGATTGTTCAGTATATTAAATTCAATTAAAAATTTAAATTCATTTAAAAAAGACAGTTCTTGATATTAATTTTTATAATAAAATTGTTTCTTTCAAGAATATGATTTAATTATTTGAGAAGTTTGTAATCTTCGTTATTTATATTTATAATTGTTTGAGAAGATTCTAGATTCGAAGTAAAGGGTTTAAAATATCTAATATAAATGAAATTGTTTCTGAATTGTAAAGTTTATTATCCTTGTGAAGAAAATTATATTTCTTTAAACATTTGATTGAAAATTGGAATAATAATTCTTATATAAATTTTAAAAAACTTCATATAAATATTTTATTTTAAAAAAAGTTTCGATTTTAATTTCAGCAAATTCTGTGTGAGAAAATGTAATGCAATTAATTAATCATATTTTTTAAATTTGGTAATAATTATAAAATGTGAATTTTATTCGTATTATTGACAGAGAGAGAAAAAAAGAAAAAAATGTCATTAAATCCTCTTAAATGTTTTCCCAAGAATCTTCCATTATTTCCTGTTCATGGCTAATCTCATCCAATCTTTAACTCCACAATACTTCACAATTTCATCCCTTCATCTTTGGTAAGGTTTCTTCCTGAGTTTTCTTTTTGTCTCTTGGTTGCCACTCTAATAATTTTTGTCCATCTGTTATCTTCTCTTCTTGTTATATGTCTTGTGTATAGAGAAACATCATCTTGCTATATGTCTTGTCTATAGAATGGTGTATAGAGAAATATGTGTGTAGTTTCTTTTATTTCTTTTTAATAAAACACAAATCTATGAGTCATATTTGGATGGCCTTATAGTATAGAAAAAAGTGTATATATTATTCAAAATATTTTTTCCCATAGTTTTTTCTACTATTTTACAATTTCAATTGGAATTCTAATTAAATTTTCGATTATTCTCTATTTAATACTTTTACATTGTTTCAGTTAAAACTCGCCAAATAAATTATAATATATCAATAAAATAAATAATTGATAATAATAGTGATCAGTTAATTATATTTTTCATAAATATGAAAAATATAATTAATTTCAACATAAAATAATTGATAATGAAATTAAATCTCAAATAAAACTGTTATTCATTTTTAAAATTATTTTATTCGAAATTTTTTTTGTTAAAAAAAATAGAAAAAAATATTTATAGAAAAGTGTGTACACAAATCGTTTTGTAAATTGTATTTTTCATTTAGAAATTATTTAGTTGAATAATAAATATGAAAACTCGTTTCATTTGATCGTATTATATATTTTAAAATATATTATCATCATATAAATATATAATAGCTAGAGTATGAACATCATACCCATATATATAGCCCATATCCATACACATACATTCGTATCGAGCAAAAAAAGCTCGTAAGTAATTATGATCTCCGTTGGGAATTTTCGACTTCGGTACTTTTTAACACAGAACGAGAGTCGTGTACGTCAAGTGTATGATAAATTGTATTCGGTCACGTTGTCACTGAAAATTGTGGATTTCGTTGATGTTTTTATCGAGTTAATGTTGCTGTTCGAGTCGCATTTATTGTCTTTTGAGATGACAAACAAACATTATTTTGGTTCCGTGCGCTTTTTTATATATTTCATGTATTTGTCGTATTCGTTTTTATATGCACGATGCTACATGTTTTTACACGACACTTTATAAAGACTGTGCTCCATGACTTTTTCTGTTATTAAATGAAAAAAAATGTACTTAATGACCTCGAGCTTATTAGTATATTATGTTTAATAACTTAATTTAGCTGTTCGTTAATTAATGAAGGTTTCATTTTGTTTTACAACGAAATATTTGTTTTAATATGAAGATAAATATTTTTAATATAAAATGTATATTCATAAAAGATAATTAATGTTTTATTTTGAGTTATATTTTCTAATGTCAGATTTTTCATATGTATCATACAAAAATATTTCATTTGAAAATTCCATTTATATAATTTATTGGTAAGTTATTGTTAATTATTTATCCTCAATAGATTTTAACTTTAAAGTTGTTATAAGGTTTAAAGATAAAGATAAATATTTAATCATTTTTTAAATAAAATATTTTTTTATCCATATTACTGTAGGTTTAGAATAAAAACTGATCATAAAGAAATATGAAAGTAATTAATATCAAGAAATGGAATATAAAGAAGTCAATATAACAGAGGTTCATCAATAAAAAAATAACTATATAAAATAATATAAAATTAAGTTTTATCTGCCTTGACTTGAATATTTATCCAGAAATAATAAAAACATATTTTATTAATATTTATATATTTTTGGTCATTTTGTTACTAATAAATCATTTTCAACACTCAGCTTTTTAATTAACTTTTGTAATTGTATTTCTTTGTTTGAAGTTTTTTTTTAATAATTATATATTATAAAATGTATCTAGTAAAGAGAATTGCTTGTCGATAGAATGAATAATTAGCATGATAGGTATGTAGTATCCTGAATAGGATTTTGAAATACGCGTGAAAAATCAAACAAAACGAAACGTGTCAATTAAAGAGCAGACTGTCTAGACTTGTGCACTCATCGTTGCGCCAGATGACGTCGAATAATCAATTACGTCCAATAGCTGACAGTGTATTTAATTGAAAAAAAATGTTTAATAAATTTTCCCTCTTGTTAATGAATTCTGTACGGTTCTGTAGTGGTAATTATTCTATTCGATCATAAACAGATAAAATAACAGGACGTGTACGTTGTTGGGCGTTGAACGCTGATAGATTGAAACAGTATTGCGAATTATGTACATGGATTATAGATTTTGATTAAGTATTGGAAAAATTCAATCTGCATGGAAATGAGAAAATCGTAAAGCAACAAGTAGAGAAAATATGAATTAATCAAGTATCAATAATTAAAATTATGTTCAGAAATGTCAAGTCGAATCGTAACTCTAAAATAAAATATCTTTGAAATATTATTTTATAGCATAACTTTTTAGTATTATATTTGGAAAATATATCTATAATTTTTTACATAGTTGATCATATTTATTTTTTTTTAAAAAAAATATCTAACAATCAATAACTTTTCTTGTCCATCAGGAGTCGTTAAATCATATATATATATATATATATATATATATATATATATATATATATATATATATATATATATAAATAAATTCAAGAAACTTTTCACACTTCTACAAGTATACTTCAAATTTATATAAAGTTCCACATCTCATACTTGTTAGTGAAATAGGAAATGTAAAAGTGGTTTAAGATTATTGATAAACTTAAAAACTGATTGAATTCGATTTCAATGAACATTTCAAACTTTTTTTCTTGATAGAAATATATAAATTATGCATAGAAAAATAAATTTATTTTAATGAATTTGATTTTAAAGTACAATTTATTTCAAATTAAAATTCAACGTCGTTGAATTGAAATCTGATATAAAAAGTGAAATCTTTTTCAATAGAAATATTTTATAAAAAAAAATCTTCTATAGAAAACTATTCGATCTTTCAAATAACGGTCTACTAAAAATGTCTGTACGACAGCATATACACCATTATTTCAATTTTAATCTGTGTCTGATGTATTTTCTATATCTTGTGTAGTTGCATTGAAGTACGTACTGAAATCACTTGAAACTTTAACAAGAAAGACTTTCGACTCGTCATGTTCTGTAAACGAAATGCAGACGTGTGCAAATATATATATAGTTTGCTACAGATTCTAAAACGTGAGCTTTTTATTTTAATAGATAATATCGTGGACGATTCTTAGACATGACATTTTAACTTTTTTGCTTATTTGTTCCTATTGTACGATTCAATATTTATTAACGATTCGATTTGTAAGAGATTTGCAGTATATGCAAATAAATGTCAATAGATTTGAGATTGTATTTTGATAAAGAAATGTCTTTTTTTTATTTAGATAGAGTTAAATTTCTTTTCAAATAAATCAACAGATTTTAATATTCGTTGAATTAATTCGATTCGATAAATTATTATAATTAATTTGTATATTAAAACACAATGATTTTTTCTTATTCACATGTTAAAAAAAGTAACAAATAATGTTTTAAAAACTGATTTGATTTTCTGAAAATATCAATGTTGTATTTTTTAAAAAATATACATCTAAATAATTTTGAGTGATTTTTAAATACTTACATCATACATTTTAAATAGTTAACTTTAGATTTATTTCTGTTTTCATTATTAAAAAAAATCATGATATTGTTATTCTAGCATAGGCCAGTAAATTTCAAATGTCTAGCCGAAAGTAATACCTTTTCTCAAATTATTTTCTTTGTCTCACGAGTCAATGAAATTTCATTAAGATACAAAGCAATTTTCAAAACGTCCAGTGGGGTTACTCTGTGCGATGTTTGACCAGAACATCTCTAGGATACCCTCGAGACTATCCTCTTAATAGATACTATTAACAGAGATGATAATTTGCACCAAATACTTAAAATATACTTTCTGTTGAATTTTATCTATTTTTGAGTAAATTCCAAGAGACATGATTTTCGAATTTTCAAGTATTTTTTATAAATACATTTTGATAATTAATGTATTATTATTTTCGTTTTTTTCATTTTCAATTCGTTTTGTTTATTGAATTTTATTTGATATTTTTATTTTTCACATAGTACATATAATTTTTGAATTTTTAAAATTAATACTTTTTTTACATTTAATAGGAATTTATTTTTTTCTATTGTAACTTGTATTGGCAATTATTTTATCTTCTAGTTTCAGATTCTCTAAAAAAAACATAAATTATGAAATATATTAATAAATCAACTGTAAATTTATGTTATAATAAGATTATATGTCATCATCCTTTTTCTATCCCCTACTAGACAAAAGCCTTTCCTAAAAATTTTCACTTCCAGCGATCTAATACCTTTCTCTTCCAGTCCATTCCAACAGATTTTTTTTATATTTCTCTATTCCAATTAAGATTATATATCTATGTATTTTTATATTTTTTAATCTTAATTGAATTTTGTAAGACATGAAATGAACAAATGTCTTCTATTTTTAACACGAAAAAATATAAAGTGAACAAATTTTATTTGATAAAATATGTGTTTCACTTTTTTATTTAAACCAAATTGTTAGTATCTTTTATTCGTGCCATTTTGTATAGCTGCGTATAAAAATTGTATTCGTTCCATTTACCTAAACCCCT
The DNA here is from genome assembly GCA_029203775.1 of Neoneuromus ignobilis. Taxonomy (NCBI): domain Eukaryota; kingdom Metazoa; phylum Arthropoda; class Insecta; order Megaloptera; family Corydalidae; genus Neoneuromus; species Neoneuromus ignobilis. The sequence goes on along the minus strand of CP092090.1, from coordinate 6,324,168 downwards.
TATGTTTATTTTACGTTCTTGCAGTACAGCAAATTTTGTCGCAATTTAACATTTCAACATTTTTTCTACATACACTCTCTTGCTCGTAGGCGATCCCGATTACAAGCCGTACGTGACTAGCGAACCTGATATAGCCGCAGTGCCTCTTGACGGTCGGGAGGACTTCCTTATCCTAGCCTGCGACGGTCTTTTCGACTTCGTACGAGAAGATGATGCCGCTCTCGTCGTCTACAACCATATCCACAAACATCCTGGTAAGTATTATTCAAATGATTTTTTTATTCATGCGTGTAAATATTGCAACGGCTGTATTTTTTATATTTCAACAATGGACGATTTGTGTCTTTTTTTATCGATGATATTTAAAAATGAATCAATCTTCCAAGTAAGTTTAATACTTGGAAACGTGTAGGAAATGTTCGTTTGAAATTGGCTGCACGTTCAAATCGATACAATGAAACGATTGTTTAATAGATATGTGGATCACGTACAAATTTGAAACACTTAGAACACAAGGTACTGGAGGAAACTTATTGTTTTTCTAATTTTTCCGATTTTTACCACGAGATTTATTTTAAATACACGATTTTTTTAAAGGATATACTGTACTGAACTTCTCTACTTTCTATATTTTTAGTTACTTATATAAATTTTAATTTTTTCTTGTTATAATTTTTTTTTTAAAAAAATATTAAAAGTAGTGATTTTTTCTGTCTTCTTAAACAAATATTGATTATAAATATGTCAATAAAATATTTGAATTCAACAAAATAAACTTATATCAATTTTATGCGATTTTTAAACAAACCAATTAATTATTAGAAATATGTAAAATCAGTTTTTAAAATTCAATTTGTATGAACATTCAGAAAACTTGTATAATTGTAAGACCAATTGAAATCGGCGGATAAAAATGAATTTGATTGTGTATAATGAACCGTAAAATGAATTCCCGATACAAGAAAATCCGTACATCCAATTTTTTTTTAAAAAAACGAAAGTATTTTTTCTATAATAAATCGTATGTTATATTTCTTTTTGATGTAATCTGGAAAAAGAAGGGCAAAACGGGAAAAATGCACCGACGGAAAATGTTCAAGCAGCATTTCAGACGTTAAGCCGAAAAGTATTAAATTTTTCCAACGAGTGGTTACAGACGTCTTATCGCCGTCAATATGAGCACGTTGGCTGAAAGGAAGTTAGTGAAAAATGCATAAGGTCAGAAGAAGTTTCAAAGCTTTTGATCTACGTATATAAGTATCGTAAAAGTTTATAAGATGGGAGAAGTTTCATTTGAGTATGCAGCACGTATACATATTTTTTTCAGTGAGCTCGTAAGAAGTACTGTATTATGAAAATATTAACTAATTAACATTTTCAATTATTAGATTTTAATATTCATAGGAATTTGATATGTTTTTGAAGTTTTAGGTTTTCTTTATAAGGAATTAATTAGATCATTAAAAATGTGTATACATTTTTTTTCTATTGAGATTTCATTGAACGAAAGATAAAATAAACATACTTTTTTTCCTGTTTTTCATTGTTAGATCATTTTTTTGCACTTCTTCGCAATCATTTTTAACTCAGACAGTTTTTTTCTCTACAATTTTAATTTTTTCTTAAAAAATACAGAAATTTGAGATTATTTTTAAACAATCAGAATTCAAAAAAATAAATATCAAATTGAAATGTATTTATAATTTATATGGACTTATATTTTCATATAAAAATAAATCATATAATTTTTTGAAAAAAATGGCGTTAAGTAATTTAGTATAAAAATAATTCAGGCTAATCTGAGATGTTTTACAAATATGATTGTAAAGGTTTTTTTTTTAAAAAAATTGTTTAAAAAATATTTAGTTATAATAAAAGAACTAATAACTCTGAAATATTCAAGTGAAATAACTTCATTTTTTACAAAAAAATAAATGGAATTTAGGTTTTTATACAAGCGTAATTAGAGTATATAGTTTTTTTTAAAAAAAATAGAGACCTTGAAATATTTTTTTTTAAAAAAAACGTACCAATGGAAACACATTTTGAATTAATTATTTTTCTATTACCAAGAAATATAAAAAATATTTTAATTATTTAACAATTTAATAGGAATTTAAATAAGAAACTAACTCTTCCATAAATATTTCCCGAATGAATAAATTCTTTTAAAATAATTTTATTATATTATATACGAAAATAACGAACATCGTTTAAAAATAAAATTTTTCACGAGTTATTTATATCGTCTGTAAAATTTTATTACTTAAAAATGATGACATTTATCTCCTTCTTAAACGGAAATACATAAAATAAAAAAAAAAAACATACACGCACGCATAGAAAATTATATACATTCCAATCTAAAACTTTTCCAGTAAAAACCTATATGGAACGACAGAGACAGAATGACGACAAGACGACGTATTTTATATTCTTTTACAATTGAGAAGCCTCTTTCTGCAATATTTCTCAAAGCGATTTATTTTCAGCCACTCGTGCCTATATTTATTTACGTTTGTCTTTCCTCTGCTTCCGGTTTGTGTAGACATAAGGAGCCAGGTAATAATATCGTACATTAGAATTTCTATTTTTAAGTCGGCGCGTTTACATTTCTAGTCGACTGGAATGTTATTATTATTATTATTGTGGAGAAAAAAGAATGAGATACAACAGAATGTGATACTATTGCCGACGTGTTGTTTAATGTCAGGAGAGTATGAATTGCTTTGTAGAGTTTAAATTAAAATGTTATGTGTGTGTCGTTAATTTCAGAGTACCGAGTTGTCTCTCAAGCTCAGTACTTTTTGTATATACAAAGGCAAAATGTAAAAGTTCATTTATAAAGAGAAAATATTGATGAATTAAAAATATTTTATGTGGAAATTTCTGTAGTATAATTTGTAATTTAATTATTCATGCACAAAACATAAAGGAACTGCTACTAAATAAACTCAAAGAACAGTTTTGTACAAATTATTTACTCAATTTAACATCAGGAGGTTTTCCTATATTTATTTATTTAAATCTGAAATTTTATAATATAGCTATTCTAATAATGGCCTAGCTATTAAAATATTCATTAATGAAAAAATTAACATTAAATAATTTTTGAATATTAAAAAAATATTGTGATGTTGGGTGAGTAATTCATTTGTGTAAAATTAATCATAAAAATTTCCAGTAATTAGAGTAATGGATTTTTTATCAGTAATCTAATATTTAATAGTTCTAATTCGACATAAACTACATTAAATTATTCCAATATATAAACATATACTCCATATATTTTATTACTTTCAAATGATTTACATTTACATCACTTTCAAAAACTCAAACGATACTCAAATTAAATTTTTATTCATTTACAAATCACGGAAACGGTACTAAAATGACCGTTTATTGTTGAATAATGCCCGTTTTATTATATTACTTTTGAAGTACTGAAAACTAATGCTATTTCCCGAATTGGATTTAATATATATTCTCTGTCTACAATATTCAATAGTATGATATAATGAAAGGATGTCTGAGTATTGAAAAGTTTTTGTTTGATAGTGCAATTAAAAGTACTTGGAAATTAATAATGATTCATTATAGTTCGCTTTTAAACTCGTTTAGTTTGAATTTTGATTTTAATATTTCATTGAACTGAAATAGAAAATAACAATGCAGTAATTTCAGTGAAATGAAAAAATGTTTAATAAGTAAATAAAGTATTCCATATGAATTTTAAATAGATTTATTTTTCAAAAAAGAACGAAGTCTATGAAAAACATTTTTAATTTTGAAAAGTGAAAATAAACTTTTAACGTTATTTAGTTCAAATATTGGTTTCAGTTTTTTCAGACAATATCATACAATAATTTTAATAAATATTCATTGAAATATAATTTACTAAATAAATAAATAAAATATTTGATGTGAAATTTAAATACATTTGTTTAAATGAAAACGATATGAGAAAAACATGGTGGTTTATAAGAAAAATTTTCCACTTAGTTTAATTTTTCATTTACTTAAATACCAAAAATAAAAAATAAAAATAGAGTAATTTAATGAATTTTCAATAGTGGTAAATAAATAAATAAAGAAATTACTTGATTTAAATTTTAGTTTTTTTTAAAAAAAAATGTAAAGAAAACATTTGTAATTTTTTAAGTAGTAATAAAGATAAAATTTAATTAATAAAAATCACTTTTTAGTATGAGTATTAGTTTCAAATTTTCTTAAAAATAAAATAAATATTACTTTATAATTTTGTCCCTGGTGTAAGTCTTTGAAGTTTTTTTTTTTGTTAAAAGGCTTAATATTTAATAAAGTTATTTCGTGTACGTTTATATTTATTGATTTGTATAATGGAAGCAATCAGATTTACCAAAGTGTATAAATAATAATTACATTAGTTAATTAGTTTATGAAGACGTATCTTGTATGTAAACATTGCAGAGCTGAATATAACATATCAATATGAAGTACACGACCTACAATATATTATATTTATACGCTGAATGATAATAAATCAGTCATCGTACCCTAAGCGGCTAAACATAGGGGCCAGTGAACCACTACTACAAGTGATATGAGGCAGAAATACATATATACGAGCGTATTTACTGGGGTTCGTTTCTCCTAAACGTAAAGAGATATTTTTAGATGCCTGTAGAATTTATACACCCTCAATTTTGTGCCATTATAGATAAAAAATGTTACTAATTTTTGTATAATATTCAATTATCTATCATTTTATTATTTTTAAAAAATAATAAAGAATTTATATTTTCAAAATATTACAGCAATTTAAAAATATATTTTTTTTAAAAAAAACTACATTACTACATCTAAGTTTTTAATATTGAAAAAATATTAAATAAAATAGTTATCATTTTCTATTACGTGTGTGTGTTGTGTAAAGATATCTTAAACCACTCTAAAAAATATAAATAAATTTACATAAAAATGTTTTACATTGATATATGATATGATGATATTTTAAATTAATTTAATTTATTTCCATTTTTTCTATGATAAATATTTTTATAAAAGCTATTTAAGTTAAATTTATTTATTTGTGATCTAACTCTTATACTGTGTTATTTTATCACCCATCATTAAATCATTGCTTTTGTATCTTGGCACAGCTTCTTTGGCCTCTAAAGCCATCGTCATGTAAATAGATAACATAAATTTAATAAACATTGTAAGAAAAATACGAACTCATTTACATAATTGTTTTAAATTATTTTAAATTTACAAACTTGATTTATTTGCATTCATTCAATAATACAATATATCTTTTATAAAAAAATCTAATTAAATTAATTTATTTCCTTACAAGTGATTCTTTGTTATATGTAATGTTATTTTCTTATCAATCGTTTGGTTTGATGGATACTATAACTTTGTAACTAATACTAGTTATTAAAAAAATCATTAACAGTGGCCTAATGTTATATGATAGAAAAAAATAACATTGTAAGTGTATAAAATATTTCAATTCCTTTTTAAAAATATAGGGTCATTCAAATGTGACGGTTAGATTTGTGTTTTATTAAAAAAAACATGTGTATAGTTTATTTTATTTCTTTTGAATAAAACACTAGGTGTCACATTTAGATGACCCTGTATTATAAAAAATATTACAATTTTAAATGAATTTTCACTTTTCAAAATTTCATTAAATAAATAAAACTAATTTGAGGTATTTAAATTTTATTCAAAATATTAATCGTACAAAATCTAACATAGTAATAATGTTTAGTATCAAACATGAGTCATATTTAATTGATACTAAAAATCACCAGTTATTATTTAACCGTTTTAATACATAAGGGTTGATCTAATGAATAAATTAGTTAGTGTGGCACCCATACGACGACACGTATATGCCTTCAGATAATATCAGTACTAAAAAGGCCAAGTGTTCGTTTACGAAATGACTGCCATATCATAATCAAAACGAGCGTGTAATGACATCCTCGTATATATGTGATAAATAGGCAATTTATGCAATTGTTAAATTCGAAATTGGGGGATGATTTAATTTTATAGAGTGCGAATTAAAACTTTGATGTCGATGTACATGAAACAGGGATGAATATTATATTCAAATACATTAATATCGCTACGAATTTAGTGACGATAAAATATATGAAATATTTTGTAGGTTATATATGACATTTATTTATTGTTCGATCTGAACTTGAATAATAATCTTGATGTATTTGGAATATTTATTACATTTGATAGTCTTTGTTAGGTTTGTATTTATTATTATACATTTTAATATCTAATGTAGATGAATATTAATTTTGATTTAGTCAAATTCCAGTTGTTCGTGGTGAATGATTAAAAAATTAAATTGAAGCTCAAATTATATAACTAAACTGTTTTATGAATTCAATATTATTTTTTTATATAAATTTTTATATATAAATATTGAATGAATTCAATGAAAGTGATCGTGTTGAAAGAGTAATAAATTTAATAACATATTTATTTCTCTAAATGCCTCAAAACCAACAAAAATTTAAAACGAATCTCCTCTGTGCATTAGTGCTAATGAACGTAATTTGTATAAAATGTAAGAACGTCACGACAACAAGATTATATGTTTTTTGTTGACCTTACGTGCATTCGTGAAATTTATTTTTCAAAAAAAATATCTGTACAAATATTTCTACCGTCCTTGAGTTCAACATGAAAACGCGGTACAACACACAACATATTTTTTGGTACAACGTACGTACAACAAAATTAACCATGTATTACATTCGTCGAATATATAAAACAATTTCGTATTGTTCCAAATGTTGTTTTAATTTCGCCAGTTTTAAGCTACACGGTAATTAATTACAACGGAATATTTACAGAAATTAATTGAAACGTATGTTATATTTGAGAACAATTTATTTTATTAAAATTCCATAATGCTGCTCTACCGTGAAAATGTCCGAATGGTTATTATATTTTAACGGAAATTTGAACGAGCTTTACATTCTGTTTTTGACATTCAACTAACACAAATTATCGATCATTTTTTAATAAACGAAAATATTGTATTTATCGCCGATTGTTTATTTAGCGATTTTATTGAATTCAAGCTGTGGTCTTTGGTACAATAGTTAATTTTTATAATTTAAATTAAACTGACATATTTATTTGTCATTTTTAATGAAATTTATTTTCTTCAATTCTTTGAAAATAACGAGTAATCGTTTGTTATATTTTAATTTGTTTTTTTTATTAAAAAATTAATAAAACTTGTGAAGTTATTAGTTCTTTATTCGTATTATATATATATATATATATATATATATATATATATATATGTATGTATGTATGTATGTATGTATGTATGTATGTATGTATGTATATAAAATAGATTTAATTTTGCAACTAAAAAATTGTAAGAAATATCTTGATTATTTCTCAATATTGGTAAAAAATGAGTTTTTTCATAAATAATGTGTCATTTTTTAAATAGTGCAAATATACTCATATATATGCATATTTCAAAAGAATTTTTTTTCATTTATTCAAATTATTTAGGTTCATAAGAAATCCTCTTCTTTTTTTATTATATTATAATAAAAATTGACATATTGAAGAGAAATAAATTAAATTACATTTTATTAATAGAAATATTTGTCATTAAAAATTTCGAAAAGAAAATCATTCTCTGTATACTACAGACATTGAAATTATTTTTATAAAATGTAAAAACATCTCAATAACAAGATAATTTTTTTCTATTGACCTATTTCTTATTTCGACTTTATTTAAATTTTTTATATAAACATCTTTTCTAAAAAAAATCAAAAATAATTATTTAAATACGTCTGAATTATTCATCCAATACCACAAGATGTTATAAATATTCAATGATCATTGGTTAACCGATTTATTTAGATACATGAATTTCGAAGGTCATTCCATCAGCATCAGAATGTTGTATTATAAAACTTAAAAAGATATTTTATAATAAAACAACCCAGCGATGATAACATGGTTGTTGAAATGCATATCAGAAAATAAACAATTTGAAATTATTGAACAATTTTTTTATATAAACCTTTTGTGTTGAAAACGAATGATCTATTTAATTATATTAAAATAAATTTGCCATTATACCAAAAAGTAATTTTTTAATCTTCGATCGATTGTCATTTATGGGCATTGATTCATTACTTTTTTCAAACAATATTTTAATACAATTAATAAATATTTAATATCAATATATTTTTAATATAAGAAAATATTTTATAAAATGCCATAACACCTCTCCAAATTATAATATGTGAATTTTTTTAAAAAAAAAAAACTGTTTACTACTCAATCGCCAAGTTCAAGACTTTTTAAGTTCGATTCTTAATCTATCTAAAATTAAAATATAATGGTAAACTGTGAAGATTGTATTTTTTGTGAATCAAAGATGTATAGATTGAAATGTTAGTTGGATTGCATATTACAGTTAGTTTCGAATCTCTGTATATAAATAGAATTGAAATGAAATGTTTGTTTCGAGAACAAATCGAAATATATATTTAATTTGTACAACATGTACAACTAACTCAACAAATAACTTTTTTATGTACAGTCGGGACCGAACGGAAATTGTAAAAGAATGACTGTGCTGTATTTTTAATCCAACATCAGACCTTCAATATTACATTTGACACCGTAACTAAGTACACATATGAACGTAGCACTTGAATATTATTGTATAACAACGTAATCAGTACCCAGTCGCGTGCGGTTGGGATGGTTTTGGGATCGTATGGGATTGTTGTTGGGTGCGTCTCATACGTTAACATTGCAAGTAAACGGGAATAGTTACAGGCACAGACTGTGTAAAGAAGGGAAGGGCATGTCGGTTTCGATAATGTCACGTTCGAGCGTATGGGCGTTAACAGACAGTGCACACATTCTCCGGCCGTTGTGTGAATTGCCTTCTTTTTTTGTCGATAGAGGGCGAAGCATCGAACTCGACGTTCTTTATTTCTTACTTAAGTACTTTGTTTACGAGACGATGACGGTTGGAGTTTATATATTAACCTGGTAGGAGGAATGAAGGAAAAGTTGCAGATATACGAAGTGGGCAACTTTAATTATTAGTTTCATTTAATTATTTTTTGGTTTTAAACAATATCAGTTGATAATATATTTAAATTAGATATAGACTGATATTTACATATAAAAAAAAATTATATAATTTTTTTTTAAAAAAATATTCAGTTAAAATATTAGAAAATATATTTTTAAAAAAACAACGTTAAATAATTAAGTATAAAAAATAATTCCTGCTAATTTAAGATTTTTACAAATATGATTTTAAGGGTTGTATTTTTAGAGATTGCTTAAAAAATAAATATTTAATTATAATAAAAGAACTGATAATTTCTAAAATAGTAAAATAAAATAACTTTATTTTTTTACAAAAAAAATATAAATGGTATTCACATTTTTATACAAATATAATTAAAGTATAGTCTAATTGAAACCAAGAATTATTTATTCATTTAATTAAAAAATCAAAAACGTGAAGTAAAAAACAAACAAAAGGTTAATAAACATTATTGAATATTTTTTCTAAAAAGGTACCTGTAAAAAAACACTTTTATATATATATATATATATATATATATATATATATATATATATATAGGTGTTTTTTAAGCGTGATGGAAATTTAAATTGATTTCAATGTATCATGCTTAAAAAAATACTCTATACTTCAAATGGCAATGAATATAAAAAAATTGTTTCTTTGCAGAAAACATTTACAAAGATATATTGTTTTAATTATTTAAAATGAAAAAATATCTAAATTAGATTTCGGAAAAACTTATTGAAAAAGTGATTTATTATTTAAGAAAATATATTTCATACAAATTATACATTTCAATATCAGAAGATTTTATAAAAGTATTAAATGATCAATTTTATAACGTTGTCTTAGGTAAATAATTCATTCGATTTAAAATGAATTTGTTACGGTATCAAAACTTTTTTCTTTTAAATGTTTTATAAATATAAATCAGTAATTTTAAAACATTGACTACTTTTATATTTTGAGATATAAATTAATTACATTTTTTGTTCCTCATTTATAAATATTACAGACATTTTTTACAGAAAAAATGTTAAATTAAAATGTTTCATATAATTTCCTTCTTTCTTCAACTTTCTTCCATATTTTAGAAAATAAATTCTTAATACTTTTTTATTTTCCATTCAAAAAATAATGCAAACATTTTTTTATATATATAGGATTTTTTTATATATAAGTTCCATCAAGAGTGCAAAACTTATTTTTTAAATAAAATACATCTTTTTTAAGTTATCGATGATGTTTTTTTGAGCGATGATGAGTCTCCGCTCCTGATGGTATATAAATACAAAATTTATTTAATCAAGAAATATAACTAAAAAAATGTCAAGTATTTAGTTTTTTTTTGGTCTATGTTAATGAATATCGTAGATTCTCATTAATGAAAATCTCTATGTACTCTACAGTTAATTTCAACGTTCGTAATATATCCTGCAAATTTCACTTTATAACATTGTCTTTCATGTATATCGAGGTGTTAATATATCTCTCGAAGAGACATATCTTACGTCCACCCTTTGCCCATACTACACAATCACATTCTCACCCTAATCCAGAACGTGACAGATTCTCAAATCCCACAAATCCAGTTATACGTGTGAACGTCATCGGTGTTCCTCTTGCATTGTATATGGATAATGCACATGTGATATTATGATAGGATTATTGTTAGTAATACATTCATCAACACCGCGACTCTCACCATTCGTATCCCATTTCTATATTGTTTTATATACGCAGCTTCATATCTCTGTATTGTAATATCCGTATTTCATTTTTGATCATTCTGTCACGTTAAAATATTATTCACATATAATAACTATTATACGAAAATTGCATTTTTCTCGATTAATTGAAGTTTAATCTTAATCAATTTATAATTAATTGATGTACATGTTTATGTATTACTCTCTTTTTTGAACATATGTCGATTATACAGAATAATGAATTTAAAATGGAATTAAAACAGATCGTACATTTTTTTTGTAACTTTATACTAGTACCTATATCATCTTTGTTTTTAAATATTATTTACCTGCTCACCACATTTTATACATATTCAAGGTCTTTTCAACCACCGGAAAACATGAAACGTGCTACAGACAATAATAATACACAGTTAAAAACATTTATGCATACCGCAATTTATATGTGAAAGCCATATTTATTAAATTAGCAATTTTTTATTTGACTAGTCACTTGTCAAAACGGCGTCGCAATTCACAATTAAGAATGGTTCATGTAATGATTCTTTACCTTATAAGCGCATTGAATTACAGCTATTGTTGAATTATATATATATATATATATATATATATATATATATATATATATATATATATATTTACACACATATATATACACAATCTCATTATGCAAATATAAGGAGAATTAAGCTGTAAGACGGCGCCAGTCAATAATTATTTGATGTATCATAACAGGATACATAAGTATAGTGTTTCGAACTTTCCTATTGTTATTTATAGCTCATATTTTTCCATTGTACTCTTTTAATGATAGCACACCTGTGTAAAACTTTTTTTAATGCATATATTTAATTTTAAGTAAATAAATTACTTTATTTTGATTAACGAAATTGAGTAATAAAACAATCATTGTCTAAAAAAATAATTTAAGAAAATGAATTGGTAATAAATCAAAGTAACTGTTTGTTTAATTATACATGTTTCTATATAATATTGTAACATGTAGTAATTTTTATATTTTTAAAGCTTTTAACTTTTTTTCGTGACTTGAATATAAATTATTTCTTATTTATATACTTTATTATACGTCTTAAAAATTTGATTAAAAAATATAAATAGATTTTTTTTAAATCATATTAGTAAATAGCGTGAGTAGGTGTTGCAGTAACTATGTTAATATTTAATTAGAAAAATAATGAATTGCTTTATTTGAACTTTCATCAGTTTTTAAAAGTAATTGGTTTTTTGTTATAGAAAAAAGAAGCGGTTTTTTTGATTAAAATTCTCCCAAACCTGATACCTCATAATTTTTTTAAAATATAACATGATGTAATATTATTAATAGGAAATAATCTTTTAATGTTTACAAAACAATAATAGAAAATATTCAAAATGTGAGATATCTTTTAGTATTAAATAAATCTAAATAACAAACGTATAAAATAATTTAAAATATCCAAATGTATTAACATTTTAAAAACGAAACAGTTGTTTTGTTCATTTCAAGTTTTCAACTCTGTTGATTTAATATTGCAAAACCGATCCATTGGGATTGTAAAAATTCAATTCTAGCCAAAATGCTAATTTATCAGTCTACGTTAAATTCAATTAATTTTATGCATTTGAAATCGTGTAGTTGGATGTCTAAACTCTAGGGAAAATTTGCAATACACATACGAATTTTATAAAAAATGTATGTACATAAATTAAGGTGATATTGAGATAAAAATATTTTTTTTAAATATACATCTTACTCGTTTAAATAATTAATCGTTTAAAATTGTATATTTTTTATTTATATACATGCAAATGTAAAAATAGATGTTAATTTAAAACTCAAATAGTTAATAATTTGTAAAATATGTATAAGGAATTTTTAATTTAATATTTTTTTAAAAAAAATATTGTTTGGAAATCACAGTATTGAACAAAATTTAATTTAATTTTTAAAATACAAATATTAATTAAAAAACTGAAGAAGTTTTAAACGAGAATTATATTATTTGTGTATAGACTATTCACAATTAGCGCAGTAATAGAATTAAACCACTCGACTTTTCATCCAATTCTTTTTGACGTCTTTTTTCGCCGAAATACGCTATCGAGTGTTCATAAACTTAATTTAATTACAAATAAACTCGACAATTTACTTAATACATTAAGTAAAGCATTAATATGTAACAATCACGTCTCACCAGTATCTGAAATATGTGAATCTGCGACAGCGTTAAAATTGTAGCCAATAATCTTAATAATCTGAACATAAAACTACCCCATAATGTGTACAAGTCACGGCCAAGTTAACGAAAGATCGCAATTAAAGTTACCCTTAAATAAATCTAGAGATACAAGTAATGTAATTAAGTACTCCCATCGAGTTTCTTTGGGTACTGAAATGACCCTTATAAATCGTATACGCAAGTATCATTTTGTTCTCGAAGAAAAACTGAATATGACCGTGATTAAGGAATAATTGTTATCCCGGAGAGGACGATTTACAATAGAAGAACAGTATTTTTGAAAATAAGAAGAACGTTTCGAGTTATACCATCGAATTTTATTTTATATAGGACGATAAACGTTTTATTGAATGAATCGAACGAAAATGATTTTACTGGAATTTATAACGGAAGCGTACAAATAAAATACAATAGTTTAGAGTTGATTGAAAATCGTTTCTGTTTTGTATCGTGTAAAGCTAGTTTCATTGTCCGAGACAGACAACAAAACAGCAATTATCGGTCTTATATTTATATCCAGTACAGTGAACAGGGGAGTTGATATAACGTTCCCGTTTCATGCAACTCCGTCGACACGAGACAAGATGTGTCTAAACGAGAATGCAGGGACGGACGATGAGAACTCCCAGTAACGTCCGGATTGCAACAATTACATTGTAGCCATAGCGCGCATAGAGTTTACAGACCCGATAGTCTGATAGCAGCTCACCCTTCGCAAATACACTACAGTGCACTAACTACGACGTAGTGGTACTCTATATTAACCCTGGACGACGATACAACATTCTCGATGTAATATACATGGCATGTTATTTTCTCTTCCGATATATCTATATGGACCATTTGAAATAAGTGATTTGTGGATAGAAACTTTTTTTTCTTCGTAGCTATAACAAAATATTATATTTTTATAATACCCTCGTGTAATAACTTCTGGATCAATAGCTGATCTCAGATGTAGATATTATACAGAGGGGATTTTCGAATTGCATTTTATACAGAAAACAGATTATAATAAATAATTAATTGTGTGCCTTATAATTTCGATTATATATATATATATATATATATATATATATATATATATATATATATATATATATATATATATATATATATATGGGGGGAGGGGAATTGGTGTAAATCTGAATTAATAAACATAATCGATATATGTTAATAATGATGTAATAAAATTTATAAATTTTTCACAAGTATATGCTTAATCAAATGTGATGCCTAGATTTATGTTTTATTAAAAATAAACTAGATATGTTTCCCTATACATCACCCTATATACATGTTTCTTTTTAATAAAATACAAATCTGTGCGTTACATTTGGTTGATCCTTTGGATACTAAGATAATCTAAAGTAATAAAAATGAAAAATAATCATGTTTTCAGTAAAATTCATGAAAATAGTATAAATAAAGCATTCATTTGTAATTAGGATTAGTTTTTTACGTTTCATCGTCGATTTTTGTTAAGAAATTTAATTAATACAAATAGTTTTTAATTTTAATAAATGTACTTAAATTTTTCCCTTGTAACTTATTTTCAAACAACCCTGTTCGTTTGAACTATACATATTTTTGTTATCTTTAAATTTACTTGTAGAACATTAATTTTCACCCCCAACGCCACAATATGTTATAAAATATTCAATAATCACTTATTGTTCACTTTGTTATTTATAATAATAATGGGCTAGTGCGAATTTCGATCATCGTTAGAGCCTTTTAATTTATTTATATAATTTAATAGCAACTCTTTCAAAATAAACTGTTCTGTTACTTTAAATGTACTAATGGGTTTAGTGTGTCAGAATTTAATGTAGTACATAGAATTCATATTTGATAGACTTGTCATTTCAGCTCTATAGGTTTAATCTCTTTCAAAATATAAAAATTGTACTAACATCTCATTTTTTTAAAAAAAATAATCTTTATATTTTTTATTAAGAAACTGTTTTTGCAAATAAATGAATTATCTTCTTCATTCACAAATATTATATTATTTCCACAAACATTTTCTATTATAAGTAAATTATTGTTAAAAAAATATATTCAATAACTCAAATATTGAAATAATAGAATATTTTATTAATATGTGTGTATATATATATATATATATATATATATATATATATATATATATATATATATATATATATAAGAAAAAGACATTCAAGAAGAGACCTTATCGAAAATGGATAGATAATATTATTAAGTGTTTTGGAGATGAAGGGTGGACAAAATTAGCTGTGGACAAAAATCCATGGAAGAATTTTGGGAAAACATTTGATAGGATTTAATGTCATTCAAAAAGGCTTTCACTCAACAACAGAGAGTTGTTATAGACTTTTATAATGATGATTATATTTATTCACCCTCAATCATAATAAATTATTTATTAGTGATATTTTTTTTAATATTTGTTGATGTATTAAAAGAATTTAAATATAACTCCTAATTATATTTTTTAAAAAAATACTATGTATATTTGACAGAAATAAATCATTGATACGAAAGCTACAATTTTTTTATAAAAATTTTCAATAGTCACGTATTGATAATTTGACTATAATAACTAAACGATCATCATCAGATGGCTTTGTATAAAATGTCTAATAAAACATTCTAAAAAATGATTTAAAACATCTTTTCAAGCAATTGAAAAATATATATTTTTGAAAAAATAAACCCTCTAATTTCTTGTATAGAAATTAAAATGTAAATAAAATTTCCAAATTTGACGATTAGTGTAATAGTATAATCTAGATTAATTAATCTGAGATATTCATAATATACCAGTGATTTTATGTGTGTGTATATATATATATATATATATATATATATATATATATATATATATATTTGAATATCTAATTCACTATCCTTATCCATTTAATTAGATGTCTTCGGAAGCCGTACACCGTCGTTATGTAAATAGCAGAAGCGAATTTCAACTAATTAAACATGCTAATTTGTAAGAGCAGCAATGACGTGTGATGAATTAGTTTGGTAGTATGTTTCGCGTAATTGGCAATGATGTTTACACGAAGAACGTTGTTGGGAAAGTCTATGAAAGTTATCCAATGAGTCGGTATAACATTTCATTGTTGGAGTCGTTTGAACTCTGTTGAACTTGCTTGATTGATTTTATATGCCATATTATATATATATATATATATATATATAAATATATATATATATATATTATATATATATATAAATTATGGCATATGATATAAATAATATTTGTTGTATATATAACACGTCAGATGAAAAATAACTTTGTTGTTAAACACGTCAAAAAGTATGTCGATTTTCTGAGAATTTATTAATCAAAATATAATTTGTATAAAAATTAACTTGAGATTAATTTGTAATGCCTTTCATTTTTCATCTTAGAAAAAGATATATTAGATTTTAAAATGAACCTAATATATCATTATGCAGTGAATTATTTTTGATTTATTTACTCGCCGTTTTTTTCGACTGCACATCGAATCGAATTATATATTTATTTATTTTTTTAAAAAAATAACGTTAAACCGTAATATAAAACAAATTTTCTCTATATAGTTGAATTTAATTTGAAATATCAACACGAAATTATTTATTTTTATTAATTTAATTGTTAAAAAAAGTACCTGTTATGTTAAGGTCATATAATTCTTTGATATTTAACTTTGTTGGTTACGTGTACGTTTTTATAAAAAAAAATTAAATAAGTTTCAATGAGTATATAATTTAAATAAGAATCATCCCACACTATTACTTCCTCCACATATGCAGAAAAATATTTCAAACGCGATTATATCATTAAAAATATTCCTAGCATTCGTTTCGATTTTTTCCACATACAACAATAAAGTCTAAATTGTTTTTATGTATACTTGTGAGTAAAATATGTATCCGGAAATCAATACTGCATATTAACAAAGAAAAAAATAATATCCGATGTGAAATACTTGTTCGCTGTTTCGAATGTAGACGATAACGAACTAATTATATATTACACTTGAGAATCGTTTGTCCATGACAGTGTAATAATATGATCGTGATACTAAGTACTCCTCTTCCGTGCTCTACATATTTTTTTTGTATAGCATATCACGATTTTTTCAATTCTATTCAACGAAGACTCTTCATTGCACTAACACTTGTCCGCTCTAGTAAACATTGTTAATAGGTGAACATTGATTTTGACGAAAGATTCATATTGTCTCGTGTGTGTATAAATAACTCAACATTTTTGTAATCTAGGCATAATTATTTAACTTGCACATAGTACAACTTAGATAATTGATAAGAAATTATTTCACATAAAATCTTATAGTACTAATTTTTTCTTATGAAAAAATATTTTTTTAAATATAAAAGCAATAAAAAAAATTAGTCTCAAAATATGAAAAGTTGTTTCCTTGATACCATTTTTTAGTAATCAAAATAGATAATAAAATGTTACAAATGAGACAACATTTTAATAGTCATTCAATAATAATTTAATATTTCTATATAAACAAAATGAAAAAAAATTAAAGTAGATAAAATCATTCTTGCTGATTTTATTCTTGAAATCATTATATTATCTTCAATCATTGTTAAAGATTACAAGAGATAGTGTAGTCATTTCTAGGACAGAAATGGCAAATGAACCAGTTGGAAATTGATTGACATGAAAATATTTTTCGGTTGTGAAATTTTTTTTTAGAAAAATGTTGAAATAAAAAAATATATTCATTCAAATTCTGGATTCAAAGAATATATTATTCTAGATTAAAAACAGTTATTTAAAGAAAATCAAAACTTTGATTGGTTTTATATATATTTTTTTTTTAAAAAAAAAACTATTGTATTTTCAAAGAGATTTGTTCGTTTATATTTCAAGCAAGTAACTTCTACAAACATGAATATAAAAAAGAAATGACTTCGACTACATTCTATCGACATCGACGACACTTCTAAAATCCAGACCGTCATTTCAAAGAATCGTTGATAAGAGCATGTTCCAAGAATCACACTCGGTATCAGGCAAGTTTTCGCATGCTTAAATTCAAATTTAAACAATTCATCGCCAGAGACACACATTGCACTCGATGAAGATGACAAAAGAGTAAACACGCCTATAGAATTCAAAAGAATAGAACGATTTGACATGTACGCGAGACGAGGCGATAGATCAAGAGAGGGTACTGTCGAACGATCAGTCAACCCTTGGCAGATTTCTATCTCCCTCGATCGCAGAAGTACCTTTAACCACCCTCGACGAAATATACCGTACCCGCCGCCGACACCATCATTGCTCTCTCCTACAATATGTATGCCTTGAGGGTAAGAGCCTTACAATGATACCAAAGGCTGCATAAAAGAATCCAGCGAGCAACGATTCCACTACAATCGGAAGATTGGGATGTCAAAAAGATCATCATAAATCTTGATGCGCTGCGTAAAGTTATATGTTGTAATAAAAAAATCGTGATAGTGTTATCCAATTTATGTCTAGTTAGGGCGTTTTCATGGTTTAAAATCAATTAGGACGGACGATTTTGTTTCATTTTTATAGTTTTATGGCCAGTTTATTAAAAAAGTAAACGAGGTTTTTTCTAGTAAATATTTTATCTGTTTTTTTTTTAATTAAATACACATCAAAAACGTATATACTCATACACAAAAAGTATCAAAAATTATATATTCTACGAAAATATATAACGTTTTTTAAAAAGAACGTTTACACTGATTTATCTTTATTTCTTCTAAAGAAATAAACACTTTATCTAAATAGTAATTTTATAAAACTGCAATATTGGCGCGATCATTGAATGCGTGACTCCGATTCAAACGAGGAAAACGTGTAACATTTAATATTTATTTCCAGTGAAATAGTGCGGTACTTTATGTATTTCTGCTTTATTCGTTTATCGATATACGCTGGTATAAATTTATTGAAGCGTATGTCTTGATGCCAGTTAACCTAAATACGTTCATTATATCTTCAGAATATAGTGAAATTATTGTTGATTCATTTACATTTTTTTCGAGCCATAATTGTTATTAAATTTAATTTTTGTGGAGAATTTATGGAAGATTTTTTCAATATTTAATTAATTTAAATAGTTATTATGATTCTAGCAAAAAATATTTAATTATTAATATTACATAAAATCATTAAACCACATTTAATCTTTTTTTTAAAAAACAACAACAGAGATATAAATATAAATCTGATTAATATACTACTTAACAGATTATGTTTGTACTTTTAACATATTCCATATACATATGAAATTGGACGAAGGCACTTATTATTATGTACAAAATAAACCCGTCGGCGAATCGAACGCACGCCTTTATATAATTCAACGTAACGACACGTGTTTAACACACCCAGTCGTATACATCGTAACAAACCCTTTACAAAGCCCTTTTTCCCAACAACCCATTTATATGGATGAGTTGATTTCAATATATAAACTAAATTATCACCTGACGTTGCAGAATTCTTCGTCTGTTTATTTCATAATCCGTTTTCAGATGTATATTTATGTTAATGGTTTTAAATTTATTACATGAACTTATATATATATATATATATATATATATATATATATATATATATATAAAGTGTTTTAGAAATGATAGAACTTTAAATTGAATCCCTATAGAAAGTTCTATCTAACCTAAAAAACACCTTTATATATACATATGTGTGTGTGTATAGAAAGGTATAATAAAGGTGTTATTTAGGTTAGATAGAATTTTCGATAGGAATTTTATTTAAAGTTCTATCACGCCTAAAACACCCTATATATAATATTCTTGAAGAAAGTACTTAATTTGATCATTCAGCAAAAAAGTATAATTTTCAAACCAGAATACACAGTTCCTTGTAAAGTATTTTTACTTATTCCTGCTTAATTTTCTAACAATTTAAATGTAAGATAAATCGAATAAATCGACTTATTTTTCTTTTTTTAAAAAAAAAATTAATTCAAGTATTGATTAAAAAATATAGTAACATTAATTCTGGATATACATTTGAAATATTAATATAAATATGATATATTTTTCAATCTGTGATTTTGAAATTTACATTTATACAGAAAGTATGTTTTCAAATTAGTTTTAAAACGTTTTTTTGAAAATATTTTTGAATTGATTGTTTATATTTATTAAATGTCATTATCGTCATTTATTCTGTTCTGATTTATCAGTATTTTGTCAATCGACATATTTCTACTGGCTGTTGGTTTATAGTTGTAGGCTTTTTGTTGTATTCTGTTTTCGTCTATTCTATTTAAATATACTTTCCACTTTTCTCCATATTCCATTATTCTGTCTTTTACAGATGTGACATTCAAGTTTTCTCTAATATCCTCATTTCTCATCACGCCAGCCCTTGATACCCTTTCACTTTTCTTAAAAATGTCATTTCTTCTTTTCTTATTCTATTTTGCTTATCATCACTCAAACTTTGTGTCCATATTTTAGTACTAGAATGACCATTGATTTATAAAAACGAATTATAGTTTTAGATCTGATTTTATTTTATAATTATTCAATATATAGCGTAGAATTTCATATTCTAAATAATTAAAATTTTTAGATCTAAAAAGATCTTTATCATAAAAGTCCATCTTATTTGTATTTTTTAGTAATTATGTAATCATTTCTTTAAAGTGTTGGTTTGTAGATTTCAGGGTTTAGATTTTCACTTAAGATGATTTATCTCTAAATGTAAATTCAGTAAATTTAAATTTGATTGTTCTATCATAAAATTGATATAATTCAACTGGAAAAAAAATATCAGAAAATCAAAAACTGTTATTCAGTCGCTATACCTGTATCATTTATTAAATATCTAACACGAAAGAAAGTTAATCATGAGTGTTTTTTTTAGGGAAATAACGAGATACAAAAATGTAAATTCAATAAATTTAAATCTGATTGTTCTATGATAAAATTGATATAACTCGAATAGAAAAAATTATCAGAAAATTAAAAACTAAGTTTTAATCTCTATATTTAAATTAATTATTATTTATAAAATTTCCAGCACGAAAGAAAATTAATCAAAAAATATGTTTTTTAGGGAAAAAATGTATATAAGATTTTAAATAAGGTTTTTTTAAAAAAAAATTAAGTATTGAAAAGTTTATTGCTAAAAAGAATATAAAAAAAATGATAATTTTAAAAATTAAGTTAATTATGCACTTGGATTTGAAAAAAATTCGTTCAATTAATTTTTCAATTTAATTTGTATACATTTATTATTTATTCTAAAACTTGAGGTATAATAATAATTTAAAGATGAATTTTTAATAAGTGACAGTAATAAATAATGAATTTAAAACCGTAAAATGTACAGTTTTTTTTTAAAAAAAAGAAAATAATCTAAAAGTAGAAATGCATTTATGTTCAAATTAATGTTAAATTATATTTAATTCATCTTTCATACGATCGTAATCCACTTTAAGATCAATGCACTTGTCTGTTATGTGCTAATTAATTAAAAAAAAAAGTTATACCTACCACTCGTACATTTTGTAAACGACTCATGTAAACGTTTAAATAAATCGCATTGCTTAATATTCATCTGTTCGCTTTTATACTTAATAGGGTAATTATTTTTCGATATTAATTTAATTAACATACCTGCTCTCTTATATTTGTAACAATCGAACGGCAAGTCGTCTGTTTTGCATACACGGTTTATTATGCATGATTCATATCGAACAAGATCCATTGACTATGAAATTAATTCATGTATTTTATGACATAAATATATACGAAACGTGTTTGTTGGATGCACATTACTGTCTGGATAGAAATCAACAGCGTCACTTCGTCCATTCGTAAATGCAAATAACCCGATCAATTATAATGTTAGTTGTTGCATTGCTAACAATGCCGCTCCGTAGATCGTCATTAGAGCCATAATAGGCAAGGAAATTATATGAATAATTTATCTGTGAAATCTAGCATGAATATATTTGATGAAATAAATATTGTTATTATTTTTATTGTTGTTATTTGAGGCGAGATTTAAATAGACAAATTATAAACTCAACCACATTACATATATGGAACGTCTAAAACTCGATAAAAGTTAATTTGATTGATGATGATGGATTTGCGATTAAAGGTGTGTGTTCGTCCACTGAGAGTTGTTTAATGCTTGAACTCATCAATATTAAAACTAAAACACCCTATTTCGTACATAATTTCACTATATCGTCTTCATTAAAACGATAACGTTTGAAAACATGTGAAATATTCATATTTTAAATGAATTTCAAAATTAAATCAAATAAAATATTACAAAAATTCATAAATAATCTATTTTATCTGTGAAGAATATCTATTTTTCTGCTATCTGAATGTACAAATAAATTTTAATTATAAATAATCAAAATATTTATAATGGCCTTTTTACAAAAAAAAACTTCATTAGTTATATTTTCTTAGATTAAATTATTTATAGTAATTTTTAGAAATTGGTAGTAAAAAAAGGAAATAAATTTTCTTGCAATTTTTTATCTTTCGACTTGATTTAAATTTATCGTTTATAAGTGGCTTTGATAAATTAAAATGTACTTTTTCTTATATCATTTTTACTTACAATCTTCTTTGACTATTTTATAAACTTCTTCCTTCTGAAGGTGTCTGTATAAGGTAGGGTGCATATTTATACCCTTATAAATATTTGATCATTTCTATTCGTGTCAAGTTCTTTCAAAAAAAAAGTTAATTATTTTTTACATACTTTATATAATCGTCCAAATGTGACGCCTAAATTCGTGTTATTAAAAAAGAATCAAAAGAAACTGTACATATGTTTCCCTATACACATGTTTCGTTTTAATAAAACACAAATCTAGACAACACATTAGGATGACCTTTTATAATTTTATTACAAATAAATATCCATTTTCAAAATCGTTTCAATCTACGATATTATTAATTTCTGGTTGAAAAATATCCCGCTACATCAATAAATTAAAATACGTGAGTGATGTGACACGATTCGTTCAATCTGGAAACTGTGTTACCTCTGCAAAAATAATCTGCGTGTATTTTATCTATTCGGTGGGGAATCGAGATTAATGACACTGCGACGATACACCGATCTATGGCAATGGTGCTGTTAACCGATGACTGTGCGACGATGATGGTGTTCTTCTCCCGCGTGACTTCCTGCACGTCACATACCGCGAAATAGACCATACCGGTGCGTCATGACGTCACATCAATTATTGTCTATCAGTAGAGACCGACATGTAACATTACTCAAAGTCCGTGTGCATTTTTCTTCTTCCATCTCTGGTAACGTCCACAATATTACATACACACACACACACACACACATATTTATATATATATATATATATATATATATATATATATATATATATATATATATATTGCATGTGAAGAATATATTAAATTTGTGAGAGCATTGATCATTTAAGTAAAATTGTGTTTTGTTACAAAAAGTTAATGGCAGTCACAAAAACAGACTCATTTTAAAACTATTTGAAATCATCAAGTGTTTCAATTTTGAAAATAAATAAATGAAACGTTTCGATTGAATAATATAATAGTTCTTTTACTTAATGAAAAAGTCATGAAAATATATGATAGATTTTTATTATTATTTTTTCTTAATAACCTCTCATAAATCTTGTCTTTATTTCTTGTATAATGTGTTATAGCATTTTAATTTTTGAAGTGTGAATCATTTCAAAATAATCTTAAAAAGTACTTGAGTCAAATTTTTCAGCTACTTACCAATTTGGATAATGAGATTTTTATGAAAAAATAAACTTATTTATTTAGAATGTTTTTATGTTATAATTTATAAAAATTAATTTTTGAAATATTCATAACCTCAAAATATATTTAACACCAATGAATTTTTATTCCCAACACCACAATGGTTATGAAGTGTTCAATAATCACTTATTGTTTACTTTATGTTTATAACAATAGTTAGTTGATATGCATTTCAATAGCGATGCCATCATCATCAGAACCTTTTTCAATTTTTTCAATGTATATTGTTAAGAATGTCCATACAATTAAAGTACTGATTGACTTATAAATTTATATATAGCATTTCAAAGATTTTTAATATATCATATTATCAATTATATTAAAAAAAATTAAATGTTAATATCTGCAAAAATATCCATCTCTCTTCGAAAATATGGTTTTGATATGCTTGCAAATTTTATACTCTTAATGCATATACTTATACACCTGTATAATTATTTATACAAAAAAAATAATAAGTAAATATTAAAATTTATTTATAAAATATTTATAATCTCAAAAAATATTGTTAAAAATCTCTATAAAAATTAAGGTATTAATTGATTGTTTTATATAAAAATGGTTTTATGTTGGATTTGAAAAAAAAATTATTTATTGTCATTTATATAAAAAAAAAACATTCTTAAATGTTAATATCTGCAAATAATTCTATCTTCTTTCGAAAATATATTGATATGCTTGAAAATACTGTTTTTATACAGAAAAATAATAAATAAATATTAAAATTAATTCTTGAAATATTTATAGTCTTAAAATATATTGTTAAAAATCTCCTTACAAATTAAGGTACTGATTGGTTTATAAAAAATGGTCTTATGCTATATTTGAAAGATTTTTAATGTATTATCATTTATATTAAAAAAATTCTCAAATGTTAATATCTGCAAAAAATTCTATCTCCTTCGAAAATATATTTGATATGCTTGCAAATTTTGTACTCTCAATGCAAATATCTACATGCTTATATAATTACTTGTATAAAAAATAATAAGTTAAATATTTTCAAGTGTGGTGACTCAGAGAAATAAAGAATACGATTCTCAATCAATTATGTATTCATTTGTGTTTATAAACTAGTTAACTATTGTAGATGCAACAGCAGGAAACGGACCCTTGATACATACATTAACGCATAGTTACAATATAAGCTCGGCCCGCTCGCTATTTATTTTCTAGTACCTCGAGGCGAATTTACATTTTATCCTCGCCACCTCTCGGTTTCTTTGTCTCCGTTTGTAAAAAAAGGAAACTTTTATAATACATTATGTCAATACATAAAAACACTGCGTCTGTTTTTCCCTTGTAATGTTATTTTTAGATTGTATCGTTGGTTTTCTGTAAATGTTAACTTTACGTTTCTGTCACGCATGCATTATTTTTTTTCACACTTTAATAAATTAATATTGATGTAGGCTTTTAGTCTGCTGCATTTTTTACTGTATACTCGACGAAAAGAAATAATTACAATGTTGTATGTATGTACATAAAATGGTAATTTTTCACAACATGAGCTTTTAAAGTTTTTTTACTACGATATTCACACATACTTTTTTTTCATAAAAGTTTTAAAGTACGATAAGTGTTAGAATGTAAACAAATTCACGTATATCTCGAAAAATACATGAATCATTTTTTTAATACTCGGGATGATTTTTTTAAATTTTTATCTCCATTTTTCATTTTTATTTTCTTTTAAAGTAATAATGTATTTTTCATTATTTTTATCACAATATTTATCAGATATTCATTTCTAATATAAATTTTTTAAATAATTTATTTAATAATATGACTTACGTATCTTAAAATACCAAATATATATATTTTTTTAAAAGGAGTCTATTTATACTAACGTTCATTATCATTAACAATTTTATTTTATCTAAAACGAATG
The DNA here is from genome assembly GCA_029203775.1 of Neoneuromus ignobilis. Lineage (NCBI taxonomy): Eukaryota > Metazoa > Arthropoda > Insecta > Megaloptera > Corydalidae > Neoneuromus > Neoneuromus ignobilis. The sequence goes on along the minus strand of CP092090.1, from coordinate 6,298,380 downwards.
TTATTTAAAATGCATTCTGTATAAAATACAGTTAATAGCTATAATTAAACTGAAGAGTTTTTTTCATATGTAATTATATTTTTTGCTACTTTTTTACATACCAATCTGCTCATATAATGTTCATTATCATTTACATTTCAAGTCATTTTATTTTATCTGCAATGAATATTATCTAAAATGCATTCTCCTTAAAATAAATTTACTATCTACGATTAAACAAGGCGAAACCATTTTTTTGAGCGTAGAGAGATATTCTCATCGCCATGCTTGAGCGATCTTATAATTTTTATTAACACCAAGTTAATTAATCCACGAATTATCGACATGCTTGAAGTGAATTAGACTGTACGAGACAAACTTTAATTATAATTCATTTTGCAGTTTTATTTCTAAAAATTATAATGTTTTAAATGAAACAATAGAATTTTTTTAAAAAAATATTTTGGATGAAGATCTTTCTCAAAACTTACAAACAGACACACATATGTGTGTGTGTGTGTATATATTTATATATATATATATATATGTATATATATATATATATATATATATATATATACCCAGTATATATATATATATATATGTGTATATATATATATATATGTATATATCATTAACAATCTTGAGAAAAAAATTAAGAAAAACCAGTGACATTCGATGAGACTTTCGACCATCATTGGGCTGATATATGCTTTTGATGGGCTGATGATGATGATATATATATATATATATATATATATATATATATATATATATATATATATATATATACACACTATGTAATTAAATTAATATTTCAAATGTAAATTTGTTCTTTGATCTATTGCAAAACATTAATTCTATTTTTCAAGTACTATAACAACATGTCCTGAGATCCCATACACAGAAAACATCTAACCGAACCAGAAAAAACTTCCTGCTTATATTTTTATTGCATTGCAAAAAAGGAGTCATGAACTTCTTTTCGCATAACATTCACAATTTATACAGTACACAGTCAATAGAACCATACAATTCAACTACGCCTGACGTAACCCGTTGCAACAAGCAATTGCCTCGACATTTGCATAAAATGTTGTGTTGTACCAGCGAGTTGTTCGTACGATTTTAGTACTCCGTCTGGTGCCCTTGTCGACATACAAAGCGCCATTCACCGCCATTCCATGCGTGCTCTTAACCCAGTTAAGTGCGTTCTCTGATAACAGTACTGTAGGGTTAAGTCAATACGTTGTGTACGCCGTTTTTAATTATTCTTACTTGCACGGGTAAAAGTTGTATTGTACAAGTAGTCGATTTTTTTTTTGTTTGTTTTATTGAGACCAATTGTGTCGTTTAAACAGAAATTAATGAAATATATTTTTTGGTATTCTACTTTTAAAAATGGAATAAATATAATCAAAACTTGTTTCTTGTAAATCTTTATAAATAAATATATGAATAAAATAAACAGTAATATTTTTTTAAAATATCATTATCATAACTTTTTATCATATATACATTTGCAATAAAAATTAACTAATAATAAAGAAACGTTAAATAAAAAAATATTTATATCAAATTCATTTATAAAAAGCTACAATAACTAAATAATCGAATGGTTTTAAAAGAAAAAGTCAGGAAAGTTTAATTATTCTATAAAAAAATTAGTTGTAAAAAGATGATTTGAAAATCCCTTTTTTCAAGCCTTTGATTGGTTTAGATTTTGGTATGACTCAGATTTAAAATTGAAAGAAAAATTCATATGGGTCTTTTTCTAAAGATGTTTTTTATATTTTTCATTTTTTAGAATTTTCTACAATATATTTTATTATAGAAAAAATTTTGTTTGCAATTGCAAATTATTTCTTCAGACAAAAATCATTTTCAGATCTCCCTCTCTCTGTCTCTGTCTCTCTCTAATATATATATATATATATATATATATATATATATATATATATATGAATGATTTTATATATAATTTTTTTATATTAATTTTACAAAAAAAAAAACACATTTGCAATAAAATTATCTGTGGCATCTCAAAAAAAATCTTGTTGAATTCAGCTATAAAATACTATATTTTTTAATAATTATTTTTAAAAGAAATAAACATACAGTATTTGGATAAAAAAATGTTTTTTCAAACCAATAGTTAAAATAATAATTCGATTTGAATATTGGCTTGAAGTTAAAAATCAAAAATTCATATAAATTATTTTTCTAACCACTATTTGACATTTTTAATATATATTTTTTAAATAGAACTATTCTTCGCTTGAAATTTCTCTTTGTTTTCTTCATAAGATAAAATAACATTTTTATAAGAAACTACTGAACACTCAATGTGATTTGATCTTATGATCCATCAAATGAGATCGAAAATTACCGTACAACAGAATAATTGATTGTAAGATCTTTCATCTCTTCTCGCATGAATTGGCAGCTTCCGTTCAGTTCGTTGTATCTTATTATTGAATCAGTTATTTCTGATTTTTTGTTCATTATATTAAAACAAGAAATAACACTATCAACATTTTTTAGAAAAAATAATTTTGTTAATAAAACTTAATTTTAATTTTTTAAATAAAAAATAAATAATTCAAAATTATAATTACTCGTTACTTCGATAGTTCGTTTATTGGTTAATTCTCTACAATTATAAAATAGTAAAATTAATAACTTTTTTTTGAATGAGAAAATTGGTCATAAAATAAATGACTCGAAAAATATAGCTGGTATAAAATGATAATGGGATTTATTTATAATTTTTCAATATTCATTAAAATCTTATAATTGTTATCAGTTTGATTATCATGTTAATTAAAATAATTCTGGTGATAGTTTATAAGTTTTATAACTAGAAAGTATAGTTATAAAACGTCCTTTTTACACTTATAAAACTTTCATTTTTTATAATGAAGGTAATAGAAATAATAAAATTATATATAAAAAAAATTATATACTTTGAGAATTTTCCAAACAATATGAAACAATTTTGTAGGTTAAAAATAAAATGTAGATGGTATTTTAGTGATTAAAAAATGTATAGAGGAAAACAAACAGTTTTATAAACTCACTTTTAGTATCTGTACATCAAAAGGTGAATGAAAAATGTTTCATACATGTCCCTCAAATTTTATACACAACAATCTACATAAAGACCAATTTAAATCCGATTCCACTGTCTCTTACATTCGCGTGTTGTTTAATTGCACCACGTCAGTTCGTTTCATCCTCTCAAATCTATCGTTACATCACTCGTCTGTGCCAGTATGTAGCCCACGGTGGTGTATGTAATTCGATTTAAAGTTTTCCCTTTGTGACGGCTTGCATTGGTGTACCGACCACACCGTCGCGTCACTCGTCTTGCACACAAGACCGCCATCGTCATTGCATCTATGTGTATTCCAGAAACCGCACAATTTTCGATAGAATGTTTAAACGACGACCACACGATATCACAACGTCGTTCGAAACGATTGTAAAATCAACCGAGCGTTGCTTCTTGTACTGTTGACTTAGTGAGAGGCGTACACGTCGTCGCTGTCGTCAGTACATTGTACGATATACTTATTTTTACAGAAACAAGTGTTTCAGATATTGATAATAAATGGTTGGAACTCGAGACGTTCGTTTCGAGGAAAAAGAAATTTCACAAATGAAATTATCGTTATTAAAATATTCATCGATTAATATAAACGATTTGCTCTATTAAATTGTAACATTTTATAGAAAAAAAACTTTCAATCATTTTTATAATTCTTTTACTTGATAATAATTATGTTTTTAAATATTCAACCAGTTGAACAGAATGTAAAATTATACATTTGTTTATTTACAAATTATTACATATATATATATATATATATATATATATATATATATATATATATATATATATATATATATATATATTTGTGTATGTGTTTAAAAATACAGGCAAAGAAAAAAAATAACTCCTGGCAGTGTAATAAAAATAAACTCATATATCTCTGACAAATGAAACATTATACTATAAATACTGTTCGTTGGATAAGATTTATATCCCGGTTTTCTACATAACGGGTGTAATTATTTCGTTCATTGCTGGAATTTAGTAGAGCAGTTTTAGAAACAGCATCCGTGGAATAGAAACAAGATTTATGTGAAAATTTGTATATAGAAAGAAATTAAGATGCGGTGGACCTAAGTTCAATAAATAGAAAATTTATTATTTATACATGAAAGCATATAAAAGTTAAAATAAATATATTATTTTTTTAATTGTTTTAGCATTGAATTAGAAATTAATTCTATTTAATAAATAATAGTTACAATTAATTTCTAATTCAATGCTAAAACATATTTAATATACAATATATAATAGTTCAATTTAATGTAGTTTTTCATTTGAATATTTTTCTAGAAAATTCATTATTATTTATATACATATATAATGGTTGAAAATAAATATAAAATCATTTTCTTACTTCTTTTATATACCATTGTATAGGGTCATCCAAATGTGAAGCTTAGATTTGTGTTTTATTAAAAAGAAACTATACACATACTTCCCTATACACAGGTTTCTTTTTAATAAAACACAAATCTTGGCGTCACATTTGGATGATCGTATACAATAATTTGAATTAACTAATTTTAATGGTTAATTAACTAAATTTTGTATGATATGAATTAATTGAAATTAATAGTTTAAGTTAATTTATAACTGTTTACGAATATACTCGTATAAGTTTATATTTGAATATTTTATCAATAATTTTTTCAAAAAATCTATTAACATAGAATAGAGTATAAACAGGATATAGATATATTTTCAGTATTTTTTGTGTATAAAAACTAACAGTCTTAAAAAAAATTAATTTGAATCTACGAGGGTCGTTTGATAAGTATGGTAAATTTATTTATTGTTTAATTTAATTAATTAATTAAATTTTTCAATTTAGTTTTTCTTACTTTTTTACCATACTTTACAAACAACCCTCGTATTTTGTCAATTTTCTTTTATCGAACTTTTTTTAAAACTTAAATTATCCAATAAAATAATACGTTAAATAAAATAATGCATGATTTTATTATAAAAGACTACAATTTTACAATTGCACATTCGATTTAATATAAAAAAAAAAATTATGGAATTATTTTTCAAAATTTGAAATAATCGTTGAAAAAAGATGCATATTAATCCAAAAAAATATGCAAATTTCCTGCTACATATATTTATACTTGTAAAGTCACAATTAAATAAATATATTTTTATTGTGTGACATATTTTTTAGTTTTATTTGTAGTCTTAGTAAAATTTAAATTACATTTTAAAATTTTATCTGCACTGTTTTCTAGAAAAAAAGAGATCGAGGTGCATAAATTTATTTATAAATGATTGTATGTAGTTACATAATTCTTAGAAACCATCTAATTGTAGTATTTGTCTTATTAAAAAAATATATTATGTTTAATTATTTTTTGAGAATTATTTTTTCAACTGAGTAAGTTGTAAATTGTATATATATATATATATATATATATATATATATATATATATATATATATATATATATATGTATATATTGGAGAGAATTAATCTACTTCATCCGGTTCTCTAATCTCTTTGCTTTTCTAACAGAGAACTACCAGATGACCTTTTAAGCCTAGTAATAATCTTCAGTAATGCCTTTAAAACGTATTCTAAACTTTACGTTAATCCTTTTGTTTCTTTATTGAGTTTATAGATAAGATTAATATTTTTTAAAAAATCATTAAATTTTTAGGTTTACTAAATTTTTATACTCCTAATTTTTAATTCTTTGAAAATATTAATAAAATAATCTGTCTAAACTTTTTGTATATCATTGATAATGTATAAAATCGTTACTGAAATAAATAATGAATAGTAATTTTCAAATCTAAAAATATCTTATATAGTATTGAGGTAAAGTTTCTGTTGTAAAAAAATATTAAATTCAAGTACCACAGACTTATTTTATTTTTTTATATTTTAACATAATGTATTTTGTTAGAGTAATATGTCAGATATTTTAAAATAACTTTGATTAAAAATATATTTAACAACTAAATACAATTTCAATAATAATGTATAAATAATTTATCAAAAATTATTAATATATAAAAAAATATTACATAATTTCCAATTAGCACTTTAAAAGTCTGAATAGAAATACAACAAAAAGTATTTAGTTAATTAGTTATTGATTTTTTTATTTTTAAGCATTTCTATGACATTAATGATGGAACACAATTTCACTCATATGACCACCACGACTTCGTTTTACATAGTGCATTCGTTTAGTCTAATTTTTAGTCATTCTTTCACATAATTGTGATCCAATTTCAAGAATTACACGTTCAATGTTTATTTTTAATACTTCTGTTTGTAGTTTATCAATATAAATCAATGATTTCATATAATCCAATGGAGTTAGATCACATGATTTTGGTGGCCATTTGATGGGTCCATTTCGCAAAATAATGAACTCATTAAACTTTTGTTTCAATAAGTCTATTGAAATTTTTACAATATCTAAGTGTTGTTGAAGTATGTTAAACATTCCATGATAATTTTCCAAACTATACTGAATTGAAATGTCAAAATGAGATTGAAAAAAATTCAAACATAGCTGCCACCGGCTATCAAAGTTCTGACATTCTTATTGGAAAACCGTATATTAATCAAATTATTCATTGAAACCAAGTAAAATACAAATAAATATCTAATTATCTTCATCTATGTACATTTCTGCATGGACCAAAAGTCAAAAGATTGCCATTCAATCAAATGTTTATTATCGTAAGATTCTATTTACCAATCGTAAGATTCTTACTTCCCTTTTCAATCAGATCCCTTTATTATTATCTCAGTCTTCTTATATTACTTTCTACAAATGTTTGTTTTTCTTTTCCCTTCATCTAATATAAAACCGTCTATATATTTTAGCTAACTTAAAGATTAGTTTCACGTTGTTTGAAATAACAAAAATATACATGTACATGTTATGTAATATTTTTTTTATAGAATGATAATATTTTATGTATTTTAATTTTGAATAATTATTATTAATAATAATTATATATATATATATATATATATATATATATATATATATATATATATATATATATGAAATTAAATCATTACAAATGATTCAAGAATGTAAGTGTAATACATATTAATATGAGTATTTTCACATTCGATCTAAATTTCCATATCCAATCAAAAAGATTGCATTGTTAACTCCAAACAGAAATTGACGCTCAGCGCAGATTTTCCACTCTCATTATGAATATGAAGCTTAGTTCAATCCCCGTTACATGTCTAATACAAACTGGAGCAAATCATACACAAGTTACGTTCAATTCGTACCGATTTAACAAAGCGAGAGCGAAACGTTGCACTGCCCTAAACCCTACTTTTCCGTGGTAGAAATATGTTCGGTCGTGATATGAAGGCAGTCGCTCTGCTATGGGCCTCATTGTGTACTCTTCATTCGTACGTTAACGAACAACAGTCTCGTCGAGTTTTTGCCGGTATATCAGAATATTTATCACAGATAATACACAAGTCGTTTTGATTAATTTTTTTTGGAAATATATTCGATAAAAATATATACCTATCTATATTCATTTATTTGTACAGAGAATTCGTCAATAAAATTCCTTTGTGGTGCTTTTTGTGATTATTTTATTGAAGGAAACGAAATTGGATTTTTTTATTAGAAAATAGTCGATTGTTTCGTAGAGAGTGAATTGAACTGTAAAATTCATATAAAGTGATTTTTGAAAATTATTTATTATATATCTATATATTTGTTCCCGAAAGTTTGCAAAGTGCGATACTTCAGTGTCTAAATTTTTTGAATAGTGTTTTTGTGATCTGGTTTTTTCTTGAAACTTCCGTATTATTAAAGGATATCTACTTAATATTTATTGTTGAGAATTTTGGTAAGTTTTCTTTTAATTCGAATATGATATATCATTTGAATATATTTTTTTAAAAAAAGTATACATTTCTATTCAAATTATTTAATTTTATATATATATATATATCGTGTGTGTGGGTGTGTATAATCGTATAATTAAACTATAAATTTTTAAATTGTACTTGTATTACATTTAAATTATTATAAATTTATATTTTATTTTTTTGTACAAGTCTCAGAAGTAACCAAAAATAATACATATGACTTGAAAAAAACCATATATAATTAACACAATTTTTATATACTATATAATTTGACTCCATATATCAAGGTCACTGTACACACACACTCATAAAAGGGTCGTTTGATAAGCATGATAAAAAATTAAGAAAAATTTAATTGAGTTAATTAATTAAATTAAAGAATAAATAAATTTACCATACTTATCAAACGACCCTCGTATATATGTATTAGATATATATATATATATATTATATATATATATGGATGGATATTGATTTTAATTTACACTTGTGTAAAATAGTTTTTTTTTATCATTTTGAGTAATATTATTTTTTATTAGCTCAGTTTTCAAATCATTACAATTAAAAATTCAAAAAGATATGTTTCATTTAAATTCTTGTAAATGGAATGTTTTTTTTTCAGTATATCTATCTATCTGTCTATATATATTCATCAATTTAGGTGCAAGAACATCTGCACCTTTCAATTATAAAATGTTATAAGTGATTTAAGATCTTAAGCACATAATTTACATACTTATATACCTGCATTAAAATTACCTGATAGATAATATCAGGTAAATGTGTAAATCGAAATATAAAAACATAGTATTAAAATTTGCATTGATATTTACTTTTATTTGTACCTGTATTTAAATAAAAAAGAATGAGACGATTTTAATACTTTGTTCCTTAATCAATTTCAATGTAAATATATTTACATAAGGTCATTTATATAGATTTGTGTTTTATTCAAAAGAAACTATACACATGTTTCTTTTTAATAAAACACAAATCACATTTGGATGACCCTGTATTAATAAAATGATTGTATTATTTAAATCAGATTTTTTATTAAGATATATAAAAAAAATATTGGAATGTCTTTCTTCTTCAAAATAAATTTCGCCTTATTCTATTTTTGTTGTTTCGTATTAATATTAACTTTATTCTTCTGATTAATTTTCAATACATATTTTGTTTATAAATAGATTCATATGATTATCGATTGCATTCCTTATTGTATTTTTGATTTTTACACGTAAAAAATAATATATATGTAAATATATATATATATATATATATATATATATATATATATAACAGATAGATTACTCAATCAGTTATATTTTCAGATTATTTAATATTCTAATTAAATAGATAAATCCAATTATACTGATTAAATAATTTCCATCATATTAAAAAAAAATGAAATTATTTATAATGAAACGTTGTGAACTAATAATGACATGTAACATTTTACACCACCTAATTCAAATCCATGAATTCTAATATGACTTTCAAAACACTAATCCAATGAGTTTCATTAATTAAAATGCTGCATGATATTTTCAACGTAATTTTATGCCCCCGTGTTTTTTGATGAGGGGAAAAGGTAATCAAAATGTGAAACACTGTGAAAGTCACAGCAGAGAGCGTAAATGGTAGATGCGTTTTTATATTCATATTTATATATTTATTTATATATATACATACATATATATATATATATATATATATATATATATATATATAAATGCATATTTATATATGCAGATTTTACGATTAATTTTATTTTAATGCTTTTTACTCGTATACCTTTTTATATTTTATGTATACAAAAAAAAATCCTGAAATGCATACACACAAAATGTGGTAAACTTTTTTTATTTTCTTTATACAATCTGCGATGGAAATAATTAATTTTTTATCTGAAGTATTGATTTTTCTATAAAATTTCCTCGGTATCATTAAAAAATTCTCAGTAATTCCTTTTTACGCTTATTTCCTTGGATAATTTATAGAATTAATTTAATAAATGTAAGACAGTTTTATCTGCAAAATGCATTTTTTTATTTGAAATAAAATTAGTGTTTTTTGTACACTATTTTCAGATTCTCTATTTTTTCATACTATATTTTAGCAGCATATTTTAAAATTTCTATTTTGTAATTTCACATTATTAAATAATTAAAAATAAATATTAATATTAATAATTTTATTAGGTGATGTAATATGAAATGTCGGATTTTTCAATTGGAAATCAAAGAGAAATCCGACATTTTATGTTTCACGACCTAATATATTAATAAATATTTTTATAATTACATTTGTACTTTTAATATCTAATTTAAAATTTTGTATAAATTTAATTTTTTCATATTTTTAATTTCTATATAATTATACAGAATAGCCCAAATGAGACTAATCGATATCGATATACATTTATTTCCCTGCTGTCATTTACTATTATTTAATCTCATTCAGATCACTCTATATTTATAAAGCAATATTTGTATTTATTAAAGTCTGTTTTTCTTCTACCTTATATTTTTTATTTTTTTTTATTGCTCAGTAAAAATTCTTCAAGATATTTCTTGTATAAAATTAATAAATAATGAATAATTTATTTGTTTATTATTTGATATTCTAAGTAAATTTACTTTTTATTTTTTCATTTTTAATCAAGAATTTGTGATGTTTTCAATTTAGTTTTTATAGTTTTTGTTATGAATATTTTTTAATAAAAAAGACATTGAAAATATCTGTTTTTATGCTTTGCATTTAAAACTTTTTTTTATATTATCTGGTAAAAAATAGCAAATGTAGAAATAACTAGAAGTATTTTTTACAATGAATTTGTTAAATATTTGATTTTATTGCAGTCATGTATAAAGTGTTTTTATATATTTATTTTTTAACTAAAAGTTTGAAATATTTCTAAAATATTATTTGTATTAATGCTCTATTTTAAATATACTATTTTTGAAATTATTTCTGTTTAATATTCAGTTCCACATTTTATTCAACTCAAATCTAAAATAAGCCCTAACCAAAATAATACAAAATCATAACCAGTACAAAAACAGTAATGTTCACTGACGAAAAAAGTCATTTATGTTCTAAATAAGCATTTTATGATCGTTTCATTAAAAACGACCTGGATGATAGACCGCATATGATTCCGTACAATATCAACCAGAAATTAGCCGAATATGCGTCCACGTTTCGTAACAACGCAAATGGCACTAATTACAATTTTTACCACATCCATGCGTAATTTTATAACGGATGGCATTGAACTTGATTGTGTATACACTTTTCTCATGAACGTTAACTGGTATAAATTCTTTGTATTCAAAATCCGTAACAGTGTGTCGGTCGTTCCTAGTCAAGTGCAAATATAATTATTTGATGAGCACGCTTCGACGATTATCATCAAATTTGTCAGTTCGATACACTTTTTATTTACATATGTTTATATATATATATATATATAATTATATATATATATATATAATTATATAAATAAATTATGAATCTTCTTAATCTAAAAAATGGTTTAATTTATTATTGAATATAATGTGATTATATAAATACAAATTAAAATCCGTTCTGAAATCCCATAGTATATTTTCATTAATTAATTTAAAAGCTCAATAATAGAAACAAGATTTCAAATACTGCTAGCAAAAAAAAAATACGTTTAATCTTCTATACACCGCCTTCGTAATCATTCAGTTTATTTTCGTACAACGTACGAGTTAGATTTATGTGAATAAAATTCAAGAAGCACTGTAATTTTTGCCTGTTCTTAATGAATTATTAGACTACAATGCAGTAACCACCACTGCTTGGGAATTGATGTTTCTTAATTTGACAAGAGTTCTCAGAAAGTCGTTTTAATTCTCTGTTGAAAATAATGAAATACAAGCAGTGTTCGTTATCTGACAGCTAGCACTCAGTGTTCTTTTTTTGTACAATATTCAATTAAATCTCAAAAGTCATTTGAAATTTACAAAGAAATGTTTTATTTATAAGTAATTTTATAATGTTTTAAAAAGTTATTAGTACTCTCGTCTCTCTTTTTCTTTATAAAATCAATTGAAAAAACCGAGTCGTACCAAAAAGGCATATTATGTTCAATAAAAAAATCAAGCAATTCAACTGAGTTAATATGAATCGAGGGATTCATCTTTCTTTCCGCTATACTGACCGTTTGATGGTTTTATCTGGATAACGTCAAGCACTGTTAACATCCGATATATATTTCACTCAATCAAATTAAAGACTAATGTTTGATCATACGTCAGTTGAGATGAAAAAATCAACGTTTTTTTATGCTTAATAAAGTAGCTTATTGGGATGCTGTACAAATTTCAAAAAAGGATTAAAAATCAACAGTAGATATGAACTTTTTTTTGTAAAGGGTTGTTTTTCTAGGTTACTGCATTTTGAATATTAATTACAAAAAAGTAAATATAATCATTGATATATGTCAAAAATGTACAGGTTCAATTTATTATTTAAATGAAGTGCTTGTTTATTTTAAATCTTTATTTATCTAATATTTCTGTTAGATAACGAATTATTTTTATGTATGATTTTTTCTTTTCATAATGTTCATTAAATTCTGATTTATCAGAAAACTTTTTTAAAAAAAATCGTTAGAGAAATAAATATTCTTAAATATAAAAATTTTGATTTGATTGAATAAATATATAAATTATAATTGAAGTATTTTATAATTTTTATTAATTATTACCAATTTAATTTTCAATATCGTGATAAAAGATTTTGGATTTTAGACCATTTAATAAAAATTATTTGTTGAAAAAGTAAAATTAAAATTTCTATTCTGTTCTCAAATCCGTATTATGCATTTTTAAATCAAAATAATATCTGTGTAAAATTGCATTTTCTTACCATAAAAATGGTTACAAAAAACTGCGCAAATTTACTTTTTATTTATTTTTTAAGTAGTAAAATTTCAATTTGTTATAATATGTATCATATTCGTTATTTATATTTTTGAATTTAATACACATGCAATTATTATTAAAAAAATATTAAAGAATAACTTAATATCAGATTTTAAATTATAAAATCTTTTCTTTAAAATCAATAATCTTGTACACAAATAAAATTAAAAATTTGTCATCTGTTAAAAAAAATATTAAATTTATTCGATATTAAGATTAGAAGATTTGTTTGTTATTCTTTTATAAAAATAATATTTTTATTCAAATTTCACATTTTTTAAAAAATCTCATAACTTAAAAATTATTATTTAACATTAGAGCAGATTTTATTTCAGTTTAACTAAATGTGTTTTATCCAAAAGATGTTTATTATTGTTTTTAATAAAGAAAATATTTTTATTCAAATTTCACATTTTTAAAAAATCTTCATATTTTAAAAATTATTTAACATTAATTTTCATTTCAATTTAATAAAATGTGTTTCATCGGAAAAAAGCATTTTAATAACAAATATGTAATTTTTACATACAAATTATTTACCTACAAACATTGATGTTCTTCTAATTGAAATATATTTATGGAAACGGAATATTTCATTAATATATTTTTCATACAATCTGAACCTGATCATTTTGAAAATGAAGTATTTATTGATTAATATCTCAAATAAGTTATTTTACTACACATGTGCATGTGATATATATATATATATATATATATATATATATATATATATATATATATATTCAATTATAAATTAATTGTTTCATAAACGGTACAAAAAATTTTTAATTAAGTTTTATAATGTAACAATTTACATTTTTAAAAATGAATAAAGCTCAACTAAATATTTTCCTTTTTATTATGAAATTGTTTTAAATGGTATTTTTATGAATAAGTTTTTCCCTATATTTAATTTTGAATACTCATATGAATTTTTTTACACGAAATATTTGTATATTTCATATAGTAACTCTAATTTGTATAAAATCATCCACTGTTATTTACTTTTGTATTATATTTTTTTATCTTTGAAATAGATGGAATTTTCAAAAGATTTTTAATACTAAATCAATTTCAATTAAATTTCGTTATATGTATTTTTGTGGTAGAATGTGGTAGTCTGTTCTTTCATCTTCTATTATTTATATTTGTCATAATAATTGTTTTTGGTGTCTAAAAATATTTTTGTCAATATTGTAGTTCCTGCAAATTTATTATTTATATATTATATAAATTGACATTTTTATTATCAGTAAAAAAAAATATTAAAGATTTATTAAATAAAAAAAAGGTTGAAAAAATGTCATTTTACATATACATATTTTATTTCTTTTATATGTTACTAAATTTCACTCTGATTCATTCTGATTGTGTTTTATAACATATGAAATATTTATGACAGGAACAATTCCCATTTTCCATCCAACATCTCAATCAGAAATTCGTCCACTGATCATAATTTCCGTTTACGATTCAATAAACAGTTCGAACATCGGCCAACACGTTACACAAATCCATGTACTATTTAATTAATGCATTTGCTAACTAATCAACGTACTTCATTCTCCCGTAGATTGACGAATATTGATTACATTATGAAGTCAATAATTGCAATGAATAAAGTGCAACTCGACAATTCCATACAACACGCATTGTACAATACATGCAACACAATCAGAATAGCAATTTCACATTCGACTGCTCAAATTACTGAACAGATTTGTTTCGACGCTATTGTGAATTGATTCTCGTGCAGCGACGATATTTGATCGGATTTACCGTGCAATTAAAGCAAATGATTTTGCATGTGCACTTTTTATTATCAACTTCAGACGATGTTGTACTACGAGTTCAATCCTTTTTTTTAGTTCTGTACGCATGAGTTAATTTCTTATAATTATTTTAATTTGCAGAGCATTTTGTTCCACGTCTATAAATTCATATGTAAATTATATATATATATATATTATATATATATATATATATATATATATATATTGATTATTTTATTACATTTTTTAATTACACTGCAAAATGAATTTCTTACATATACTTACTTTTTTTTAATAATGCATTATTTAATGAAATTCTCTAAATCATTAATAACAAAATAATTAATATCAATAAAACTACTTTTATATTTAATTCACACATTTTTTTATTTCCAAATAACTTTAAATCTTAATTTTGGATATTTTCTCTTTTCTTAAAATCTAAATTTTATATTTAACACAAATGAATTATCACCCTCAACACCACAATCTACTATAAAATGTTCAATAATCATTTATTCTTCATTTTGTTGTTTATAACAACAATTAGGTAATGCACGTTTCGATAGCAATACCATCATCGTCAAAGCTTTTTTGTTGCAATGTTGGGGGTGATAAATCATTTATGTTAAAGTCAACTTGCCACTGTTTTAAAACGAACAGAAATAAAGTTTTGTAAAACATGAGCTTATTTATTTATTTATTTTATTTCAACTTGTTATTTCGTGATTGTTAAACTGATATATTTGTTAGAAAAGTTTTGGAAATTATTGGAAAATAATCTTATAGATTGATAGAATATGAAAAATTATTAAAAAAAATAATTTTATATATTTATAATAATAAAATTATTTTTAAATATTTTTTTACACTAACCTCGTAGTCATTTAATATTTTTATCAATATTTTCTTCATATATAATATATAACCAATTATTACTAAAATATTAAATTTCTGAAAAGGAATTAAAAGATTACGGAAATCCTTATTTATGATATTCGTGCAAGCATGGCAGAATCTTATTTCCCGAGGGATAAAGAACATTGTCAGTCATATATTTTAATATATATATATATATATATATATATATATATATATATATATATATATAAAGAGAAAAAGTAATATTTCAATTTTAATTTACAAAATGAAATATTGTATATAGAAAAATATTTGTTCTGTGTCTATTCAAGATGATTTATTAAACAAATTTAAGCAATTAAACAAATATTTTCAAGATTAATTAAAAAATTTACAATATGAAGCATTCAGTGTTTATTTGTAATTGATATTCCAGCATTGCTATTATTCTTTTTTCTTATTGTTATTTGAACTTTAAAATCCATACAGTTAGAGTTCTTTATTTTTCATGGAAGTAATTATAAAACTCAAATATATATTTGCACATCCACTTCTAAAAATATTTTTCGACACTATTAATAAAATCTTTTTATAACAACTAATTAAAAATTCTTTGCTTGAAATATACATTTATATAACATATAATTACTAAAATTGTAATTTGAACAAAAAAATCTCATTACAGTAAACCATATGATACGATTAATTTCGAAAAACCTATTAAATCTATATTAATTAATTCTTTTATTATATCAAAATTGAAACCATTATAATTTCATTACTAAAATCGATTCATTAAATTAATTACGATATAATTTTTTTAATACACATACATACGTATTCAAATATAAATTAATACCGATACTTATTTGCATATTAATCAATCATTCATTTATATTATAATGAAATGTAAATATACGTCGGCGAATAGATTTTTCTTTCACAAAGAACTAATTACATACACAATGAGCTATTAGATAATTGCATACGGAAACAGACTTTCATTCTAATATAGACGAATATGAGAAGATAAGCTTTCTATACAGGAAGTTCGTCGTATTCGTATGTCTTATATTTGAATTTTGCACATTTATCGTAAAATGGATCCGAAAAGCTATTCATTAATTAGACTGTATCATTTTCAAACGTACATACATACTAATATATATATATATATATATATATATATATATATATATATATATATATATATATATATATATATATGGCAGCTATTTCGTCGTACTGTATTATTACTACTTTATTTATTTGCATTTTCGTTTTACATTCATTGAGAACATTGTATCTTTTCAATCTTTCCATTGGCTGCGTCTGGCCTTCAGTCCAATTAGACATACACGTAGAAATGTATAGATGAATCAAAAGTCTTACTGTTTATAGAAATTGTAAGAATTTTCAGTTTATTTAATCTAAATACACACGTACATATTATTTATATATATATTGTATACTTGTGTGTGTGTTTATATATTTTTCATCATCTTTTATTCCACTATTACATAAAATCCTCTTTCAATTTTTTTCAATTTCAAAACTATACTATGTTCCCTTTTCTCAAATTTCCAAAAAAATCTTGATTTATTTATCACACCTCTTTATCAATATAATATATATATATATATATATATATATATATATATATATATATATATATATATATATATTTATACATGATAACCATGTGCATGCATAAATGTTTTTACCCCGATTTCGTTATAACAGCCCAGTGTGTCGCCAATTATCTCTGCAGGTGACATCATATAAATTTTTAAAAAGCATTACTCACGAATTTTTCAACTACACTGCTGTAAATAGAAGGGTTCGAATATGTGTACGTATGAGATATTTTTGAAATGTGTAAATATATTCTGAATCACAAATAGTTCCTATCTTTCTATCAAATTCATGCTTCGTAATTTTTTTTCTTCATTATAATGTGTTCTAATGTGATTTCCTTATGATCTTATGGAAAGTAAAATATATAATAGTTTTTTTTTAGTTTTTTTACATACGGATAGTTATGTTTAACACTTAGTTAAAATCCTAAAAATGTATAGTATATTTATATATATATATATATATGTAAATATTTTACTCTGTTTTATCTTACAGGAAATATATATTAAATTGTAATTAAGTACATTAAAAGTGATAATAATCTGAATAAATTAAATCAAAAATGTATATATTTTTTGAAAGTATTCGATATAGTTCCACATAATTAATTTTAAATAAATTATGTTATGTTAAAAACGAAAATAGGTCAAAATAGCGATAGATAGATTCAATCTTGTAGTATAAAAAAAAATAATTATAACAAAATATTTTTTTTAATTTAAAAAACGACAAAAATTAATAATTAATTAATATTTAATATAAATAACCTACAAGATTTTATAAAAATATTCAAGAATCTCTTATTATTCACTTTATTCATTTTTCTCATATTGATGACCATGTTGTCATGGTTAGAACTTTTTTTAATGTTTTAGCATTAGTGATTTATTGGTGTTATTTTGAATTATCATAGTACCAAAATAAATAGTAAGAGGTCATATTTTTTATATAAATTAATTTTTAATAAAAAAAATATCTAAAATAGTTAAAAATAAAATATTAATCAAATAAAATTGAATATAATATCTAAATCTGTCATATTTATATCAGTTTATGTTTATACAAGTTGTACAGACTGGTTGATTTTAACAAAAACTCAACTACGTAAAACGAAATCAGTTTAAATAAAATTGTGCGAATAAACAAACAGAAAAATAAAGTAACCAACGAATAAGATGAGAGAGGATGCACAGTTGGTCGACAGCAGTAGTGGTTGGTGTTCATCGGAGCGACGAACGAACCGACTGATCGTGGGTTCAACGCCTGTCTGTTACCGGCCTGTTCGATACGGGTCACTTCTATCTAATCCACTACCTCCACATTTTCTTTAACGATCAACGAAAGATTTTGTGTCCAGCAACAAATAGAAACATTAATTACGTGGTTTATACAAGCGTAGCTCGACTGATTGTACCTGTTCGTTTGTCGTCTAGTGGACATTTTTATATACACGAGAATAGAGAATAGACTCGACGATAAAAAATATGTAATTGCATTAAAATTTTTTGCTAGCTGCAATTTTAACGCGGATGAGAATGTTGAACTGGTAACGAAAATATGATATAAAAAATTGTCACATTTAACCATGAAATTAAAAAAATTAATGAAATTTGATTTTCGTTATATTTTTTTTAATATTTTATACAAATAATATACAGTACTTGTATTTGTAATTTCACGAAATGTAGATTTCAATTGACCTACAAGATCATACGATTTTTTGTGGGGGTTTTTTTGAAAAGTCGAGTCTGTGCTAATAAGTCACAAACAATTAATAACCTAAAGAACAACGTGTGAGTTGCAATCTTAATATATAATATAAAACGTTTTTTTTTTAAAAAAAAAACTAATGGAAATGAAGGCAAGATAGTTTAAAAATGAAAAGAGTGTAAACATACATATAATTGATACAAATTACCGGAAAATATAAACGAAACTACTTTTCACTATGCATCATTAAATATTCGTTTTTTATTTAAAGTATTTTTAATGAGTTGTGTTCGTTGTTAAGTCGACGATAATAAGGTACGTGGCGATAAATCGAGCATTAACATAAGGGAGAAAGCAGTTAAGAAATAATGAGTTGATTTATCTATATATAATTATGTCAAGTACTTACATATATGTACATATATATATATATATATATATAAACACTGATATTTTTATTAACAAATTTCATTTATTGTAATAACTCCCACTCTTCCAATAATTCTTTCGGATTGTGAATTAAATTTTAATGTCATGTTAAAAAATTCCATATTTTTGAATTTCAAAAATTTTGTCATCTCTTCTTAAGTTTATTTATTTATTTGTAGAAATTTTAATTTCATCTGCAATTATTACATTATGTGAAAACTGTTATAAATTTACAAAGATTTCAAAAATATAAAAAAACTTTCTAGCAATTCCATAAAACTTAATTAACACTTTCTTTATGAAATCATAAAATAAGAATGGACAATGAAACTATATTAATTTTCCAGTCATAAAAAAATATTGCTCAATTTATTAAAATAATTGATTTATTGTTACTAGAAATCTCAAAAATAATATACAGTTGTGTAACTTGATTTTATGTTGATGTATAGTTTGGTTCTTTCTCTTGTAACAGTAATAAATTCTACTGATGTCGAAAACGTCAAGAATTTCAGAACAACGCGACATTTCGTTCTTAAATTCTATGCAATAAATCAAATTCGAGTAAGTGGAAAATTTGATGATTGATTGCATTTATTCGATTGTTCAATACTTAATAAAATTAAAATGAAATTTTTCAGTATTTGAAAAATTCATTTCTGAATTCAATTCAAAAATATTTGTTTGAATAATTTATATTCGTAGACGATTTCTTTAAAAATTGATAAAATTCTAAATTTTTCCAAAAATATCGTATTACTTTCTTGTTAGTTTTTTAATATATATATATATATATATATAAATAACTTAATCTAAACAAAAATATACACGCGGTATAAAACTCGTTTCGCATTCTACAAACGGCGCCGATGTTTCCAGAAGCGGAGACAATCGCTCTGTCTGACAACCGACATTTACGTACGCGTGAATTTTCACGCTCCAGAAGAACAAACAACCTACCCGAGAAAAATGCATTCTCAACAGAGGAACTAAATTCCTTCACACTGTTACACCAGCGTCAAAGCGTGATAGCAATTATTGCACGATTGTTTAGTAATATTGACAGGGGCGTATTGTAACAGTACAATTACAATTCAGTTTCAGTCGTTTATTTATCTGACATACTTTTCGTTGAAAATTTTAGAAAATTATCGTAATTAATATGAAAAGAAAGTATTTTAATGAATGTATTGTTGTTTTTTAAGAATTATTTTAATTTGAAATCAGTAAAATCCTCCAAATTGAACTATTTGTTTCGGTACTCTGATGAATTCAATTCAACTTGAATCACTCATTCATTTATACCAAAAGATTTTATAAGAGATCAATAATTACTTATTGTTTATTCAGTTTGCTTAAAAAGCACAATCTTCAAAATGTACATCAGCTTTTAAACAATTAAAATGAACAATAAATGATCATTGGACACTTTTATAAAATATTTCTGTATTGAGAGTGAGTGATTCGTCTGCAATTTAAAATTTTCGTTGCTGAAACTCAATTTTTTCATAAAAATTCACATAATGACTAATTATAAAAAAATCATCACAAATGAAACAATCAATTTTATTTTATAAAAATGTTCATTAATTATTTTACATTATTTAAAATACCATATTTTTCGTTTTTTTGTCAGAAAAGTATAAAAATATTTTTTTTAAAAAAATTGCATATAATGTTAATGTACAATTTAAATAACAGGGGCTCTACACCCTGTTTACTTCGTTCGTCAACCCTTGAACTTATTTCAGTTTAACAATGTATTAAGCACCATTACTTTATTTCATAAAATTTGTGCTTTGGTAATTCTAGGGAAAATTCGGAAACGATATTTTCTCATCACGCTGGAGGAAAAACATTATTCTTATATATATATTTAGAGAGAGAGAGATAATTTTATTCCATTTAATTCTCTCATGTTATCC
The DNA here is from genome assembly GCA_029203775.1 of Neoneuromus ignobilis. Lineage (NCBI taxonomy): Eukaryota > Metazoa > Arthropoda > Insecta > Megaloptera > Corydalidae > Neoneuromus > Neoneuromus ignobilis. The sequence continues at coordinate 6,277,118 of CP092090.1, read as the reverse complement.
AAACAACTTTTTGATGTTAGATATGTAAATTTAAACCTGATTTTTTAAATGCTCTACTGATTTCAATCAGTATTTTTTAATGCGATGATTTCACCATAAGATTTTATAAAAGTCTTCAATAATCACTTATTGTTCTATTTATTCACTGATATGCATTTTAATATCAATGTCATCATTAACATTCGTATATTGTATTATAAAATCTTAATGCGCAAACAAAAAAATGTCATTAATGCCATAAAGAAATAAAGTACCGTTTCTTCAATATGTCTTAGAATGAAAAAAGGTCAAGCACATACTTAGCCATATGTCATTTTATAATAACAACAACAATAATCGCATTATGTTTATAATCATACAGTATAAATGTTATTTCTTATATATTCGGTACACGAAATGTGCAAAAATAATATAAAGAATATAAAATGGCGTCACATGCACAGTACGTCCATATGCAGCTGCATTCGCACAAATTACATAATCGTTAAGTATAATGATGTCATTTTTACCGGCGTCTCTTAGCAACAACGCATAGACATAAAAGAACACTGTCGTTAAAAGCGGCGCACATCGGTTATCAGGCCCGGAATGAACAGGGCTTAATGTCGTTACGGAGTCTTTTAGATCTATACGACTGATTATGTCTAATTAAGTGCAATAGAAAAAATGCACGGTGCGAATTTTATATCGGTATTAAAAAGAATTTAAAGGATGTACTCTTTTTTGGTGAATACGAAAAGGTACAAATTTTATGAACGCTTATGAAAAACTATTATTAAGTTTTTTCAGAAATGTTCCTTTTATACGGAATAAAAAGGTTTATGAGGTTATTTGATTATTTTTTTATACGAGTGTAAAAAATATATAAAATATATTTATCTGGTATTATAATATTTTTTTTATATCGGTGTTGAAATTTTGTTATCTTATTTAAAATTCATTGGAAGGATATATCATATCAAATATTTAAAAATACATCAAAAATATTCATTTTATAACAATAATTTTGAAATATACTTTTTTGGTACTAAGACAAATTTTCTTAACATTCATTGCAAGATTTTATAAATTTCACTTTATTTACCGATATGCTTTTCGATGGTCATGTCATCACTGCCAAAATTCGATATTAAAAATTAAATCGAATAAAACGAACGATTATTATTTATTCGATATTTTTTACAAAATCTTTCGATTTTGAGATTAGTAATACATTTGTGTTAGAATATTTCCTATATTTTTCTATCCACTACTAAATGAAAGCTTCAATCAAAATTTTCCACTTCGATCCATCCAAATCACCTTCCAGTCTATTTCGACAAACTTTCTTATATCTAGGTTCCTAGTCTTGTCAATCAGAAGTCCCCTTTTCTTATTTTGTGATCAACACATTTTTATTTCACAGTTTTAATTTTTACCATAACATCATATTTTTTGTTTTCTTTCTGATTCGTTCATTCCTCTCCTTATGTTTTCTTCTTCTTATATATATATATATATATATATATATATATATATATATATATATATATATATATATATATATTATTAGATAATATGTAAAAACATAGATAAGTTATTTTATTAATTTTCTTTATATTGTGAAGTTATTAATTTTTTTAAAAAAAATAATTGTTCATATTAAATCCTGACGAGAAATATGAAAACATATTTATTTCATTTATAAAATTGTACATATTTAAATTATGTATAGAGACTATTTCATTTTTCTTATCAAAATATTTGTACATTCGATAAAACATTAGAAATGTTCAAGTATGGTAAAAATTTAAATTTTCAATATATTATGTAAATTTATTAAATGTGTTTTTTATTAAAAATTTAATATTTACTAATCAAACATAATTTTAATTTTACATTCAAATTCGTGATTCATTTAATAAAAATAAATGTTTGGATAACTTCGTTAATAAAGATATATACACACATAATTTATAAACACATTCTTGATTTATTATACGGTAATAAAAATCAAAATCAAACATATAAAATAAGACGTTGTTTACATCGATGATTTATTTCGTTCGCCGTGAAAGATATATACGATTTTGTCTCAAGATCAATAAGACATCATTTCTAGAGCTCGTGAATACTAAGCCTAAACATCCGAAATACATTTTTACACATAAAAATGTGAAAAAAACATATAAAAAGTAACATCGATGGTGAACGTTGAATTTTTCATCACGTCAGACTGTTCCCGGTCGACTAGAGAAAGAAAACTTATTCGAACAACGACAATATTACACCATACGCACCCTTATAAAGTCAGTCAACGTTATTGGGGTTGGTTAGGGTGACGCAGATACTAGTACTAGACCGGCGTAGATGCAGCGTGTGCACTGCATATGTAATGTGCACTAGTAGTGTTGTTGTAAGGGTGCAATGACATTGCGTGCATTCGCCAGTTTTGTACACACACACACATACATACATACATACATATATATATATATACATATATATATATATATATATATATATATATATATATATACATGAATCGCTTTAGGGTGGTAGACGTAGGTGTGGTGGTGACATTAAGAAAGGGGATGCGTTGCAGCGGCTCGTTATTATACGCGAGCTTGCGTTGTAGCGGTAGAAAATGGGTGCACTTTTATGTGGAACCTGTCGATGCATAAATAAAATTGTGTTACCGAGACTTGTGTGTAGATTTTCTTTCATTTGTAAGGGTTTCCACGTTCATTTATTAAGATATAAGTTTTGTTTTCTAGTTCAGTTACTCGCATATGAATAATGCAGTAACCACCCTAGGGCACGGACTTAATTTTTAAGCGTATTTAATTATTTCCTTTGCTCGATCACATTATAGTTTTTATGATTTATACATGCATACCTAATGATTCATATCTTCATTTATATATATATATATATATATATATATATTTGATTGGGAATCTTGATATACAAGAAGGTCCATGAAAAACCTATGGTTAGATGGGATAAAGAGATAAGGAAATTTATTGGAATGAATTGGAGGAGAAAAGCATTGAATCAGTCGATGTGGAAAATTTTAAGAGAGATCTTTATCTAACATTTGATTGAGAAGGGTTGATTATAATGATATTTTCTGGATAGTATTATTTATTTACTGGTTTTTTATTTTTGATACTTTTTTTAATTACATTTCTCTTTAACACAAATTTTCACCCCCAAACCACAATATTTTACAAAGTGTTCAATAATCACCTATTTTTCACTTTGTTATTTATAATAATAATAGACAAATGTGCATTTCGATGGCGATGCCATCATCGTCAGAGATTTTTTTTTGTTTACGAAAAAATCACAATTTACTTATTTAATATTGAAACCAGTTTTATTATCAAACTTCGGTTCAAATTTAAATTCGATTAATAACGATCAAATTAAAATAATTTTTTTTCTTATACTCAGTATTTGATTTGATTTTTATTGTTAGTCAAGCTTACGACTACTCCATTTATAAAATAAACTGAAAAGTTAAATGTCAAGTCAATTTAATTTTATTAAATGTGACAGTCCATCGTATATGGCAATCATATTCTAATTGAAATCTATAATTGCGTTAACAATGTTATTCAAACAAACACTACCCAGCCAATTAATATAATGGATATTAAAAGCTGACAGCTTATTCGTATTATATATATATATATATATATATATATATATATATATATATATATACATATGTATGTGTGTATATAAATATGTGTGTACTTAACACACTAAATACCATAATTAAATTTATAATAAACCACTTGTTCAACTTCTTGTTAAAATTGTTTTATGTTCTGCCATATGGCGTTAGGTTAAACTGTGGTTTTCGTTCAGATCAATTATTCAAAGTTTTATCTAATAGAAAAAAAATGTAATTGATTAATGCCCTATGATTGATAGATTTTAAATTATATTTGACATTTTTACACATGAATTTGACTTCAAACCACCAAATTTTATAAAAATAACCAATGGTAAAATATTTTTTTAATTTTTATTAACTATATTTATTAATGAAATTTAATTGTGTTATTTCTTTGAAAGCAGTCCATAATTCCGCAATAATTATAAATACATAAAATGTAATATATAAAACTATTACAATATGCATTTAACGACCATAATAAATTCTACGAAATGGGCATCGTTACGAGATTATTCTATAAAGTGTGTATAAGATGTGTCCCTTGATATCTATCTAACGTTGAATTTCAACAATAACTGCATGTATGCGTTATGCAACAGACTTCCTGAAGAAATAATTTAGATAGTCGTATACGAAAATTACTTTATAACACTTCTTTATTACAGAAAATATGTATTTGTTTATTCTGATATTTTTTTAAAAATGTTATGTCAATTATTGATTTTACTGAACTGCATAATTCTTTTTATCTTTTTATCATTTTGTAAAATGAGATAACACAAATATTTTTCAAGCGTTGTATAAAATACTGCCTTATGATTCCCAATATGGTGAAATTACGTAGAACTAAATGCATAAGCACGTACTTGAAATTCCGAGATAATTGTTGTTTTAACGATTTATTTGTCAAATTATAAATTAGCAAGTGTTCTCGTGTACAAGATAAAATTTTACAACTAGATAGAACTATATTAAACATCTGCATTGCGGCATAATATTTATTTAATGTCATTGTTCATAAATTTAATCATAAATTAAATACGAATTTTTCATAAAAAATGAATAATAAATTAGATTGGGAAAACCAAATATTTATATATATTCGAAATAATTTTTATTTTGTATAGTTAATGGTAGGAAATATTTCTCACAATTTTATTCGCTTATTTTCAGTGATTAAAAAATAAAATATTTTTGATGATCGAAAATTTAATATAGATTTTTTTGAATAAACTATTTTGTTGTTTTAAATTTGTTAATTAACTTACATAAATATATTAATAGATGTGCTAAAAAAGCAATAAAAATAAAATCAGAGAATTTATTGACCTTTCCATATATTTCATACATATTAAAAAAAATCATATATACTAAAATTATTTATAAAATCTTCATATAATAAAATAAATGTACTACAACATAAACTACATCTTGAACCCATTACTATAATTTTATTCTTGCGATGTTCCACATAATGACGACAGATCTTATTACATTATTTGTACTATACTGTTTGCATTTGACTTTTAAAAACATTATCTATACTTACAAAATCATTTCATAAGCATAATCTGACACACAATATAAATAAACACTAATCAAAAACAAACTAAATTATCTGCCACTTCCTGAGATTACTGTTGTATACAAATAAATTAGTTTTTTATTCAGCGACTTGATTTTTTTTCATTCTTACTATCTCAACCACAACCCCCCTCGCATTATTTAACGTATATTCGAGTCCCTGTAGCTCATTTGAATTTCTGATACGAAGCTATAAAATATTTATTATTTTCTTTTTAGAATCGTTTCCCATATCGTGTCATAAGGTCATTCACCTTGAAACATCGTTTTTTTTTTACTTATATATTTTTTTCTTAAACATCGATTGACGTCTTGTTATTAATCCTATTCTTACATATTTGATTTGAAATCATCATCCGAAAACCGTTTCTCTCGGGATATTTTATAATTAGATAGTCGATATAATTATTCGACGTATATTATTGTAGACATGCGATATGCATAAATGAACATTTCGATATAAAATATGAAAGTAATTGGATATCGGAGATAATAGTAAAATTAATCAAATATAACCGATATGCGTTTAAATATTTCATAAATTGTTAATATGTAAATGTATGTAGATTGGCTTAATTTCATTTTTGTGTTAGATAAATGTACCCCAGTGACGGTCATAATTATTTATTAGCCGCACTGAACTAGTAATCAGTCAAGGGAAAGTTACCCGTCCAAGCTAATTATCTTAAATTCGTTAAGATAATGTTTCACCATCGATGTTACTAAGTTAATTAACTTCGGAATGACTCTACGATAAATTAGATTCGTTTTCTAATTCGATTATTTTAGAATTATATCATGAATGGAATATTTATAGGCATTTCAAAGGAATCTCATCAATTTATAAAAAAATACTGATATTTTTTAAAGAAAAAAATGTCTTATTAATTTTCATTTATTAGAAACTATATAGACAATTCTTAATAACTTGATTTTTGAAATATTATTAAAAATAAAAATGAATTAAATCAAAACTAACACATGATTATATTGTAAGTTGTTGAATCTTGCGTATTTATTTTCTATCTTTAAAAACATTACTGTATTTTGATTAAAACATTCATTTAATGATAATCAATTGATAAAATAAGTAAAATATAAAAAAATATTAAGATACAAAAATACTTAAAAATTTTAATTATTACAATATATCAACTAAAATATGTAATTATATATGGAAGCATTTTTTTGTAAAAACTTTGTAACTTTCTTATTTTATTTCATCTAAACAAAAATGAATACATTTTATGCTGTACAATTATTTAAAACTTTTCACATTTATTTTTATAAAAGTTACAAATTTTTTATTAGATATAACTTTTTTCTCAACTAACGAATTTTTTTCTCTGGCAGATAAAATAGTAGTGAATACACTATACACATTTAAAAATATTTTGTTAAAAAAACTCATGGACATAAATAATAGTATAATTTAATAATTTTTTAACTAAACAATCTCCCTCTATAACATCCATCTTAATTCTACTAGATAACTGACACTACATCCTTTAAAATTAAATAAATTACCAAACCTCATCAGTGTTACTATAATTGATTTAATTTAAATGTGTGATTGTATTTTATATATATATATATATATATATATATATATATATATATATATATATATATATATGTTAACAGACACAAATTGAATTACTTGAACGAATCCCGTACCCCATCGACACATTTTATGGGTCACACAGTTGTGGTTTCGTTAGGACAGCTAAATAGATAGAGATATGCTTCAACCAACGTCACCCTCTCGTTATATCTGTATTGATTTTATAATTTATTAGTCATCGTCTAATGTAATACGCATCTCATTATCTCGTCATTTAACACGACGAACAGCCGTGTAAGTTCGATGACGATATTCAGCATTGTCTGTTTTAAACATTTATTTATATTTTCATAAATGTCAGACATTAAGTATAATTGATCACAGAAAGGAATTATGCATCGTAACGTATTTTTTTTAAAAAAAAGAAGCAAACAATAATTTAATGTAATTTAGTATTTTTTAATTAAAATAACTGTTGATCTAATTTTCCAATTCTATATAATCTATTTTCCCCTTTCACATTTCAAAACAGATAACCATATTTCTCTATGCACGCAATGCAGTTTTTTAAGAAATATCTTCATTGCACTTATCTACTGTTACTTGTATTATCTTCAAACTCATAAACCATATTTGAAGTTCTGCAAGTCGTCATGTCACATTTACATAAATTGTGTACGTTTACGACACCTAAATCATGTTATCTGGTACATTTTTCTTCTCTAAGTTACGCTATGTGTATTTAGAAGGGAGTGCTATTTGTCATGTCACATATTACTGACTTATATCTCAATTTGTAGCTCTTGTCTTATTAAAAACCCACACCATCTGATTTATATTCCCGCTCCAGAATGTATTATAATTAATTCGTTTTTTTTTCTTTTGGAAATAACACATTTTACAACCATACTGGTGTTAAAAATAAAACTAAACGGTGTATAAAATCAGCTGTTACGTTATAAATCGCGTAGGATAAAATATAAGTAAAACACAAGGATAACTGTTCGGTGAAAGAGGTGTTAAGAGATTTACATGTTCATTAAATACAGTAAGAAAAATCATTCTTTTAGAATAATACGCGACGTTCTTAAGAAAAATAGAAACAACAAACTTCGTCTATATTTCATTCGAGTATTTTAAAACGGACGTTTGTGTGATAGAAGGATAAAGGATGGATAAATCTTCATAAAATATTAGGATTGTACGTTTTATATCCGGAAATAAAGAATGGTACACTCGTTGTTTGTTAAAACGGTGAATATTTGATGATTCAACCCTATGTTTGTGCTATCTTTGACGCTTTCTTTCATATTGTTAGACTGAATGTGTTATTTTGATATTTTTTCTATTATTTGTTTAGTTGTACATTTGTAAATTGAATATTGTTATTTTTTAATTCATTAATATAGAAGAATTGTTTAAATAATTTTAAATTAAATCAATATTTTATTATATTAAAAAAATATATTGTTCAAATTAAAAAAAAACAGTTAATAACTGATTTTTTTAACATTAGATATTTTATTGTCTTATTTAAAATTCCAAATTAAATACTAAACACAAACATTTATCATATCTTTATGTAAATATTTGTATAAGTAATTTTCTAAAATTACATATTTTTCAGCATTATTTATATTAAATATTAAACGATTCGTAATATTTTTCATCATGTTATAAAGTTATGTTTGTTTACATAAATTGAGAAATAAAAAGAAATTCAATGAAAGTAAACTCGAACAGTTCATAAATAAATAAAAATAAGAGAAATGTAAAAAAAATTATTTGAAAAACCGTATGATGTAAATTGAAATATTTTATTTTGTACAAATCATGATATATTTATTTGAATGTAAATACTCTTTTGTAATTAATATTTTATAAATTCTCATTTTCTTTAATAAATTCTACACGAGTTTATTTCAATTTCAAGAAAACACTTTTTGTTTGCGAATGTTGATATTTCCATTTAATGTTTGTTTGGAAAAAAATTGTTCCATATTTTAATTTTTAATACTTTTTATTTATAAAACGTTTCCCTGATTTAAAATGAAATTCAGTTAATATTTTCTTTCAGTTCTATCTTTCGAAAACATTATTTTACAGATTCAACATTTAAGTTTCACAATTAATAATCTTCTATATTATGCCGTTTCTTTAAAAAGTATTCTTAATGCTACTTTGAATTCTGTCTGAACATCCAAGTGGCCGCTCAGAACGCCTCAAGGTTTACAAACGCGCACTGATAAATTCTCTTTAGTAAACACCCTGAATTGTATTCACGATTTGAAATATAACTTGTTATTAGACAAGCATACAATTTAATTATACTTTGTAGTTTAGATGATTCTGTTCTCTAATTCTTCAGAAGAGTGAAAAAATCGGCCATGTATTTTTTCGCGAGGCGGATAAATTATATATTTATCACTCGAGGCGTTCTACGATGCTGAAGATTGTCCAATTTTCAAAGAATGAGCCATTGTGGAATATAACTGTTATTTAAAATCAGTTCGCGTCGAATTTAAATCTTATTAATTGTTTATAATATAAATATCTCCATTGCATACAATTTCACTGTCATTACACATTTTTGTTGTCTCGAAAAAAAAATTTCAAAACCATGCATCACGTTTCAATTTATTGAAATGTATACGAAATATTAATAGATATAAACGAGTGTGTACAACATAAATAGTCCATTTAAATTCATTTTGTTTCATGGAATAATAAATCTTTTTTCATTGTCAGACATTCGTTTCCTCCATTTCCCACACTTAAATATGTCTGTCTGTTGAAATCGGGCAGATAGTCGGACAGACAAAGCGCATACATTTTTCACACGGCTCGTCCGAATCACTTGTCTTTTAATATGACACATCAATCGGTCACTCTCGTGTTGCCTTTTTATTACACTTTTGTACGATTCTTGTGCGCTCAACTGTGATTACTTTTTCCATATATACGTATCTATATTCGACGAACTAATGACTGTATTTTTCCATTCTCGTTATGGGAAACAATTATCACTTTTTAGTACGATGAATATTTTCTATATAAATTCATTTTGTTCGATTTTAATATTTGATTTTATTTGAATATTTCGTTTTTACATTTCTTCTTTTTCTTTATATATATATATATATATATATATATATATATATATATATATATATATATATGGATATTTTTTACTTGAAAATAAATTAAAATAAAATATAAGATTCATAATTCTATATAAAATTTTCATTGGACAATGTTTATATATTTTTTTATTGAATAAATAAAAAAATATATAATCCATATATAAATAATTTATAAGTTGCAATAAAAGAATATTACTGGATACATACACAAGCACTATGTTTTAAAATATATCACTTTCTAGACTTGCAAGTTTTATACAGATGTTAAATAAAAATAATCGTTTGTTTAAAATTAGTATCAATAAATATTTAATTTTTTTACGAACATCGTCAATAAACTTCGATTTTAGATCTTATAAATTCGCCTACACCACACACACACACAATATATATCAAACGAAACAGATGGTCTTTAGTGTAGAGAGCACTCTGTGGAATTCCAGCACAGTAGCAACAACACTGTAACTGAACAAACAATTAACATTGAATGTACAAAAACCATATGGCCACCCAACAAAGTCATCTTAATGTCGTTGACTGTAAATGTGTTCTGTCATTATTCCATCACGATGCACCGTTCAAATAATTACCGTTTATCAGATCATTACTGTATATAGTTGTAAAAAGTAACGTTGAGGCCGTAATACAAGGGCATTGAAGATAAGAGGATGAGAATTCAAAGTTCATCGATTTCTTTATGTTTCATTTAATGTTAAGCCATTGCTCGTGTAGATTAAAAAAAATAAAAATATGATTAAAATTGTTCATTTTTTTCATATTTTCTCGTTTTTTTCGGTATAATATTTTTTTTATAAAAGGAATGTGTAATTCCTCTTATTAAGACAAACGACTACGTGTCTATTTATATTAAACATATTTCTTTGTAGGTGGTTGTTTGAATACTAATCTTTGTTATTATTAAAATGACCACCTGCAATACTAACTACTTAATAAAGATGTACACATCGAAACTGGTTTTAGTAAAAGAAATAAATAGTACTGTAGAAGGAAATTCAATTAGAAAAATATAAATGCATATGTTTATAATATAGGACCTTATGATCTCATTATATGTTCCATTATTTCCTTTTTTTGGTAATCCTTTCCATATACAAAATGTATTTCGCTAGAATTATTTTCAATAGTTTTATTATCAGAATTTTTTTTTATATTAGTATCAGGATTGTCGTAAAAAATAAAATCCTTTAATTTAATCAATGCAAGGTACGGTAAAAAATCATTTTCAAATAAAATCGACATTTACTGAACAGAAAAAAATAATACATACTGAAACTGATTATGTTTGGTTTTCCAATAAGCGCTTCAGAAATTTAAATGGAAATAAAACAAAAAGTATTTAATTAATTAGTTGGTTATTTTTTTGTATTTTCAAGCATATTCTATGGCATTAATAATAGAACACAATTTCACTCATATAACCACCACGAATTCACTTGACATAGTGCTTTTTTTAGTCCAATTTTATAATCACTCTTTCACATAATTGTAGCCCAATTTCATGAATTACACTTTCAATGTTTATTTTTAATGGTTCTGTTGTTTATGGTTTATCAGCTTAAATTAATGATTTCACATAACCCCACAGAAAATAATCCTATGGAGTTTAATCACATGATCTTGATGGATTCATTTCGTGAAATAAGTTTTTACAATTTCTAAATGTTGTTGCAATGTTAAACGTTCAATGATAATTTGTTAAACTGAAATGTTAAAACGATCTTGAAAAAAATTTAAACATGGCTGCCACCAGCTGTCAAAATTCTGACATTCTTATTGGAAAACCCTATACAAATAATCCAACAATAATACACAACGCTATACAGGTACTCTAGCCTTGAGTGAAACAAATTAACTTATAATTGCTCTTCACAGACGAGACGTAAATAACATCATTAAACAGAACAAATTAAAAGAAAAAGAAGTATCGCGTAAACGAGCATAAGACCATCATTCATCGTATCATTACGTAACGTCGTGTGCAGTCACAAAATGCACGTTTAATTAAATAAAAAAATGAAATATCAACACGTCTCCAATACTACCAATCATGCATACGTAATGTATTCTTAATAAACTGGTAACAGATAAAAATAATACACCTTAACTGTCTTCGAATTGTTTACGATTATTCCACACGAAAAGTGCTGTTAGCAAAAAAAACATGGCCTTTTATGATACATGTATTGTTTGGGCCGAGCGTGCCTGCGTGGAATAATCGATGGACGAGTGAGTCATACGAAACATGGATACGAAAAAAACGAACGTGGTCGCTGGAGGCGATTAATAAACGATACGCTTGTTACACCTACGCCACTGTCTGCTATCACAATTGCAATAAATGCACTATTGTGAAGAAAAAATCGTTGTGGAGAGCACAACGGGCACAAGGGTCAATAACATTTCTTTTCGAAATGTTTCAACGGATGGAGTATAATTATCTGATCATCTAAATCACATCCACATTTCGGAGGTCGAAGAAGAATAGGACGTATCTAGTGGATTAGATGTGTTTTTTCTTGTTCTGTTTGACGATTTCGTCGTCAAGACGGTACAATTTTGGAACCGATTATTTATAATTAACCTATTAGTATCGGTTTTTATTCCTGTTTGATTAATTTCAAACTTCGCCAAGATACTTTAGACATAATTATAAAACGTGATCGACAATTCTTTAATTGTTAACTACATTGGATTCTTTTCAAATGTCTATTGGCTATTAAGTATCGAAATTATTTTCGGTAGTTTAATGCATAGACTAATCGTTTTTCTTTTGAAATTTAATCTACTCGAAAATCGCTCATTTATAATTGATATAATATAGATATATAAATGATTTTTTTACATTTATTTTTATTTTTTTTCTTCTGCAATCTTAATTTTTTCTCGAAATATTTACTTCTAAAATAATGTCTCATATTGACAAATTCTAATATTTTTTTCTTTTCTATATCAATTAACAATTTCTTTTCGTGTATTAAATTCAAAATATTTCCATTTGAATTTTTTCCTGTCTGTCTAATATTCATTATATATCTCTATATATCTGCATTTTTATGTCTTCGAGTGGCTTTTAGTCTTATTCTGTTCAAAGTTCATTTCTTTACCATATAATAGTATTAATTAAATCCTTGCTCATATTATATATTATAGAATTTATTTTTCTTATATTTTATTTAACTATATGAATTTTTATCAAGTATTTTCATTAAAATATTTTTTTAAAATTCTTATTGTCATAAAATATATTTTTAAAGATTTAATTCTATAAAATATTCATTGTTTTTTGGTACAGTAACAATTTTTTTATACAAATTAATTATCGCCTCAATGCCATAAGATATTAAAAAAGTGTTCAACAATTATTTATTGTTCATTTTCTTTGTTTATAATTTGATGTCCATTTCTATAGCAATCTCAACATCTTCAGAACAATGTGTTAAAAAATCTAGATCTTAATACAGATAAAAAATATAATACAATGCTGTGATGATGATGGCATTGTCATCGAAATGCTCTTCAGTCCATAAACAAGAAAAGTGAATGAAAATAACGAAGTGAAAGATAATACCATTTATCTTAATATCAAAAAAAAAAAAATATCATAGATGAGAAGTAATCTTTTTTGTAAATTTAAAATGCTAATCAACACCTTCAAAGAAAAAATAGGACATTTTTTTTAAGAAATACAGAACAATTTAGAGATGTTTAAACACATTATTTAGCACATTTACTAAATATAACCTTACTAATTGGTTCTACAAACTTTGTTATGACCATATATAACAGTTTTTTTTTTGTAGTTTTTTGATTTGAAATGATCTAAATTTTTCTAAAAAAAAAAAATGTATATGAATTATTTATTGTAATAAGCCAATTATGAGATTTAGACAAATTTTCATCTTCATTAAAACCTTGAACGAATATTTAAAAAAATACAAATAAGTTAATATATATATATATATATATATATATATATATATATATAATGTTCCTATATTTTTTTATTACTATTTATACCTGAGTTTCTAATCCAGTTATCATTTATTACATAGCTTCAAGGGTCATAAGTTAACAATACCCTTACTCTAGAGTTGATTTATATCTACTATACAATTACTATTTATTCATGTTTCTTATTTACATTACATTTTAATGACTTACGCACGCATGCATGCGTATATATAAAAATATCCAATACTATGTACTTATTTATAATAAGCATTTGTATCTCTTTTATTATATATTCAATGAACATTTTTTTTTAGAAATAAATTGTAACATATCATTGTTTTATTATGTAAATGAAAAATTTTAATAATTTTCTGTTACATCTCTTTTTGTACTTTTGACACATTTTTAATTTTCGTTTGTCAAAATGTCCTTTTGTTTGAATTTATCAAAAGATTCATTTGATAAAAATGGAATAAAAACATCACTGCCCTTGAACATAATATCAAAAAAATGCGCATACTTTTCGTTTGGTTGTGCCTAATGAGCTATCCGTCAAAGTCGAGACTCTGTTGGCAATAAGTGAATTCCCGTTGTGAAAAGATGTCAGGCTGTGATTGATCCAGCCAATCCATCACACCCATGCAAGCATTAACACTGATTGGGTCGATGTGATCCTATTATTTGACAGATGGTCATATTTTATCAACTGATGTTGATCGTTGACTCTACTTATTAACTAATATTTTATCGTAAATTATATTGGTTTTAGATCAGTGAAATATTTAGGATTTGACCAAAATCATTTTATTATATTTTATAAAAATATTTAATGATAATGAAAAACGTTTATAATTAATTAATTCCGTTATTTTTTTACAGGTGAGTCATCAATCTTGATCTATATGATACTTAGTAATAAAACAACAAACTGTAAGTAATAAAGCACAAATTATTATTATTTTTTTAATATTAATGACTCGTTTGGAACATAAATCACTAAACGAGTTTTCCTACTCGACATCTCGACTCTACGTAGGTGCCTGAAATGAACTTGAATATTTAAGAAACACTGTCAAGTACTTTTTCGTTATAGTGTTATAATTACTTGTAGACTATGGCTGAAGTGCACTCAGCCTCAACAATTAGGGGTTTGAATAGGGGATGAAGATGATAACATTGTTTCTCTAAGAGGTGGTTGTATTTATGTTTTTATTTTAAAACGTACGAAAATCGATAATAAAAAAGGATTATTTATTTTTAGTTTTTGAAAAATTTTCACAAGAATATTTTAAAATTAGTTTGTTAATTAAAATATTTTTATGGTAAAAATCGATTATTAATGGAAAGACAACTAAACAAAAATTATTAAATTGTAATATTTTTTGCTATTTGAATAACTGTTAATTAATATTAAATTATTTTTTAAAAGGCAATAATCTAAAATTCTTATTATGGTTATCCAAATGTGATACCTAGATTTGTGTTTTATTAAAAAGAAATCTAGGCGTCACATTTGGATGACCCTATACTTATATATTAAAAATATTTTTGAAAATATTAAAATTGAAATCTGTTTGAAAATGTTGCTAAGATTTTTTCATTTTTATAAATAATATGTTTCTCTATACACCACCATATATACATGTTTCTTTTTATTAAAACACACATCTAAATTTCAAATTTGGATGACCTTATATAATTTTTAGATATTAAAAAAATATATCTTATTACTTTGATTTAAATCCAGTAAAGTATTTGAGGACAAAATATTCAGTTTCAATATTTGATTTTAGTTCAAATTATTTATTTTGTATTATTGTTTTTATTGTATGAAAATATTTTATATTAAAATTAAATTTATAAGATTTACTTAGAAAAAATGTGAAATAAAATTTAGCCTCAACAGTTTTTTAAACAAACTTATTAAGAAATAAATTAATTTGAATTTCAATTAAAACTGTTTTTAAAAACTATTATGGATTTATCAGAAACTAATTAAAAAAATCGTATTATTTCCATGAATAAAAAATTGAAAATTAATATATTTTAGAAAAACAGAATTTTAATGTAAAAATATGAATTAGTAATAATCTGTATGTAAAGAATAAAACATATTCATTTTTATAAAAGAAAAAAAAATTAAAACTGGATTTAACTCGATATAAGTTATTGTATAAATGAAATATATGAATAAATAAAAATAAAAAAGTTCATATAATGTGTATTATATTTCATAGAATGAAATATAATAGAAATAAGTGATATAAAACGTTTTTCTTTTTCGATTTCCATTCATTTAGTTTCTATTTTCTGCAATTGAATAAAAGTATTGAACATGGATCTACGGTTATTGTTTGTCCATCACGAGTCCGGTTTTTGCGAGTTCTTCTTGAGTGCTTTTCAGAATAATACAGTCATCAAAAACGAATAGTGATTAAGTCTTTTGTCGTTTACTTTTATGCCTTTGTTTTTTCAGTTAAGTGTTTTTAGTAATTCAGTCAGATATATATATATATATATATATATATTTGTGTGTGTATACCACAATTCCATCAATACAAGCAAATGTAAACGCGTCTAGACACACACTTTAATATCGTAATATATCCTCCTTATCCTCGTCGTACACGCAAAAGAGATTGAGTAGACTTTAGCACGCAAGCATTTCACATCAAATATGTTTTATATTTATCTTTATACCTTTAATGTAATGTCAGACAACGTCAATATATAAACATAACCTGTCATTCATTTTATGTGTAATTTTTATGATTACAAAGATTTCTCTCGTAAAAATTTCGACGTTTATTTTATATACGATTTATTGTCCAATTTTTTTATAATAATACTGATACAATTATCTTAATAAATCATATGTAATATTCATATTTCACTCGAGTATATAAATAGAATCGATTTTTTCTTCAAGCGATGTTATTAAAAGATACAAAGATAACAAAATGTATGTTAACAGCATATATCATAAGTAAATATCAGATTATTAGAGTGTAGTATGGTTTTTTCATCATTGTAAAACGGAATACCATATGTGTACATAAATATATAATATATATATATATATATATATATATATATATATAATATTAAATATGTAGATATGATCGTTATCATATGTGTATCATATGATCCGTTTGTATAACTGCGTTTGAAATCCGGTTTAATTTTAATCGTAAATTAGACCCGTTTCAAATGTATCAACTATTAAATCATTTTAATGTATTTGTGCAAATTACAAATTTTAATTTTTTCTAGTTGTAACATTTATTTTCGCAATTGAGCAATTTTAATTGTTGGTATGCGTATAAATTATGGATATTAATGAGATGTGATTTTTTATAGAATTTATTTGTTGCTACATGAAAAATATTACGCACGAACGTAATATTTTTATGATACCTACTTTATGTATTTGGCCGTTCTTTTTTTAGATCGAGCAAAATTCATTAGCTGCGTAATTAATTGTATATACACCTGCTTATGGCAGTAAATCGGATTATAAAGGTTTTAATAAAAATAGAATTGAATTTGTGACGATTGATTTTAAATTCAGTTTTTCAAAATATCTAAAATTGTACTTATATATATATATATATAGAGAGAGAGAGAGAGAGAGAAATAAATGTGTGTGTAGGAGTGGGTGTATTTTTATATTTTCTATATCATATTAAAATATATTAACATATATTGAAATTATATCATGTAATGAAATTGTTTGAAAATTATTAAATTGTCTTTTTAAATATTTCTTTTGATAAAATAATAACTGTTTCCATTATTGTTATAAAAATATGGTTTTATAATTACCTTGATACTAATTAGAATGTTATTTTTATCAAGAAATATCATATCTGATCAATATTTAATTCAGTGAATCTAATTTTTATCCATAGTTAATTAATCATCTAAAATATGTACTGTAAACAGTAAAAACTTATTTTCAATATAAAAAATCTTAAGGAATTATAAATTTTATTAAAAGAGTTCATGATTATTTTCGGAAATTGAAAATAATCATTTTTTTACTTAAAATAATTTGATTTTGTTTGAGATTGGAATTTAAAAACTATCCACTTTCATTTTAAAAATTGGGTAATTTTATCGAATGCTGAAATTTTCTAAAATTTCAAAAATCACATATATATATATATATATATATATATATATATATATATTATTATTATTATTATTATTAATTGAAAACTAATTTGAGCATATTTTAAATAATCATAGCCCTTCTCTTGAAAAGTTTTTATATCTCCAAAATTGTAAACAGATTCTCATTACATTGTACATTTCATATTTAAAATAAAATATTAACTGTCTTTGAATTATAAACAGATTTAAATTCATTATATTTATAATAAAATTAGAAATATAAATTAAATTGAATGACGAAAAAAACATCTTAACTTAAAAAAATTAAAGATTGGTCGAAAACATAATTTAAAAAAAACAAGCTCTTATTTTATAGAAACAGACCGAATGTAAATAACAAGTTCAGGCACGAATCACTTAAAAGCAAATATTTTTTCCATCTGGGCATCAAACGAAAACATACGGGAGAGTTTTTAATATTTTTTAGTAAATAAATCCCAACCCTTTTCTTGAAAAATTTGATATCCACAAAATTGTAATCAAATCGTCATTAATATATATTTTATATTTAAATTGAAATATTAATTGACTTTGAATTAATAAAAGGTTAAAATTCATTATATTTGTAATAAAATTAGGAATATTAATTTAAATATAAATCAAAATAAATGACGAAAAAATCATCTTAGCTTGAAAAAATCAAAGGTTGGTCGAAAACAGAATTTAAAAAAAACAAGCTCTTATTTTATTGAAACAGACCGAATGTAAATAACAAGTTCAGGCACGAATCGCTTAAAAGCGAATATTTTTTCCATCTGGACATCAAATGAAAACATACGGGAGAGTTTTCCAAGCGACCGATCAATTTCGTCGACACATACTTAAAATCAATATGTAAGGCAAACGGGAACATACATATTTCTTCGAATGCATGCTGTGCAGCATATGGCAAACATTGTTTCAAGAACTTGAAAAACGAAATAGAAAACCTATACGTGTAATAGTATTAACACGTGACTACACATGAAACTTAGTTATATCGATTTACGCCTTTCAAGATATCAGATGTTTCTAGCTTTTCGTCACATCCGGTGCCGACGAGCCGGCTGACGTCTACTTGTTCCGTTTATCATTTATATATATATTTGTGTGTGTGTGTATGATATATTTCAATTGCGGAAGTGCAAAAGTAGTTACGACGCATTATCATTCTGCGCAGGAAGTAGGGATATCGTTTGCACATTATTTTGCACACAATTAATCGTACGAGACTATCAAACGTTTTACTATACTTTGTACTGTTGAGTGTTCCTTTTATTAAACATCCTCAGAGATCATTTGTCAAGCTCTCCTATACACTTTTTTGTATCAGTTTTGTGCTAAACAGCAAAACATTCAATTTAGCAAAAAACTATAGTGTTTTTTTACTTGTTATAAAATATATAGAAAAATAACATACATTTTAACAAATATATTCAACTCTTATCTGAACAAAAATGAAAAATATTACATTTTCTCTTAAAAAAAATCAATATTGTATGTCGTTTTTATAATATTTTACCCAAGCCATTACATAAAATTGAAATTGAGTGTTATCGTACTTTAAAGCTCTTCTTATTCGTCGATTTATCTAAATTGTGATTGTTAAAAGTCAAGTTTTTACACCTTCATTAAATTTGCAATTTTTATGGAATTTTTTATTTTTTATCGTATGAAAATTGGTTCTTAAAAATGGCATTTTTCCATATAATGATATTTCAAGTAAGATCTTATTTTTAATAGTAGAGAATGAGATTTTTATTTTCATTTATTGCACTTATTTTTTTGTATTGACTTTGAGAGACAATTATATTTTCTTTTTAGAAAAAATAATTCAGTAAAGTTATCAATATTCATAGCAAATTTCTTATTTATTTATATTTATATGGTGGGGGGATCAGCAATAGCCTCTGTCTATCCACTGTTAGATTAAAGCCTCTCTCAAAAATTTTCATTTTCAACGATTTCTTTCTTTTTCATTCTATACTAACAAATTTTCCTCATATTTTCATTTTACCCATACAAACAACTTTTTTTATATTTGTGTATTCTCGATCAATAATTCCTCCTTCCTTCCATCAATAGGTCTTTCTTCTTACTGTATATATCCAATATATAAATATTTTGAGAGAAATTATAGATTGGGAAAATATTAATATTAATTAATAAAATACAAATCTAGGCGTCACATTTGGATGACTCTATATTATTCTATCAGTAGAAAAATTAAATAAATTGTGTACATAAAAATTAAATGAAATTTACATCTTGTTTCTCAATAACTTGATTTTAGTTTATAACACTTGGTATTAACATTTTTTTTTTTGGTAAAAAATATTTTTTCAATTTAATTATTTTTCATACATAGAACAGTTTTTTTTATTATAAAAAATATTAAATTTGTATAACATAGGAATGAATTTTTTTGTAATAATATTAAATTATTAAGAGTAAATAATTAATTTATGTGACATTAATTTAAATTCTTCAAATTGATTTCTAAAAATGTTCTAAATCTAAAAACTGATTATATATCTACATTCTCTACAAACATTGTGTAATATTTAACATAGTTACATTCTAAAATAATCTAACAATAAATCAAACAATCCGATTATCGTACGATTAAAATAGAATTTATTCCATCCGTTTTCTATTACTTCACACAAAACATCTACCTGTATTCAACCAAACGTCATTTCTAACAACGATTACAAAACACACCGTCTATTAACAACGATGATACGAAAGAAACGAACGATTCTAAATAAATAATAATACATAAAACGTACTTTCACACCCGTCAGTTTCATTCACAAGTTGTGTTCCTGTGTCTCTCTATTACAATAGTGTCCATTGTTTTTCTGCTCCGGATAAAGTGCATAAGCATTGTTCGTATGCGGGTCAGGAGAATGCATTTATGTGTCTGCTATTCCCGTTATTTCTTTAACAATGTTATAATTTTTTTTCGCTTGAGAAGTGTTATGAAAATCACAAACCATACCAATACTTTAATAACTAGACTTGAAACAATGTTGATTTTATCTTTATGTTTTTTTTTATATCCAATAACAATAGGATCTAGATTTTATATATTAATACGTCTCTGTTTGTTTATATTTTATCTTATTGGTACTAATTATATATATATATATATATATATATATATATATATATATATATATATATGTGTGTGTGTATGTATGGTATTGAATGCCAAGTACACTTGTTGTATTGACACCTATTTTGAATAATGACTACTTGCTATGTGAGAATATTATTACTTATTTGAACTGATCATTTATTCAAAACACGCGCTAATAAATAACCGACAACTATAATTCACTGTAAAATAATAGACAATGTCTACCTTATATGCTCGTCTGTTATAGAGAAAAGACAGTACATAAAATATAATATATCTTGTTCGAATGATGTCAGATCCGCTAATTTATAAACTTGATGTATGTATGTACATACATACATTATGCACTCTCTGAATCGATGCAATGAGTTCAAAAGGGTTCAAGTCAATCATTTAGTACTCAGTATGACATAAAAGTGTTTGCGGAATATTAAAATTTGTTCTCCGAATTGAAATTTGTCATTGGTATAAAAGGAAATGGGTCGAAAATGATTTTGTTTCGATATAAGTTTCGTTGTTTGTGGTTTTGTTTGATGATTTTTACGAAATATTCAATGGAATTGTCTTAGAAAATATTATTTTAATTATATAGTTTGTCATAATTTAATTTCTATAATTGTTATTGTGAGATTTTTCATTATTTTATTTGTACACATGATTTCTAAATTATACAATTTTTACATTTAATTACAGTAATTTTTCTTGCGGAAATTATTTTGTGGGAAGAATTCTTACTTAGTTAATTTTTTTTCACATTATATATATATATATATATATATATATATATATATATATATAATTTTTCTATTTTAAACAAAATAATATTGTCATTATATTAATATCTGTTTTAGACAAAAAAAAATATTTTTAATAACCATGAATTTTCACCAATGCAATACATCTTGGTAATTTTTTTATACAAATATCAAAAGATGTAATATTCTTATTTTTGCATCAAAAAAATTTCATTTTTTAACAAAAATGATTTTAAAGTCAAAGTGTTGTATTTTTTAATGTTGAGTATTTTTTTTCAAAATATAACATTGTCTAAAAACTTGATATATTTTTTATTTTATTTTATTAAAAAGAAACATGTGTATAGTTTCCTTGGTTTCGTTTTAATAAAACACAAATCTAGGCATCGCATTGGATGACCCTATATGTTTCAATAAGAAAATTATATTCATTTATAATTTATATTTTTTTATTAAAATTGCTGCTTAAAAAATTATATTTTCCAAAGAAAAAAAATAAGAACTAGAAATTATTTTAAAATTAAGAAATTAATTCTTCCTATAAATTATTATACTAGGTGTTCAAAAATATTCACTTTATTAAAATTATAGTTGTACTTAATAGTTCAGTTATTTAAATTAAAATTATTATTATTCAATTTAATTTATATTAAAATTTGTTATTAATTGAAATTTAATAATAATTGAAATTAATCCTATTTACATTGGATTAATCTCGTTTTTATTTATAAATAATTATTTATCAATAAAACAATATTTTCCATGTTTTATAAAAAGAAATGTTTGAAGAAACATTGTTTGCAAATTCATCAAAAATTATCCTTACTATAGGTCATGGTATTTTTTCCATAAAAAATCAAAAGTGTTATTATTATTGATTTTCCATCATAGATCAACTATTTTAATTAAAAAGAATTGAATTTAATAAAAAGTTAGGCTGGAAAATAAACAGCTGTATTTTTATCATAAAACAGAATTTTTTAGAACTAAAAAAATATAATAATTATTTCATAAAACAGTATATATGATTCTTTTTTTAATTAATAAATTCATTTTTTTAAGAATTTCTAATTTTTCACAATTAATGAATTCTATTTTCACTATTCTAATTCAACATTTTTTTATAATTAATTAGAACCCGTATTAAACGTTATTGTTTGAGCGGAAACTGATTAAATTAGCATATTGAATCATATTAACGATTCGTTTACAGTTACTAAACAAATACGAGATAAAAATCACATTCATTTGATTTTCATTCATCCGATATTAATTGTGTCAACAGACCGATTTCGTCCTGGAGCTATATGACTGCGGTTTGTTTTTTTTTTTTATCGTTCAACGACCTTTCGGTACGAAACTTTGGTGATTTCCAGTTGGCCATTCTCCAAAAGTAATAGAAAATCGACGCACGTTCTCGAATCTTCGTTTTATCTATTTGTTCCTTAACAGGACAACGGGAAGTGGTGTGTTTCGACAACAATCGGTACTGGTGATCTCATCGTTTTATTATAATGAAACGTGGACACCTTTAAAAGGTTCATTCGTTTCAGAAATAATAACTTTTTGTCCGTGCACTCGCCGTTAGATTCAATAATATATACAGTGCAATTTAAACAAATCTTTTTATTATTATCCGACCATAGTGGTCTATAATGGCACAATAAAGTCATATTTGTCTGTTTATTTATATGCAAATATAAATGTATGTGTGTATATATATATATATATATATATATATATATATATACATAGATAGATAGATAGATAGGTGTGGCAAAATTTTCGGCGATGACATCAATTGTAACCATTTTTTAACGATTCTTTGAAAGTACCTTAGAATTTTTATTAGTTTGAAAAATGTACAGAAAAAATATCAATTAAAAAATTATTACATAGTACGGTTAAGTTAAAAAAATAATATTTATTTTTTTCAAATATTACATTTATATATATATATATATATATATATATATATATATATATATATAATTCTATGAATAAATTAATTATAAAAATGTAGCAAAATGTTTTTATCAACATATTTCCCTCATGGCCACAAAACTTTGTTATGTTCGACGTACTCATTCCCCAAACAAAAATTAAATTGTCATTATTAAACTAATAGTTTAATAATTTAAAGTAATATTTAAATTAATTCATAATACTAACCATTTAAAAAAATAATCTGTTATTTTTATAAAATAAAAAATATGTTGAAAATAATTGTGTAATATTTTTTACATTAAATTTTAAAAAAAATATTTTTTTAGAAATTGGTTTAAATTTATATATTGAAAATATTACTATTATTTTATCTTTTTCAAAATATATTTATGTAATTTTTCCTGTCCATCTTATATTCGACATTTTCTACTAAACGTAATATTACATTCGGTTTTTCATTCTATGTTAATTTAAAAATTAGAATAAATATTTTAATTTCATTTTTTTATTCTAGAAAAAATATTAAAATTCTTTTAATTAAATTTAATTATATCGAGTAACTGATAATTTGATAAAAAAAATATAAAAATTAGTATGAGTGAACTTATTATGTATCTACTTGTACTTTTATAAATATTAAATGTCTTATTTTTATACAAACAATATATTATTTAATATTTAAAAGGGATTTTTTATATGAACTAAGAAAATATTTTTTTGTAAGAATTCATTATTAAAGAGTAGTAACTAGTATGTTGGAATGCTGCTTAATTCCTCCTGATTTCAAATCCAGTTTTCTTGCATTTATATACGAAACAACTGTTCTTCGGCAATAAAAAATCTTTACGAGTTTCTTCAATCTTAATAGCGTTGTAAACTGACTTGTGAAAATAAAAAATAATATATGCATTTATTGATTTTCTAGCAAAATGCATTTTATTTGCTACCTTGCAATAAAATGTACACAGTGCTTTTGTAAAACCATTTTAATTTCAGAAATCTCTATTTGCTACTTTTTTATATTTTTTAATAATGGGTATTGTTATTTTTATTATAAAATTTACAAAAGATGTAATTATTAAAAAATAAGATTATTTAAAAATCTATCATTAGAAAAAGTACAAATAAAATACTTTAACGAACTGTATATTAAATATATTTCATTAAAAAATAAATTAATATTATCTCTTAACAGTCGACATTTTTTATAATATATAAGACGAAAGAATATTGATTAATTTTAGAAAAAATATTCGTGATAGTAAAAAGAGAAACAAATTTATTTATTTCGTTTTTTTATAACAAAAGTGTGATGGGGCACTATTGTGGTCGTTCGACCATTAAGGGTTAAAATATTTAATAATTTTGTACTTTGAAGATAATGATAATAGTCATTGAAAATTACAATATTAAATAGTTATTTATTCACATAAAAGTTAATTAGTGATTTATGTACATATAAAAAAAATTGTAAAAAAATATTTTTTCTTTAGTAATAATAATAATATACCAGTAATAACAATAACACAGTCACTCCAACAGCAAAGCATCATTTAAAAGTAATAATAAGATTTTATACAGAGATATAAAATAAATTCAAATAAAAAATCACGTAAAACATCGATTGTGCTTTTATCGCAGGAACTGATTTTCCGATCTAAATATTCATTACTCTCCGATCATTCTTCATACACATACATCCGAAGCTCACATCCAACATCAAAATAATGAAAACACGGAAATGTCGAAATTACAAGACGTCTGAAATTCATTTCATTGGATTTCGCATGAGTCAGCGTTTGCTTGAATTGCATGACGTGTTCCGGAATAGGATTTCTGTCGGGCACTGCGATGCCTGCAGACGAGGTTACCAGACACTTCGTACACATAATAATATATATACATACTTCTTCAATAAAAGCAACAACATCGTGCAATGTTCGAGTTGGGTTTATAGTGACCGATTATTATCCGCGTTTAAACTTTTGAATAGGTATTTATCAGCAGATATTAATCAAACGACAAACGGGTTCTAGTTGAATGTCACAGTGATTGACGGCGAATATTAATTTAGACTATTTTTTATTATTCTTTTTCTATTTGTATGTATTTTTGTATCGATGTTGGCGACTTTTTTGAATCGTACAAGAGGACTCATCAAGATGTCATTGAAAATTGTTATTCAAATTATATTCATTGATAAAATAATATTTTAGTACTATTTCCTGGTTTAAGAAATATAATAATACTATTGTAAATCTGTCAATTACGATCATATTAGACTCAAATCAGTTTTTTTATTGAAAATAATAGAGTCGGGTTGTTTTTTGTATAATCAATCAAAATTATATTTATCTTAATAAATAAAATGAAATAAAATAAATTTCGACTTATGAACGATTTTTTAGGCGTGACAAAATTTTAAGTTGAAATAAAATACATACTAATTGACCGAATGACCATTTATTTAGTATTATTTGAAAGATCATTGTATGACATTAATATTTAAAAATGATTTTGAGTATGCATTGTGTCAATCCAATTTCGGGTCCAATGTCAGTTCAATTAACATAACGTGAGTTATGTTGGTTTCTAATTCCTCAATCGTTACTGGTTTATCAGCATAAACCAAAGACTTCACATATCCCCAAAGAAAATAATCCAGAGGCGTCAAATTACAAGATCGTGGAGGTCAATTCACAGGTCCATTTCTGGAGATAACATTATCACCGAATTTTTGTTTCAATAACTCGATTGTTTCGGTCGAAGTATGGCACCATCCTGTTGAAACTACATCTCTTCCAGATCGATATCATGCAAATTTTGAAACAAATAATCATTGATCATCTTTCTGTAACGTACACCATTGACGGTAACACGCTCTTCGGTTTTATTTCGAAAAAAATAAAGTCCGATGATACCACGTGCAATCTGCACCATACGGTCCATTTTTCTGGATATAACGAGCTTTTGTGAATCATTTCAGGATTGGTCTCAATCCAAATGTGGCAATTTTGCTTATTAACGCATCCGTTAAGCCAAAAATGAACCTCATCACTGAACAAAATTTTGTTTTAACAAAAAACTGATTTTTGAAATAAATTTCCACAATTTGGAAACGTTGCTTAAGTGTAAAAAAATATTTCATAATGATTTGCCAAAGTATGCTGAATCCAAATGTCACTTATAGCGTGCAAATTGACAACTGACTTGACAGCAATCCCTATCGAAATTTCTGTGTAACCTAAAAAAACACAATGTATATATATATTTGGTATGAGATTATATAACAAATTCCATCTTAGTTAATTATATATCTTCGCTTCGTTAATATACAATCGACAGATTGACCTTCATAAAATTGAAATCGTTATAACGGATTGAGTATCAATCATAGCAAATCAACGATCTGATTGCGTTAGGTAACAAGAACACATAGTTTCGTTTCATTTCATCTACCGAGATAACAACAATCGTAAGAAATATACGCACAAACACGCACTTAATTGCGATGTGGCAATCGTACCTCATTCCATAATTTGTTTTTAATGACTGGGTTCCGTGTTGACCCCAACCGACACATGACTCACATCTGTATATGTTTGTTATATATATACACACATATACACATACACACACACACATTAAAATTCTGTTGATATAGTATTTTTTAAAGAGGATATTCTTTGACATGTGCTTCTACAGTATATAAATACAAAGTGATAGATTAACACTTCGAGATAATAACTAGAGGTGATTTATTTTATTTCTTTCGTGTATAATTAAAAAAGGCGTAAACTGATTTTCACTTTCATAAATATATAAAAAAATATGTTACGTATTTATATCTCAAAACAATATAACTTTTTTTCTAAAAAGTAATTTATTTTAGCAATCATATTTATTCTAAGTATACACGTATCTTTTTACTTTTTTAAAAAAAATATTGCAAATTTAAACCCGAATTCATTGATTATTGATCGTAAATAATTTCGAGTTGTTCATTTTTCTCAATTCATTCCCATTTATTATCCAATTACCTTACTTTCTTTTTATCTACGTGCAATTAATCACACACACTTATGCATACGTGCACAAATTTCAATTCGTTTTAATTAATCGTACTTCCACATTAATGCAGTGTCAACATAATTACGACGTATTACCGTTCGATTAATCTTACAACGGAGTACGTACGGCGCGTGGCCATTAGTTATGTTCTGTAGAGATAAGTATGATGCAATATACTCATTTCCTGGCCCGTTCATGTGTAACGACAGGTTTCACTTGAGGGGATCGAACCAAGGACCTTCGCTTCGTTGCATATACACCGACTACAGTATATTTCTGTATCAATGAGAAATATGTACAGAGGACGGCATACGTGTACCATGTGTCACCACTTCATTCAATGTCAGCGACAATCATAATCGTACGTAATAACGATAATGAGTGTATTTTAAATCGAAAGTAATATTTATATCCGATCATTGATCCGTCGTAAATTAATTTCGAACGTATACTGATTTATTGCTTAATTCAAAAGATCGAGTTTCGGTTTGATTAATTCCTATTGTGTGTGAGTACTTAATGGAAATGTTAGATATAAGAATATGCTCCAATGGATTCGTTCGTTTTCTCCCAGCGGGATAAAATGAAATAATTTGTTATTATGAAACCACTATTTGTTTGACATTAGCTAATTCATGCTCGTTTTTCTTATGCTCTAATGATAATAGAATCAACTATCAAAATTAAATGATTATTGAATACTTTTAGAAAATTCTGTGCCACCGATTGATTGCTATAAGAAAATGTTCTATTATTTTAAAAATATTTTTTTGCTGTCTATTTTCAAAATCAAAATTATTTTAATCATCATTAAATAATACATTTCATAACAGTTTTTGTTTTTGATTTGATTTCATTTTGAATACAAATAAATCACTCACTCCTACACCACACAATTTTATAAAAAAGTTCAATAATCTGTTATTGTTTATTCTGTTAGCTATTTTATAGAACTCTGACAGTGATAACATAATCATCGAAATTCATATGAGTAAATAAAATGAACAGTAAACAATTATTGTACACTTTCTAAAATTTTGTAGTGTTGGAATGATTAATTAATTTGTATTAAAATACATTTGCATAATGACAACATAAATGTTAATTTTAGATTTGACAATTTCAGGTCTCAAATTATTTTTATGGAAAAATAAAATTCAAGAACTATAATATTTATTCTGATACAGTAATTGTTAGTATTTTTATGTGTTTGTATTAAAAAAATGTCAATGATACTAAAATTAAATTAATTATATATTTTTATAATTAAATTTTCATATTTCTTGAATATGATTTATTTATGAAAAGTATTTTCCATATTTTAAAAATTGCCATAAATAAACATTTTATTTGTTTAAATATTATAAAATTATAATCCAAAATATAGAGTCATCCAAATGTGATGCTTAAATTTGTGTTTTATTAAAAAAAAGTATACACCTGTTTATTTTTAATAAAACATAAACCTATGCGTGACATTTGGATGATCCTATATTTCATTTATTTATTAAAAAATATTTTTTTCTTTTAAACAAAATCTCATACAAATACATAAAAAAGTTAATTTTGTATAAATACATTTTTTTCTTTTAATTTTAGTTGTTTGCTTAATAGAACTTTTTTTAAAAAAAATACTAATACTAAATTGGTATAAAAAAATTAATCGAATTGAAAATAAAAATTTCAATAATTTAAACTGATGTAAATGAATAATACCTAAATTGATAATTGAAATGCTACTATTTTTTAAAAAATATATTTATATAAAAAAAAATTGCTATGAAAACTAACTGTTCTTCAAATAAATATTTTATATATTGTTTTGGAAAATTTATGAGGCATACCAAATCGGTTCATATTTTTTTATATTATCTTATCTTTATTTAATTGTATCATATTAATAATATAAAAGAGATAATATAAATAAGCTTTTAATTTCCATAAGACCAGTATAATTGATAATCTTATCTGAAACTAGATTAATTGTTCTCTTGATTATTTTAATTA
Organism: Neoneuromus ignobilis; assembly: GCA_029203775.1. Classification (NCBI taxonomy): domain Eukaryota; kingdom Metazoa; phylum Arthropoda; class Insecta; order Megaloptera; family Corydalidae; genus Neoneuromus; species Neoneuromus ignobilis. Next base: position 6,247,105 of record CP092090.1, on the reverse strand, counting down.
TGTTAAAAGTATGTTCATGTCAGTAAGATCTTTTATCATAATTTGCCAGAAATTATGTTCTTATAAAATTGTCAAATATTTCTTCGTCAAACCATGTATATACCAGTCATGTTATGTGGTAACTAAGTAAAAAATCGATTATATATATATATATATATCCATTATTTTTATCTTGAAATATATGCAAAACTATTATTTTTTTAAATAGCAAATGCTGACAGTTTAATAGTAGTCTGTCTTGTCCAACTTGGCAGTAAATGTGTTAAAGAAGAAATATTCTGTTTTGTATCACAAAACTCAACATCCATCTTTTACGCTTAATAACTTTTTGATTTGTTTCCTGTGTATGCACATTTAATTATTTAACATTACATTAAGTCGTCACAAATATTCCAAGAATTTTCAAATGGTTTTCGCCTGAACATATTTCAAATAGACACCAGATTCCGCAAGAAGAAGCCCTATTTTCGCACAATAATATTTAACATAAAATTTATATAAAGCATTTATGTAAAGTGTACACCCGCATATATATATATATATATATATATATATATATATATATATATATATATATAATGGGATGTAAGATTTACGTGAATACTCAGACGGCCAACCCTATGTGCATAAATAAAATATGTAGTGAGGTCTGGCACGCCAAGAAGTGGAGCAAGAGAGAATATTCGTTTCGTTTTCGTTTTATGATATCATCGTTTTGGAACGTGTGCAAAATAATTGTTCTAATTCAGACGGATATGGTCGTTTTAAGTTCATTCCAACTTAGTTGTATTATTCTGTTTTTTTATCAAATGTTGCTTTATGAGAAAATTATTACATTTCCTCTAACAAAATAAATTCATATTTCAAAATACAGTAAAAATAAAATAACTTTTCTTTACGAACCTAAAATGTTATACATTCAGGAAATAAATTAGAGTATGAAACGAAAAAAATCCCATTTATTTATTTCAGTTTGTTATTATTCTTTTATATCAAACATACAAGAAATAATTTCACTATGGAAAATAATTTAATATAAATGTTCTGACTTTAAATTCGCAATGTCAATAAAAAACATTGAAAATGTAAAGTCAGAACATCTATAATAAATTATTTTCCATGGTAAATTGTTAAATAAAATTCTTATTTTGTTAAAAAAATATGTTTATTGTTTATTTTCTGTTTTGTTGTCTATCGAGATAAAAATTATTTAAATATTTCTTATTAAATACGAATGTAATTTAATTTAAATGAAATATACCCACATAAGAATCATCATTTCACTCATACAATTTTTCCGTGTTAAATAAATTTATTTTTTTAAAAAAAGTTTATTTTAATTTTCTATTTTGTTGTTTTATCGAGATAAAAATTAATTAAATATTTCTTATTAAATACAAATGTAATTTAATTTAAATAAAATATTCCCACAGAAGAATTATCATTTCAACCCTACAAAATGTTTCCCTTGTTGAATAATATTATCTTATACACATTTCACGTAATCTACATTTCAAAAAAATGTATACACACCAACAGATTATTATTTTACATTAAAATGATTTTTTTGTGAAAAGTTTATTTTTGTAATACCAAATTATACTATAAAACTGAATTTTATGAAAAAAGATTCTATCTGATAAATAAATACAGAGGTACAATTTTTTTCAGATTGATATATTTTTTATTAATCTTTCATCCATCATGTGTGGTCACACGTCCATAAATGTTAGATAATTTTAACGTGCTTTATCTGAAAATCTACGAATCGTGTTGAAAGTTCACTGTGTTTTATACATATGTCTTCTTTTTTTCTTATCTGCTTTAATCTTGTTGTATTTCATTTTTCTTTTCTTTCTTAATCTTGTTGTCACATCTTGGAAATTTCTTATTTTCAATTTACACGTACCATTAAATCAAGATTTAGTAACATCCGTCCAGTGTCTATAGAACAGAATCGATATATATATATATATATATATATATATATATATATATATATATATATACTGTAGAGATTATAAAACTTAATTCTTTTTACTTTGAATAGTTTTCTATAGTTTGCAATAGAAATATAAATATCAACTTTTAATATAGAATTTATTGTTTAGTTCTATTGAATATGTTTTGATTTTTAAAACGAAGAATAAATAATAATAACTTAATTTTTTTACATGCAATAATTAGTTTATCATCTTTTATAATTTTAAACAATGGCGTGTTATTTTCATACATTTCTATTACATAAACATTAATAAGCAACAGACAACATCTGCATATAATTAATGTCCTTGTATCTGATTACTACAGACACTGATTTCATTTCTTAGAACTTTTTAAAAAAACATTTATTTTTATTCATACAAAATAAAAAAAACTTAATGTTTTATGTTGTGTGTTTATTGAATAATATTTTTTTATATACTTTCATATTTTTTTTAATTTTTATTATAAATATTTTTTTTATTTCTTGAAATTAATCATGTCTCTAATATTAGTATAATTGAAGAATTGTCCCTATAATAAAAAGTACATTTCTGTTATCATTGAAAATAAAATTATTCATCTTTAAAGTTTTATATGTTAATATTAAATGAAAACTTTCAAAGATGCACCAAATTATACTCCAGTCTAGCCTCTTTATTATCACCACAACATCGAACGATCATTTATTTGCAGCAATATAATCTATATCTTCTATAAAAATAGCTGATATGTTAATGTCAATTACATTTTTATCGAAATGAAAGTCTAATGCAGAGACTTTGAATAGAACTTGTCATATTTTTCAATCCATTCTGATATTGTTTTGTAAGATAAACGATATCTTGACAAAAGAAAAAAAAACATTTCGCGAAAGTTTCATCTTTGTTCGACACTTTTTTATGAGAACAGTTCGAATAACAAGACTTTTTTTATTCGTACGTACATTTCCAACTTATCAATATCTTATTCTGATCGTTGAATATTTCTTTCATCGCTCAACTAATGGGCGGATTTCGTCTGAAAGGAATGTCTTAAAGTATTTATAACGTTACTCACATCTTTTGAATATGCATTCCACTTTATATATAATATAATAAACATTACAGCTGGTTTAAAAATAAATATTCTAATTTATTTGTTAGTCGTGTAAGATGATACATTTCACGAATATAATTTACAATTCCGATCAGAGAGGTTTTATTCACCTGAAGTAAAAAAAGAAATGGTCGTGCATAAATTAAATTTGAAAAATATGACTGAGTTCGTGAGTCATCTGACCACAAAATGTAAATATGTAATTTTCATCATCTTTTACCAAATATGACCTTGTTGAGATATTACATCACTCTGACATGATTTTTATTTACGATAACATTCGAATGTAAATAAAAACATTCAATGTTTTGTTCTTTAGTATTTTTTATTGTAATTTTATGCCAATATTAAACTACTCTACATTTATATTGCACTATAAATCATGATGAAATATTAACAATGACTGAATTTTGTATGGAAAAAATGATTAAGGAGTCAAGTATCTAAAAAATTTAATTAAACACGATGTAATAATTGAAAAATAAGTATTGTTAATGAATATTCAAGGTGTTTGATTAAATTTCATTTTAAAAATATACAAAATTCGTATTATTTCAGAAAATATTTAAGAATGTGTGTATTATTTCATATATCACAAATTTCTATTCTTTGTATTAAAAAATATTTCATGATTTAGTTTTAGTCACAATTTCAATTCACTATTGAATAATTTAATTATTTCTCAGTACATTTTTTAAAAAAATAATTATTCCTTGGACATTTTATTATACAGTTGAATCTCAGTATTGCTTTGGATGATGGTATGATCATCTCTAAGTGATTAAACTAAACAATGAGATATTATTAAACACTTTTAGAATAAATGATTCATTGACGTAAAAATGAATAAGCTATAATACGAAACAAATAGTGAATCATTTCACATTTTAATTTTTTGTTGCAATTATTTTCATTGTACAAATAATGATACAATTTTTTCTCATTCTTAAAAATAATTGCTATAAAAATAAGTCATTTGCAAGGCAAATGAGTCACTTTTGTGGATTATATGCAACAAATTGCCATATTGTGCTTTTTAAAACTGTCAAATTATTAATATAGTGTGTAGGGTGTTGATTTATATTCATATATACTTACACATATATTAAAAATAATTTTGAAAGTATCAAAATTGTAATGTGTTTTAAAATGTTGCTAAGATTTATTCATTTTTATAAATAATATTGCATAGATTATTATCTGTATTAAAATATTGCACTGTATTTTTCAAATTTATGAGTCACTTTCTAAATATTGATGCACCCATTTTCAAATCTCTGCCGTTCACTTTTGAATTCAAAATGTTAAACAGCACTCTCAGCACATTTCCTAATTATATGACAAGTAACTTCTTTTAGGTGTGTCGTACTTTTCATAATCGCAAAAAATTAATTGCAGTGCTCACGCATCGGCTTCATTAAATATTCAATGTAAATTTCATCACATGACTAAGGGATACGTGCATATCTGCCATTTTATACGAATACGGTTATTCACCAATTCTATTTATAAGTATTTATCGACGCCTCCAGCAATATGATGCTATAATTCCGACACGCTCTCCCAATCGCTATTAATACTTGATTAGATGTACTCCTAGTCTGGAATTCGTAGTTCCGTACGTAACTGCACCCCACATCGATTTCACAAAAATGTTATCAGTTTGAGTTAGCTTATCTCTGTTTTTTTCGTACAATTCCTGTTTGTTTGTTTTATTTATTTATTTACCTTTTTTGTCCGACGATATAGAATAAGAGTCTAGTATAGAGGGATACGCCTCTTGTGAGAGTCAAACTGTTTATAAAACATGTGGGCATACAGACCTACCCTAACATGTCACGTGAACTGTCTGCAAACTGTATAGGACTCTAGGTGTGGTAGACATTTTATTACCTGTCCTATTTTAGCATATAATGTTTTTTAAGTAATTAAATTACCTGCTATTCATTATATATACAGAATATGTTTGAAAAATCTGTGGGCTTGATACATACCACAGAAATGGCAGGAAATTAAAAATGTACAAAGAATCTATACGTGTTTTCGTACACTAAAATAATATTCGACCGGTTATTTTCTTAGAAAAACAGTAAGGTTTATTTTTAAAAAACCAGTTACTTTGTAAAATATTTATTTAACATTTTATTTCATGTTGAAAAAATAAAAATATTTTATTCGTATCTATGAAATATAAAGCTGATCACAAAAATGCTTAATCATATAGCTCAGAATAACTCTCATTTATCACACATGTATTGTACTGAATATGTATAGAAAATACTAAAGAAATATTTATAAAGTTATGATATTTCTACTAAAAAAATATTTAAAACATATTTTCAGGAAAAAAATCAATTCAGTTTTAATAAAAAAAATATATTAAAAAATCCACCCCTAGTAGATTTAAAAATATTATTTTCGATTTAAAAATTTATTGAAAATGTCATTCAATATTAAAAAAATATTTACTTTTTTATATGAAAGTAAAATTTTTTCACCATATTTTATTTTTATTCAATTAATCCCTATTTCATTCAGAATTTCACTTTCTGTGAAATTACCACGTCTTGATAAAACGCAATATTTTCTTCTATTACAACGCTTGAAAAAGGCAGATACCCTGCTGAGGTCTGTAATTTTATGTAGTAAATAAATTGGTATGTGCAAGTTCGACGTCACGTGTTCGGGTGATTCACCAAATATCAATAAAATGACTGTAGTTTTATTGGTAAATAACAAAATATACATCTGTCCTCCTACATAAACACACACACAATATATATATATATATATATACTTTCAATTATAAGAAAATTGTGATAAATTAAAACAAGGGAATTGCGGAAGGGTGTCGCCCAAAAGAGAAATAAATTACTTTTGATGTAGCTGGGTTGATTTCCAGGAATATTTAGGTGTATTAATCGCGTGTTATTTGTACATAAATTGTCCTAATATGTGTGAAACAGTAAATAGAGAAAAGCTATTGCGCTATTAATAGAATTTATGTATTTATTTATAAATTTGCGAAGATAAAATAATATTTTTTTAATAAAACACCTTCGTGTCTGTGAAACCAAAATATATACAGAATAATTATTTTTAGGTGTTGGTTTAAATCAAAAATATGTAAATTGATATTAAAAAAATATTCAAGTCATTCAATCCAGTTACATTTATAAAATATATTTGTATATTTTTTACATATGTAATTTTTCAAATCGTTACTCTTCAATTGCCAAATGATTTTGATACAAAATTAATAATCCGTTCAATGTAAACTTGCACAGACCGTATTATGTCACACGTGTGACAAACTGCATCTACTTACGAACGACTTTTTTTATGACTTGTTGCAAAACTGTATGCAAAATTAAGATTTTGTTATGTCGAGTTCATTGAGCTCTTAAACTGTACATTATAATACATTACAGTTATTTTTATTATCGGATTATAACAACACTGTGTCAATTTTTGTACATTCATTTCAAGTTAAAAGAATTATAAACGATTATCATTCAAAACTAAACAATTCATTTTTAATTTATAGTATATAAATTGAAACATTTATCATTCTATATTGTAAATTGTGTAATGATTTTGATATAAAATATGTAATTGTTTATGATTTATATATAATGATTTATTGTTTTTATTTACAGGTGAGTCGTTAGTTTTATTCAAATATCCTGTCTACTACCCGTAAGTAATAAATCAATCCTTTACAATTCGCATATAAATTTAATATACCTAGAACAGAACCACATTTGTACATTTCGTTGATGGAATTAGTCAATTTTAATATTCATGAAATACACTGGCTACAAATAATTATCTGCTACACTGAATTCATTAAACTAAATGTTGAAAAACAATTTCCGTCAATATTTCAAACTCCTACAAAACAGGAAATCGATTGCATACTACGTACCTGGATGGCGAAACGACTACGTTATTTACACATCTCCATCGAATTGTTAATTCTTTTCTTATTATTATCTCTTTGTTTGTTTATTTTCCTATCGATTGTGAAACGATTACCACTTTTTTATATATAAAAAAAAACTTCTTGAATTACAACAGAAAATTATAAGAACGTTGACCTCGCGTGCTTGAATTCATTTTATATATATATATATATATATATATATATATATATATTATTTTTGTTCGCTTGGAAAATAAAAGTAGTATTGTTTTAACCTAAAAATACATGAATGTAATACAGATCAAACCAAACAATTGTGTCCAATCGAAAGATTTCGTTTTTATTGTTCTTTCATCAAAGAACTTATCTTGGAAATAAGATTCAGAAAAACGCAATACAAATATATATATAGAGGAAACAAAATTGAAAAGAAAAAAATGTTATCGAAAAACGTTGAATAAGCCGAAGTAAATGAACCTTTTGGTCAGACAGGTACAACTGTATTCTCATTACATTTAAACAATACAATTTGATGAGGATACATTGTTATTATCGTTACGTTTCTCTCTGGATTTGCAGGTTGGGCATTTTCTAATCACTATCACAATATTTTAATTACATTTGAAGCTGTATAATTCGTGTAGTGATAATTAAACTTTATAACACTGATTTAGTTAAAAGAAAATAAATTAGAGTATGAAACGAAAAAAAAACCATTTATTTATAATTAAAGTAATGTGGAATTTTGTTAAAATTAAAGTAATGTGGAAAGAATATATTATAAAGGACAAATGTAAATAAATCAAATGGTAAAAATGAAAAGTAACATTTAATTTTTCTCTTGTATTAAATAACACGCTATTAGATACAGTAATATAATAAAAAAGTGTATTTGTAGATATCAATTAAAACCAGTTTTATTAGTTGAAATATTTATTATTTAAAAAATAATTTGTTTCGTTTTATATTCATATTTTATTTTTCGATTGATATTCAATAACGAAAAAGAGAAATAAAATCAACCTATATGTATTGAAATGAAATTTACATTGTTTTTGTAAAAAAAAAATAATATGGTTGGATATTAGCAATCATAGATTTTTGTTATAATAGCAGAAATATTTATTACTTTGTTGTTATCTTTCTATTTTAAAAAGAATGGTGTTCCACCTCCATGTTAATTGAGGTCGTAGTTTTTTTGAGGCAAAAAATTGAAAATTTTAAAATCGCTGTAAATCGACATTTTTTATTAAAACTCATTTCTATTAGTAGAAAATAATCATGTTCTAGAAAAAATAACATTGATTATTGAGAAATACAGTTTTAGTGACCGAAAATTAATTTTTGATAATTTTCGTTTTTTCAATGAAATTCCAAAAATCAAAAAAAATATATATTTGTTTGCACTATATCATCAAATTTCCGTTAAAAATTAATCGTATAGACACTATGAAGTATTCTTAGTCAACAATAAAATATATTAGTGCTTTAAAATAAAAATTATTAAATTTCATTTGATTGAGAGATATAAATAACATGAAATGAGCATAATTGTGCTTTTTCTAAATAAAATTCATCTCACGTTCAAAAATGAGATTTTAATCATTGATTCGTCATATTTTATAGCCAAGCTTTGATTTTAAGTGAAAAAATCTATTTTCGAAAATTTTGATTTTTCATCAAATTTTCCATACCATAGGTCGTGGTTTTTTTGAGGCAAAAAATTGAAAATTTTTAAAATCGCTATATGTCGACATTTTTTATTAAAACTCGATTCTATTAGGAGAAAATAATTGTTTCCTAGCAAAAATAACATTCATTACTGAAAAATACAATTTTAGTGGCCGAAAATCAATTTTTGATAATTTTCGTTTTTTTCATCGAAATTTTAAAAATGAAAAAAAAATATTTATTTGAACTACTTTATCTAATTTTGATTAAAAATTAATTGTTCGGACCCTAGAAAGTATTTTCAGTGTACAATAATATATATTAGTGCTTTAAAATAAAAATTATTAAATTTCATTTGATTGAGAAACATAAATAGCATGAAATGAGCATAACTGTGCTTTTTCTAAATAAAATTCATCTCACGTTCAAAAATGGCATTTTAATCATTGATTAATCATATTTTATAGCCAAACATTGATTTTAAGTGAAAAAAATCGATTTTCGAAAATGTTGATTTTTTATGAAATTTTCCATACTATGGTCGTGATTTTTTTGAGGCAAAAAATTGAAAATTTTAAAAATCGCTATTTGTCTACATTTTTTATTAAAACTCGATTTTATTAGTAAAAAATAATCATTTTCTGGCAAAAATAACATTCATTATTGAAAAATACAATTTTAGTGGCCGAAAATCAATTTTTGATAATTTTCGTTTTTTTCATCGAAATTTTAAAAATTAAAAAAAATATTTATTTGCACTATTTTATCTAATTTTGATTAAAAATTAATCGTACGGACCCTAGAAAGTATTTTCAGTGTACAATAATATATATTAGTACTTTAAAATAAAAATTATTAATTTTCATTTGATTGAGAGACATAAATAGCATGGAATGAGCACAATTCTGGGTTTTAATAAATAAAATTCGTATTGCGTTCAAAAATGACATTTTAATCATTGATTCGTCATATTTTATAGCCAAACATTCATTTTAAATGAAAAAAATCGATTTTTGAAAATGTTGATTTTTTATGAAATTTTCCATACCATAGGTCGTGGTTTTTTCGAGGCAAAAAATGAAAATTTTAAAAATCGCTATATATTGAGATTTTTTATTAAAACTCAATTCTATTAGTAGAAAATAATCATTTTCTAGCAAAAATAACCTTCATTATTGAAAAATACAATTTTAGTGGCCGAAAATCAATTTTTGATAATTTTCGTTTTTTTAATCGAAATTCGAAAAATCAAAAAAAAAAAAATATTTGCACTGCATCATTAAATTTCGATTAATAATTAGTCATATAAACCCTATAGTATATTTTTAGTGAACAATCATAGAAATTTGATTCTATACTAGTCTTTAAAAATATTTAATTTCTGAAAAAAATGCTAGATGAATTATATAACTTTGTAAAAATATGAAATATTTACATACAGTCATCAGTTTTAAAAATATTATGTATAATATTAAATTCATAAATGAAAAAGAATCGTTTTTTAAAAAATAAATAATTAAAATTTATTGTTTCAATTAATTTATTTGTCTAAAAAGTTATTCATTAAAAGTAAACTATATTTTTTATATATAGTTAGCTGTTATTTTATGAAATACATTTTTAAAATTTAGATAATTTCAAATAATATCTTTAGATATTTTTTTGAATTTACGTTGAATAAAAAGATGGAGTATAATTTTAATAACATTTGTATAATTAGAATATTTGTAATTTTTCAGAAATTTCATAGTTGATGCTTTTTACTCCCTATGGGTATATATAGGTATATATATATATATATATATATATATATATATATATATATATATATAAATATGTATGTATGTATTTCTGTGTATAACAATTTTACGTTAATTTTAACGTAATTAATGATTAGTCTTTGAGTAAGACATCCGAAGGAAATGTCTATTTTAGATAAAACGGATGCACCGAATAATTAAACTGGCAGTATAGAATATAATCTGTTACGTGTAACTATAAATCTCTTTTGATGAAATTACTTAAATCTCATTAGACAGAAACGAACGAACAAATCACATTGTAAGGAGATTATTTCTGAAATAAAAAAAAATAATGAGAGAAAAAACGAATTATATGCAATAGTGTCCTTGGTACTATTATACAAGACGATTATTCACACCTGCATTACATGATTTCGTGACTCAAAGCGAATACATTTTTTTAAAAAAATAAAAGTAGGGATAAATAATCTTGATACATTATTCGTCACATTTTATTACCGTATTGTTTTATAAATCAAACACGGATCGTAAAAATTATTATTAATTGACGTATAGTGTATGTATTTACTAAAACGTAAAGTAGGTTTACTTTATATTGTTTTCTGTTTTTAAATTTATCTTATTAACCTATATGTCAGAATGCTATCGAATAATTATTTTTTTACTTTTACCTTGTATTCGATTAGTATACGTACTTTTATTTTTATATGTATAAAATGTATATTAAAAATATAAAATGTTTATATATATGAACAAAAAATGCGCACACATATTTTTTACTTTAAATTTTTACATGATAATTCATTCATTATTTAAATATCAAGTTTCTATACCATTCGAAATTTATGAGTCATTCAAAACAAATATATAATGGTCTACGCAATTTGACGTTTTTTTTTCAAATTTACATTATGTTTTTTGTGGATTATTATCAATCCATTTATTTCAAAACATCTATTGATATCTAAAGTATTTCTAAATCGAATATTATTTTAAGAATTGTCATATGAACCACAACAAGATTTTTTAAGCCAAAGTAAACTTACACAGCACGAAATTTAAATATCTATGATAGATTTTATTACATTTTTTTCGAGAATTTAATCTTTTTAAAATATTAGAATAATGTAATTCATTGAAAACTGTATTTCTATCATTTTTTAAAAAAATCCATTGAACTGAAATATGTAATAGATAATAATTGCCTTACCAGATTGATATAACATCTATTAAAAATCTATTTAAATTTCTTATTAGCGAATTTATTATTAATAAGAAAAGTCAATATTTTAATTTATTATTACAATATTATTCTCATAAGACTGTTATCTTAGTATAGATATAAAACTAAAATTCTTTTTTAACCAATTCAGTATTAAATATTAAAACGATTTTTTTATTATGGAAAATATAACACTTAATTTTATTTTTATCAACCTTTCTCTAATCACAGCTGAATGAAGATATTTCTTAAAATTTTCTGCTTCGATATATATTATTTTTAGAAACCCTTAAAAATACACTTTTTTAATAATATGATTAAAATTACTTTGAGTAAAAAATAACTGCTTATTATATCTTTAAAAGAAATACATAATAAGCAATTAATTTAATTGCTGATATTAAATACCAGTCATACCATAATTAAACATTATTTTATCTGATAATTAAGTATTTATAGCGAAATCGATATTCTGTTCTAATTGCTCCCTCGTTAATTTCTTACTTTGATAATTAAAATACTTGCATGTGATATGCATTTACAAAATTTAATGTGTGTGGAATAATTAAACGCCATATTACTCATTCGTGCTGTAACACTTTGCATAGTGTCGAACATTACTGATAATTAAAAAAAATCATAATCGTTGAAACAATTCCGTTTCTAGCACGAACGTATTTACGTTCTCGAAAACAATGCCAGTTTCTACAATTATGAAATAGTTCACTGTTCTTCTACTACACAGTTACACTACATGTAATGCAGCAAATATGTACAGTTATAGCGTACGAACGCAACAAGACGTTCAAATAAAAATGATATATAATGTATGTACGTGGTTAAATGAAAAAATATATACGCAAAACATGTTTTATATATTACACGAAATGTCTATCGTTTTATCGTACATTTTTATGGACGTCGATATGTTACGTGAATGAATAAAACGGTCAGCTTCAATGTTCACTTTTCATGTTGTATAGTTATCTCGTAAAAATATGTACGTAGTAAAAACCAATAAATATAAAGATAAGCGATGAGTTCGAGAATGTTGATTGTGTATAGTACCTATAATAGCTTGGTGAAGAATTCGAAACATTAATAACAAATAATCTAAATTGCGTAAAAATGATCATCTCAGTTTGAAAAAACAAAAACAAATAATCACCCGTTTACGAGGAGAAATAAAAATATATGATATTTAATCAAGAATATAACTTAAATTTTTGTTTATAATCACATTTTGTCTGATACATTCACTGACAGGAATTCCAGTGAAAAACAAGACTTGTCTTTTTATTGTTACCATTTTCAGTTTGTACTTTTTGCCCTATCCCTAAGTTCATATTCGGGCAATTGCTTAAGAGCATAACGAAACAAAAAATCCATACTCGAACATTTTTAAAAAATAAAAATTTTCAAATATCGAAATGTTCCAGATGTTTAAAATGATTCTGATTCCGCTATTTTTCTAAATCTTCCAATTCGAATTGTTTTATTACTTTGAATTACCCAGTTTGAATCTTTTTTGTACTTATTCTAAATTCATTGTTTTTATAATTAAATATAATTGAATTAAGGTGCTAAAATATTAGGCTTAATTAACTAATCAAAAAAAGTATTATATCATAAAATTTTGCAAACGTTATATTTTTTATCAAACTATGAAAATTTTTGAAATTTATTTAAAATGTTATATTATTCAATCATCAAATTTTCTATTTATAACTTATTTCGATATTTATTACATTTTTATAGTAGCAAGTATTTCAGTTCTTTAAAGGAAATTCTTGTTTACCTGAAAATTTGAAGAATTTTAGAATTCTGTGAAAGCAAAGGAAATGTTGTAGACTATGTATATGTATGTATGTATGTATATGTATATATGTATATATATATATATATATATATATATATAGAGAGAGAGAGAGAGAGAGATTTATTTGTAAGAATATTTCATTTAAATTTTCTTTGTAAATCGATATGAAATTTCCAACAATTCCTTTAGATTTAAAAAAAAGATTTGATACAAATTACTATTTTATTTTTAAGATATTTCAGATATTTATTTGCTTTATTTAATAATGATCATTTTTTTCAAAAATGCGTTTTAAAACTCCATGTATAAAAAAATATATTACAGAATTAAATGATGTATAGATAATTATTGTTTACAACATAATTATTTTTAATAAAAAAAATAAATTAAAATCAGTCAGTGTAATAAATAAAATTGTTACGTTAAATTAAATATTTATCTTCTTAACTGTAAAACTTTTTTGATTTTTAATCTGTAATCAACATAAAATATTACATATATATATATATATATATATATATATATATATATATATATATATATATAAACAGGTCAAAAATCGAATAGTAGCTTACAAATGTAAATATTAAATTACATAGCAACTATTGATTAACATTTCCGATTGTCAATTATGGTAATATTTGATATAAAAATAATCAAGTTCAGACAGGTATGTCTACGAATACACACATATATATGTGTGTATGTATATATATATATATATATATATATATATATATATATATATATATATATAATCATATTATATGAGGTACACTTGAAGATGAATTTGTAATAAATAGATTGATCAAACTACGTCGTCAATACAAGTCAAGGTAACTCGAAGTAATTGGACGTAAATAAATTGAAACTAAGCAGTTGAACGAATAGGGTAATTTAGAGACAATTTGGCAATAGACCGTATTCAGTAGAGCTTCACAAATAATAGAATTAACATAAATGTTATATATTTTATTAAGTAATCTCCTTGTCAGATACATACGTCTCGTAGTTTTGTTTCTCATACACCTAGATTTGTATTTGGAATATTTAGAAATATTTTCGTTTATTTATTACAAAATTAATTTGGTGATTTCGTTTAAACAGTCATTATAATTGCTTATTTGAACGTAATTAAGTGTTTAACTTTGCATTATTTTCATAAGAGTGCAGTTTATAGTCTGTTTTATTTACAGATATGTTGTTTTTAAATTAATTAAGTGTTTGAATAATTTTTGTTAGAATCAAGTTAATCGTGAAGAAATAACGGAAAGAATTTATATATAATCTCGAGAGTAAACTTTTTAAACATGTATTTAGTTAGATGACTTTGTAGTAAATTCGCCATAGTTCCAAAATAAAAAATAATTATAAATGTTTAATAAAATAGAATAACAATTACAAACTTTATTATAATTTTCTGATTATATTGAAAGTTGAAATTGTTTCAATTTTAGAAATGCTGTATTTATAGTTTCATAAGTAGATGACCATACCAAGCACTAAAAATGTTCCATGTATTATTTAAATAGTATTGAAATAAAATTAATAAAAAAATAAACAACTAATGATTAAAACTCTGTAGTTAAATTAATTTATTATCATTCAATTACTGTTGATATACTGAACTGTAATAAAATTATAAGTTATTAATTAACTATATAGTAATAAAACTATAAAACATTTTTATGACCTGTCAAATTATTTTTTTTAAATTTCAAAATCATGTATAATAAAATGTCTTCTCAGTTTTAAATCTTTTATCTGAATATGAAATATTCTATGATATAAAATATTGTCTTAAAACAATAACAGAATTTTTGATTGAAATAAAGATATAAATAATTGTTAAGGGAATAACATGCTTGTCAATATTATTTAAACAAAATTCTTTCTGTCCATTACGACGAATTTTCTTGTCTCTGATATACATAAATCTATTTAAAATCAATAAATTTAAAAATATCAGTTATTAAATAATAAATTGAAAAAAAATAATGAAAACTCGATAAATCTGTTCAAATAAAATAAATCAAAAATTTAGAGAAGATAAATTTACTATTTCTAAATTTAAATTCTTTAAATAAAATCTCTATAAAAAGATAAAAATAATACAATATATAAATATGTCATCTGACCTCGAATTTTTCACCAATAGTCTATTAGAAAATTATTAAATTGCAAGAGAATTACCACGAGACAGATATATAATAGATTCACATAATGTCATTGAAAAAAATAAACATGTTATACACAACTTTTCTTCGAATCTCGTGCTTATTTCATTCTTAACACTCCTCAAATTACTACTTCCTTGCAATCACAATCTCTATAGCCACAGTGGTGGTTTCTCTTTTATATGTTTCATATATGTGGCCACAAACACTGATATTATTATCATTTTTTTATATAAAATTTCACTGAACAAAATTTATAAATGCGAATAGTACATTCGAATAATTTAAAATTGTTTATTTTTTGAATAAATAATAGTAAATAAATCTTTATCATATCAATTAATTCAGTGATATAAAATAATTTATCTATTAAAGTAAAAGTATAAATAAATTGTATTTAATATACTCTTCCGTTCTAAGTTGTTATCAATTGAAATTCCTTACTGTGTTATTAAAATAAAAATAATGAATACGGAAATAACTCAGGTATAAAAAGTATAAAAAGAATTTTAATTCAAAATGTACATAATAAAAAGTATTAAAGACTCACTGTTATTTATTTTATTTCTTATTTTTATCATTAGGAATTTTTTGTTAGTCTTTACTTCACTCCAAAATAATCGTCCAATGTCAACGAAAATTACAACGTGGTATATTGAATAAATATTTGTTAATAATTTTCAATTAACATTAAGTTCGTTCTGATTAACATACAGCATGCATATATTTTATATAAAACTAATCTGCAAAAAAATCAAATAAAATAAAAAAGTACCCACAACTTGAAATGTCAGTTCCAATGACAGACTGTGATATACGAAACGGTTTCTATATTTGATTTATTTGTTTAAAGTTAAAACTCGTGATCGTTCTGTCATCATATGCAAATATATGACGCCAGTGTGGAAGTCTTTGAATTTTATATGTCAATTTTTTATTTGCATTTTAAAATTATTTATTTTTAAGACCTCTTTCAGTGCTCTGTAAATGAATTCGTATAGATGACTAATAAACATATTATAATTATACAGTTGTGTTTATAAATAAACAATGATTATTAAAGTTCGATAACTCAACTGAGCAAGTTGTACAGTTATTTTTAATTAAATTTGATCAGTTTATCGATTATTAAAAAAAATTGATTAAGAAAATATTTTTTGAAGTGGAACTTCTCTTGTCGCGTTTTTCGGAGGCGGAAAGCTGCATGGCAACGCGATTATCTCGTTTTTGGCGCGTTATTTAAAAATGTTTTCTTGGTCTATAAAATATAAACACCTACCTTCACTGGATACTGGTAAAATATCTTAACAGATAACAGACTACATCGACTTATTATCTCATTTACTGTAAAATTTATGTATATATATATATATATATATATATATATATATATATATATAATATTATATATACTTTAGATCAATAAATTTTATTTGAATTTCCATAAGATGCTTATAGACAGAGAAAGACGTATGAAGCCGTATGCGCGTCGGTTTAATAAGTAGAGCAGCGCGCTAAGTATAGTACAGAGTGAATTTGTGAATTGTGTTTAAATAAGAGTGTTATTTAATGTAATTACATTGATATTTTTGGTAAGTATATTAATTTATATAATCTCATATTATAATAATAAGCTAAATAATACTAAATTACATCCATGTGGTATTTAAAAATTTATCAAATCAACGTGAAAATGAGGTTATGTACATGTATACAAAACATATATAGTATTTTATAACGTTATGTATATACATTTGATCTATTTATCAAATAAAAGAAATACAATTAAAACACATGGTATTTAAAAATTATCGAAACCTATTACAGTTTTGATGTTATCTATTGTTTTATTTGTAACAATTTCTCACAATAACTATAAATTCTTTATTCTCAGGTGTCATTTTGAAGATTTATTGAATTTTATGTGGTGTTATAAAATTATCAATTATCTATAAATAGTATCTAAATAGATGCTATTTATTGCAGGTGGATATTATTTGTGAGTATTTCCTTTAATTGTTTAATTTTTAAAACATTGATCTAATTGTATACTATATATTATACAACAGTAATATAATAGTAATTAAAAAAAATGTTTTTACAGGCTTTAAGATGGTAAAGTCTATTGCGCAAAAAATTTTACTTATCAAAAACTAATTGTATCGTTTATACCTACTCAGTCACCATCGGAGGGAGCAATGGAAATCGAAGAAATTCCAAACGAAAACGAATAAATTTTCATAATTCATAATTTTATAAAAGTTTTAATTTGAAAATAATTGTTAATCTTACTTAACACATTGTATGCGGACAACGTCTCGACGACATACTATTACTACAGTGCGAAAGATCATCATCGAGACGCATTGTTCGCATACAATGTGTTAATATGAAATAATTGTAAAAATTTAATTTAATTAAAACATTGATCATTTTCTACTTAAATTTTTATCCCGTGTATTTACCGCTTCTCTTCCTACTACATTTCTGCATTTTGTTACTTGCTTTATTCTGAAGAATTTGTTCATCTACGAGTTTTAGGCATACGCTTGTCCATGTACCTTTTGATTACTTTATTGATAAGAAGTTTCACTTCTGGCATGTGTACATGAGTACACATATTCTTTTTTAATTGTAGATTAATATTAAGAAGCTAAGAAAGTTCTGTTTCTTTTGAGATTAAAATAAAAACGCTTGTATTTTTTACTTAAAGTAATTCATTAAAATATCCATCTTCACACTGAATTGTCCTAAAAGTTTAAATTCGTGAAGTCAACTTGCACGTATAAAACGTATAATCATTAGCCCGTCTGGCTCCACTACATTATAAAAAAAAATTAACTATCTTTTTCAATTTACAACTGACAATTAATCAATTAAAACGATAAAGTTCGAGACACATACGAGACAAATTTCTAGTTAAATAGGATATTTTATTCTAAACTGTAGATTAAGTGGATAGAAACCGCAACGAACTATCATTTTTCAGTAACAATATGTTTAAATGGTTCCAGTCGTTTTTTCACTTGAATCTCTACTAAATCTAATTTATTTCGTGCGGTACAATGCACAAGCAATTCATATAATGTCAGTCTCGAGATATTTATCGCAAGATCTCTTTCGAGATGTTATATTGATATAAATAGTGGATTCGTAGAGACGAAAATATGATCGAAATTTGATTTAGTTAAGATCGAACGCAAGACCATAAAGTTTACTGAGATGGAGCAAATTGAATTTTTATTAAATAAAATTCAATATAATTTATTATTTAAAATTTGAAATATATGTTCTAATAATTGAATAGAAATATTGTACATGCTATAAAAATAACACTTAGAAAATGTTATAACGTAATAGAAAATGTAACAAATTTTAATTAATTTATTTTAGGAGTAGTTGTTTCCTTTTTAATATTTTTCACATAGAAATCTATAAGCTATATTATTTTTTAAATTTTGATTTTATTTTTAAAATCTGAATAATATTTCTAAAAGATAAAATTTGATAAAAATGACCAATTTAAAAATATCTGATAATCGTGGAAAGAGCTGATTATTTTATCTTGTACAAGTATATTACATTTAATAATCCTGATAAAATGATAAAAATATTGGAATATATTAATTTATAAAAACAATGATAACTTGTGATATTAACCTATCTTTTAAATGATTTCATAAAAATCCAACATAAAAAAATATTGATTATAATTTAATTGCATCATATTTCATTGATAAAATCTGCTATAAATAAAAATTCTGGAAAATATACAAGTTAATAATCTCATTTCAACAGAGACATAAAAATACAAAATATTTTAACATAAATAAGTCATTTTTGCAAATATCACAAAATTTTAAAAAAATGTTCAATAATCATTTAATAATTTTCGATATTCGTTGATTATCCCTCAAGTTGGGGATTAGTTATGGGGTTGATAATCCTACTAAGTAAAAATATTCATTACGAAATTTAGACAAAAAATCCTTATTGACTAAGTATTGTCACAAAGGCTTTATATGGGCTATATGATTATTATATTTGATTATGCAAAAATCTAACGATGATTGCATAAAAGTCAAAATGTGTATTAACAAATAAAGTGAACAATAATAGATTATTAAACCACTTTATAAAATCGTATGTTATTAGAATGACTAATATTCATTTTTATTAAAATTCAAATAGTTTCTTAAATTATTAAATACTTAAATATCAAAATTGTTTAGTCTATTAAAAAAAAAATGTTATAGTTAAGTCTACAAGTGATGACTTTAACTTCAAAGTAGTTATTAGCAAAAAAATAAATAAATAAAGGTTATTAAACAGTTTTATGAAATCTTGTGGTATTGAGAAATAATTGATTGATATAAAGTCAGTACTTCATGATCAAATATTTTTTTAAAAAAATAAATTAGTAAAATATGAAAATATTGCTAAATGTCAGTAGTTTTTAAATGTGTTTTTCTTCTTTACGTTTAAAGCATTCAGTTTCAGTCACGATGTTTATTTCTCATTGCTTGCACATTAATCATTTCTTTCCTTGAGTTGATTTCTATTGTCACGTGACTCGCAAAAAAAAAATCTGATATAAATATTATGTTTCAAATGAAAGTCTCCAATGACACATATTCTTAGTAAAGAGTAAATTATAAACGATTTATGAAAACCGCTTATTTTTATCATTGTTCATTGGAACGACATAATATAATTTTATACAGTTTTTCATGCGGTCAATCCGAGAATGGCGACCGACATTCGCCGGTTTCAGTCATGAGTCATCTTATAATTATTACATATGTTACTTTCCGTCTGTGTGTGTACGTTTTGTGAATGTGTTCGTTATAAATACTCGTGTGGTTGCACTGTAAAATGTATCGTATGATGTCGGTTGCATGTGGCTGAATGGTATGCGATCTGTTTATATCCGTTCCGTTTAAAATCGACTGTTCTATTTATATTTTCATAAACGCCTTTGTAAAACAGCTTGTAACATTATCTTGATGTAGATTAATGAATGGAGAATAGAAAAGCTTTTCAGTTCTTTTTGTTATTGTTGTTTTTACAAGAAACCTTTATACATTTGTTGTCAATAAAGAACGGATGACAAAACAGTTTCGTTTTTCACAAACAATACGAGTTCTGTTTGTGTTTATATGTCCTGTGTTGTTATAAACACATTTTTCACCCTTTATGGATACATATACATCGCATTTTATTTAGAATATTTATAAATGAACGGATATTCATTTAGTCAAGTATATAAAACAGCGATAAAATTTATTAATAGTTGTATACAGTTTTTTATTACTGGTTTCATTTGGATCAGAAAAAAATGTTCACATGTCACAATAATGAATCGAAACGTACAACATATTCAATACATTTCTTTACATACATTTTTGATGAATAATGATTGAAAAAGAGACTATTTTTTTATTGAATGTGTTAATTTTTACCTGTTGATTATGTTTGCGTGTCATTTACATTTTCTCAAATAGTTCCGCCTGTCACATTAGTCTCACTTATTATTTCTATCGTTCACAGCCTTGAATTGCAAATTTCAGACGATTTTCGTCTTAAAATTCATACGTCGTTGCAAAAATTCCATTGATTTTTTCTATTAAAATATACACTAAAATAATACAGGATTTCCAAAAAACTCTTCATAAATTTAAATTGAAATAAAACAAAAAGTATTTAATTAATTAATTATTTATTTATATTAATTTTTAAGCATATTTAATGGCATTAACGATAGAACACAATTTCACTCATGACTTTGCTTGACAGTGCATTTATTTAGTTCAATTTGAGTCACTCTTACACATAATTGTGATTTAATTTTAAGAATTACACGTTCAATGTTTATATTTAATGCTTCTGTTGTTTGTGGTTTATCAACATAAACCAATGATTTCACATAACCCCACAGAAAATAATGTAATGAAATTAGATCACATAATCTTGGTGACCAATTTATGGGTTCATTTCATAAAATAATGGACTCATTAAACCTTTTTTTCAACAAGTCTATTGAAGTTTTTACAATTTCTAGTCATTGTTGAAGTTTTAAAAGTTCTATGATAATTTTCCAAACTATACTGAATTGGAATGTCAAAATGAGCTTAAAAAATTGAAATATGGCTGCCACCAGCTATCAAAGTTCTGACATTCATTCGAATTTTCATAACAATATTTTTTACGATTATAAAAAAATTAAGTAAAATATTTTATAGAATTAATAAATATGCAAATTAAATCGAATATAAAATAAAGTTTGTCAAAAAAAAAATAGATTTATTTTCATATTCAGTTTCGTACGAACTAGAATTTAATTAGATTAACAGTACAGTTGTGCCGGTAAAAACTGTTCACAGCTCTGTTCGTGTTTATATAATTCGGTACGATAACGCATTGATCGCGAAAATCCTGTCAAAAGCATCCACAACTGTTCTCATAATTGATTTATTGTCTATCCTTTTGTCAGCATTAATATATTCCTCTATAATCTCATTATGATTCATACATCGCTAAATATAAATTACCGGTGTTTTGTGTACATCGTTAATTTATTATTTAATACTTTTATATAAAATATAATATTATTTATTAAATAATATTTTTTACTATATTTTTTCATATATTTTACGTATGTTTAAAATTTGATTAAAAAAATGAAAAAAAATCTTCAATTTATTATACAATCAATTAAAAAATACAAGCCTGGTAAATGTAAGAAGAGGCAACAATTTGATTTTTATTTGCCATGCAGCTCCAATACACAACATTATTTTCTATTTTGGTCATTTGATTTAAAATCTATTCAATTCCTTCCTTAGTTTCTTCAATATTTTTCTATCATACTCCAGGTTCTCATTTACATTTGACACCAATAAACAAAATTTTACTTCCATCTAGTATAGATTTTCCCACAGATGCTTTCCTACACATTTTCCATTTATTAATTTTTTTAATTATCTTCTCTGTTTAACAAATGATCTAACCATTCATTCTATTCTCTTGATCTTTATAGTAGCTATTGCACCTGTTTTTTAAAAAAAAGTTCTTAAATAATTTTCTATATTAATATATATATATATATATATTTTAATTTTAATAATTTAAAGCATATTTTTACTTCTATCTTAGTTTACATTTTTCCACAAGAAGCTTTTCTTCACATTTTCCATTTATTAATTTTTTTAATTAACTTATCTTCCGTGCTTAACAAATAACTCAACCATTTTTTAGGACTATTTTGACTATTATACTCATTTTCTTGAAAAATTCTTAAATACTGGCCTCTATTAATAACAATCATTTTTTGTTCAGTTTTAATAATATATGAACACTCTATTTAAGTACTCTCTGAAGTAACAAATTTTCAATTCAAATATGTTTTTTAAAAAATAATCTCGAATTTGATTAATTTAATCAATAACAAAATATTAATTAATTTGTATCAATAAAGATTTTTTATCAGATTAATTATTTTTCAAAAAAATTCATTAAAAAACATATTTGTACAGATAACAACTGTCATGTTTTAAATATAACATTTTATCTATAAGTAATATTTGGATTTATCCAGTATACATTTCGCAAGTTACAATTTAATTTTCTTGATAAATAATCGTAAGTTACTCAACCAATTAACGCAATCAGTAAAAACAAACAGTGTCTATTGTAAAATAAAAAAAGAGCTGATACAGATCATTTCATCAGTGTAATAATCGACATAAAATGGTAATAAATGCAGAAAAAATCGTCGTTAGAATCACATAAATCTTCTAACATATCTTCACGTCGATTCCTGGAAACCAGTATAGAAAAAAATACAATAAAAATAAACACTTAAATCGTGTACCGAAAAAAACGACCGGCTGAGTAACAAAATCGTACACAAAACATATTACATGTTTTTTTGATCACGCTATATATGTGTCTCTATTGCACGCGTTCGACATCGATGACTCAGTTACGTGTATTTATATATATATATATATATATATATATATATATATATATATCTTGTTTGCACGCTTTGAGCGTTGAGGCGGGGGGTTAGCCCCCCGGATACCCCCCTGGAACAGCCGCTGGTGCTGGACATAGTCCGCGAACCACTGTCTGATCATTCTAGTGACTAGTCAACGCTACAACTAACTGACGGTGGTCAACGTTGAAATAAAAATCATTCTCTGCGTGAAACTATTACTGCATTATTAATTTATATGAGTCATAGCCAAATTTCATTCTAATCTATCTTGGAGAAAAGTTCTTAAGCGTCGAACGGTGAATTAATTACAGAATTTTTTTATCAAGTAAATTTATCAGAAGGGTAGTTTGTTTCGAAAGTGTGTGATTACTCTGTTTATTACGTTCGTACGGCTGTGTATGTGAAGTTGATTGATTAGAAATAAACTGGAATTTTCTACAAGCAGGTGGAACGAATTTTGTGTAAACTCGTGTACTTGTAATCGTTTCTTGGAAAGTGGAATTTATATTTAAAAAAATTATATCTGTGTAATATCTATCGTTATTGTTGGTTGTTATACAGTGCTGGTATATTTTTAGTGATCTGTTCGTTTAGTCTCGTCACACGTTAAGGTAAAAATAATGCAGTTTTTATTCTTAAAAACTTCTTGTTTCTTGTGAATTAAATTTTAAATCATTCATTTTTTAAGATAGTTTAAAAATACTGAATACAATATCGTTTTTTTTTTAATTTAAAATTATTTTTTTTAGTTAAACTTTTTATTTCATTTTTATTAAAATATAAGTAGTTGTATTTTTTATACTGTTTTTTAGTATATATTAATAATTAATTTATAATTTTTGAAATTATTATTCACTATCGCTGTAAAAATAAAATAAAAAAAGTATATGCATATTAAAATAGTTTTTTACTTGCAAGTAAATAACACTTTTATCCATTACTGTTATTTTTACAAAAAAAGTATTCTGCTGATAATATAACTTTTACAAAAACAATTCTTTGTGAATGTTTTTTCTTTTATTGCATTTATATGGTTTTTGATAAAATAATATTATAGAAATAATTTTTATTAATTATGTATTCTTATTTTTATAGTTTAAAAAAATTGTACTAAGGGAATATAATTTTTTATCATATTTATTAAATAAATAAATTGAATTTCAGTATTTTTTATTGTTTATTGTAATAATTTTCAATAATTAATTATATGTTTTTTTTAAATTATATTATTATTTGAATTAAAAATTATTTATTAGCATATATTTTTGTGTGTGTATATATATATATATAAATATATGTTTGTGTAGAAAATAAATTTTTCTATTAAAAAATTTTTTTATCGGTAAACTTAATAGTAAATTCATGATCAATGAAATAAGATAACTTTTTCTATAAAAAATAAGTTTATCAAAAAAAAATTGATTTTTATAATATAATTCTTCAATACGTAATTAAAATTCCCATTGATTATTTATAATTGATTTATATTCTTTTTATGATAAATTTTTAATAGGAAAAAAATTCTTAACAATATTTTATTAGATTTTTTATGTACCGTAACCGAAGTATAACAATTTAATTCTGTTTTACTATATTACATTTGTTATACTTTAATATTAAATTATTACAATTTTTACTGCATTGTGTTATTTGTAGATATTTGTATTATTTATTTAAATTCATATAAATAAATATAAAAGTAAAAAATATGTTTTAAAAATTTAGAAATAATTATTGCTGTATTGTATTCAGTTAATATGATTGGAATATATGAAGTCATTGTTAGTATAAATATAGGGTCATCCACATGTGACGCCTAGATTTGTGTTTTATTCAAAAGAAACATGTGTATAGATTTTTTCGAATAAAACACAAATCTAGACGTCGATTTTGGATGACCTTATATATTAATAATTTATTTTTATCACTGAATGATTTTTTCTAATTATTTTTTAAAAAATACCACGACAATATTTGTCATCATTCATAAAATAATCGTACAATAAAATAAATACAATGATTTATGATAAGTATTGTACTTTTCTTCTCATATTTGTAAATGAGTTATTGCCTATATATTATATTTATAAACATGTTCAGAGTATTATACGATCATCTTTCAGTTTATTAATAGATTTTTCTACACTCTTGAATTACAAACTATAAAAATGTCTATGCTTATATTATAAAAAGATGCAAGAAAATATATTATTCAAAATTTACATTTTTTTTAAAAAAAATAATATGTACAGTTATACCTTTTTTTCTGATCTAATAATCTCATTTTAGTCATATATATGAATGTGTGTGTGTGTATTTTTATTTTCAAGTAATATTCATAATTTAAATATTTTTTTTTATTAGTTCTAAATGAAGTAAAAACAAACTTTTTATAAACATTTTTATATAATCAAAATGTTAGTGTAATACAAAAATATGTGAAAAAAATTTAGTTCTAGGAATATAAATCAAAACATCTTTAAATATAAACATAGAGATAATAAAGTTTTTATAATTTCTTAACATTCGCAGTGAATAATAAAGTACAATAGAATATATATAGGACAATTTTTCTTTAAATTAGTTCTATATTAATGCATATAAAGGTTATCATTACAAAGTTACGATATCGGTTATATTATTTTCTTCGGATTAGATATTTTTAATTCTGTGTTAGTTTCTAATTAAGTTTTAAATTAAAGCATGTAAAATCATTCACGCTCAAACACACCTTTATATTTATATGCATATGTATGAGTATTTATATTTATTTGTGTGTGTGTGTGTATATATATATATATATATATATATATATATATATATATATATATATATATATATATATATATATATATATAGCAAAAAGTAATGAGAGTTTCGTAACAAACATTTATTATTTTACTGACGCTGTAATTTATTTGCTTGCATAGAAAGGATTAATAATCCAGAAATCGATTTAAACAACACGTAAAGAAGGAAATTGACGGATGTATGTTATTTATATAGAAAATGAATTTGTTTTCTTCCTTTACATTAGAAGTTCCTTAAATAATGCATTTTGAACGTTATAGTAGTACATGCGAAACGTTTTAAATCATTTTGACATCACTCTAAACTAAAATATACCAGTCATGAAACATTTATAAATACGCTCATACATACATTTATATATATATATATATATAATGTATTCCAGATATAATTTACTGATATTCCCCCCTTGAAAAATGATTCTTGAATAAGTTTTGACAGAAGACTCACATGGTTGTGATAAAGTCATATATCACTCCTTTTTATATTTACTATTTTTAAAGATTGCGGTTTGTATATTTTTTTCAAATATTGTAGTATGATAAATATGTTTCTGAAAAGATATGTAATACTTTTCTAAGAATTTGCAGAAAATATGTAAATTAATTATTGTTTACATTATTTGAATAGGATAATTATTTATTTTATTTTATTACTATTTATAGTATATACAATATTTTTGTTAAAAATATTTAATTATTTTGAATCTTTTATGTGTATTGTATACATTTGTATATGGTTATCCAAATGTGACGCCCTAGATTTGTGTTTTATTAAAAAGAAACATGTGTATAATTTATTTTGTTTCTTTTTAATAAAACACAAATCAGGCGTCATTTTAGGATGACTATATATTTCTAATACATTAAACTTAAATAAATTTTCTTCTTCAACTAGATTAAATGTTTTAACAATTTTAACATCATATTTTTTTCTTGAAACCATTGTATTTGAATATTGCAAAATACAGTAATAAAAAAATAGAAAGTCTATAGCTGCTTAATGTTTATTTAGAAAAATGTACTGTCTTTATTAACCAATCAAAAAACCTGTATTTCAAATGCAATTATTTAATTATACTTAATGTAATTATTTAATAAAATAGTTATTTTAAACCATGTATTTATATTACAAAATTCTAATCAGTAGAAAAAATAATAGTTATTTAATTAATTTTGTGTAAAATAATTAATCCTCTTTAAAAATGGTGTAATATGATTTTTAATTCACAAAAATTCAACATAAATGAATATTTTTATTATATACATTTAAGTATTGTTATTTTTTTTCACAAAAAATAAAATGACATACGTTAATGTCATCTAGAAAAATAAAGTAATGAATAATAAATCATCATGCGTAAATTTCTACGAAAAAAAAAATTCCTAGAACCATATGTATTCAGCATATGTACACATATGTGTGTGTATCTTCATAATTGTATATATATTTTCATACATTCATAATAAATATTCAAGCATAAAACTAAGAATTTGTTTTACAAATTAGACAACTGATGATGCTAACCAATTTGTGGATGAATCGTTGCAGAACATTTTAATATATTTTTAATGTTTGTATGTATTTGCATACATATATATATATATATATATATATATATATATATATATATATATATATATATATATGACTTCAAAATTATTAAAAAAAATAATTTTAATGATTGTGTAATATTTTATATTCA
This sequence comes from Neoneuromus ignobilis, assembly GCA_029203775.1. NCBI lineage: Eukaryota > Metazoa > Arthropoda > Insecta > Megaloptera > Corydalidae > Neoneuromus > Neoneuromus ignobilis. The sequence continues at coordinate 6,218,929 of CP092090.1, read as the reverse complement.
ATTAAAATAAACGATTACTTTTCATAATTCCTTTTTTGATTCAATTCCAGTTGAAAATTAATATTTTCCCTCGGAATAGATTAAAATATATTTAAATATCATCTTTGATGTACGAACAAAACAATTAGTGTATAACGAGTGTAGCACGAAAATCTCAACTCTTCCATGTGGTTTTAATAAAACACATCCATCCCGATGTACTTAAATTCAAAAGCGATCAAACCATCTCTATACGTCCAACATCTTTCCACATCAAATTGAAATTATTCACGGGACGACGTCACAATTAAAATTCAGTAAGTAATTAGTTAGCGAGGCTTTTCAAACTCGTTTTACACTCAGCTTCCTATTGAAGTTGACAGCCGGGTTACGCAAACCTCGACATGCACACGAACACGAATACACACATTTGTATTGGAGATCGACTCTCGTGTGTGTGACCTACGTTTTGTTTGTAAAAGAACGTCGACGTCGTCGTCTGCACTTCATTCATGCCTGGTTCATTCCGTGCTATTAAAATAGCTCCTTGCTTGAAAAACGGCTGTAGTACAGTCACCTAATGCATATGAGTCTCGAATTATATTATTCAATGTAGATTTTATCGTGTGAGAAATCATTTCGTGTTGATTTATTCGTGGGTGATACAAACATGCGAACCGTTCAAGTTACTTTACTTTAGTGGGGTGCGTTGAGCATGTTGTGCATGATACTGTATCGTCAGGTTAAAAATTTGACGTTATTTAGAAAATGTTTGTTTATTTTTTATATTAAATTTGGCTTCATCTCATATTTTTTTATATTTTACTTGAAACACAAAAAAATTTTTTCTGCATAACTCATCAGTATTATCCATTATCAATTTTCACATTAAATTTGTCATTTGAATTAACTATGTATTCTCGTGTCCAATCTATTTTATATCGAAATAAAGAATTTAATTATTCAGGTAAACCTCATATAACACGGTCTTGCTACAAAATAATTTCGCTCTTACACTATTTGAAAATTGGGGAAAAATTGGATCGATTGAAGTGAATGTTTTGGACGAATTAAGATGGGCTGATGATGATGATGATATTTATAATCATTATTATTTCAATTTATATCAGTTCACGACTGAGTAAAAACATTATTAAATGCTGCCATTCAATGATATTTGAACAAATTGGTGAATAATATATATATATATATATATATATATATATATATATATTCATTCTTTAAATAAATACAACTCATCACTCAAACCTACATTCATTATCTCAATCTACAAGAAAGCCATGTTATTTTAATAAGTAGTAATAGCTTATAAACAATTCATTTCCTTATTTTCAATGACATATTCTGTTGAAAACCTTAAATTACATACATTTTACTAGACAAAAAATGAAACAAATATAAAATTGTATTTCGAAAAAAAGAACAGTAACATTAACATTATTCGTTCTTCTATAGAGAATGTCTGCTTTATAAGATTTGTGCATTACTTGAAGAATACACAATGGTATTACATAAATACTCGTGAAGAACGTAACGTAATATTCGTTTTTAAATTGAATTCATTGTATTCGCAAAGAAAAAAAATCACTTCTTTCCAGGAAACATCGACTGTCTGTTCAATCCCGCCGGGAACGTTATTTATGTTTAATGGACTTTAGAGAAACATACTAATAGCTTCATTAACTTTATCGTATTGAAATTTAATTAGTTTAGTTCTGTAAAATTATTCCATCTAATCATGAATGTTGGAATTGCGACATAAGCACACAGTCGAAGATTGGTTTCGTAATTTGAATTATAAATGAACATCTTGATTTGGAATATGAAATCATTGAGAACAAAAATAAAGCATAATCTTATGATTTCAGTGTTGAAAATTACCTCGAGATATGTTTTTCTTGTTATTAGTAATATTTTTAAAATTAACAATTTGGTAATGTACTGAATTAGTAGTTGGTTTATAAATGAAACATTGAAATGCTAGTTTAAACTATGAAGTCAGTCGAAATATAAATAATTGAAACATTTCTGTAAGTCAGTATTATTTTTAGAAGTATAAATATTATCTATCTGTTTTTGCTTGGTTAATTTTTTTTATAAAACACTAATGAAATAAAATAGTGTTTTTTTATTACTCAAAATATTCTTAAGTATAAACGATTTTATTTATCCTTAGGTAAAAAATATAGCTTCATATAATTTTTTTTTTAATAATCGTTAAATTAAAAATGACGAACTAATAGCTTAATTGAGATAAAATTAACCGTTTAATAAAATAAAAGTCATTCTATTGCGAAACACGTCGCAATGTTAAAAAACCATTGACGTCTGTTACAGAAATAAAACTGGTGACCTTGTGAAGTAAGCGTCCAGAAATGTATATAGATTTATTTTTTCAGGGAAGATTTTCTTAGATCATCGTTTCGCTACGTTATTGCGACAACGAGAATTGCAATGTCTCATCTGTAACTATTATACAGTTGACCGAATACGTATTCACAATGACTGTACAAAACCGAAAATAAAATTAAATAATAAGACGGGTGTAATGAGTAACTAACGACGAGTATGCATGCCAACTAAAAATACATTTTAATCTGGAATGAAAACATCACCCGCACAGTAAGATGTCACTCAGATAAAAGTGAACCATGTGGGAGATAAATCTTGCATATGCTTATTATTTTGTATACACAAACTTCTAAAAAAAAATACGGATACGTTTTTTATACATTTCTCTATAAATATTTAATATGTTTATATTAGGAATATACGAAAAATTCGACTAATATCTGAATAAAGATTTTATTTTTTTAAATACATTTGCATGCCATTATATTTATTATTTTAATTTTTTTAAAAACACTTAAAATAATTATGCGAAGAAATAAATTAAGGTCATATTTTTTCTCCTATCATTTTATCTTTATTAATGACAATTTTAGTAATGATAATTAGTGTATAAGTTAGATATGAGTTAAAAAATTACAATTAAATTGCGAATTATTTTTTTGTAGAAATTTATGTAAAATATAAATATTTAAAAGATATTTAAATTTATCAATTTTATAAAAATATTTTTCTATTCATGTTAAATAGATTAATGAATTTTATAAATTCGTTCTTAATATTTAAATTATTTTTCATGTGAAAATAAACTCCATATATTTCTTGTAAGAATATCAAAGTCATATATATGTATGTATATATTTTTTCTCTGATTTTATAAAAATCCTAAAATTAAATTTGTTTGAAAAAGATTTAAGAACGGATAACTATAATCAAATTGTGATAAAAATCTCTTTAGGATAAAAATGGTCTCGTATGGGATTATTTACGTTTCAATTTTTTACTCTTGAACAATGTTTTTTTTAAAAAAAATATATAAAAAATATTTATATTTTAAAAACGTTTCTATGAAAATAAATAAAAGTGCCTAATAAAAATATTTATATAAAATATGTTTTGTAATTTTCTTTAAATTAAATTTTCGTTAATTGTAAATGAAAATATACTTTTGGAAAATAAAATCGACATGAATTAAAAAAAAACCCATAGTAAAAAAATAATGATTACAGGTAAAATATTTTATACTCAATTAATTTACCTGGTATAATTTGTAATGTATTTTTTTCTTTAAATAACAAACACATAAATGATTTTTTTATAAAAAAAAAACTCAACAAAAACTTATATAAATCTAAAATACAATCCTCGATAAATATATTCATCACGTATTAATTTTTTCTTTGCACACTGATTTAATTTTTTGTAGTACTGTTTAAATGTTTTATCTTTTATTACTTTATTATTTTATGTTAGAATAAATAAATGTAATAAAATATGTTTCAAATAAATATAAACCACATTTTATATCTTTATATATATAAATAGTATGATTTTTGAAAAAAATAAATTTATTTTACCTAAAAATTTCCATTGTACATATACATGCATATTTTTATTAAATCATTATACTATTCTATCTTGTCTATTATTACTTCATTAATTTAATTAAAAATGATAATATTATTTTATATCATTTGTTATAAATTAATAGAAACATTCATAAATCCAAAAAAAATATGTATAAATATCCAGTGCGTGTAAAATAACTTTTAAAAAATGGGTGTGTGTATTTTAGTGTAGAAAATTAATTGCGATAGTTCATTTTCTCTTATTTCATATTAATATATCAAATGAATTAGCTATAGTGGGGTTATTTATGAATGATTTTAAACTAAAATTGTTATATTGTATGCTTGGCCGCATTTTATCTTTAAATTAATGTAAACACGAATTCTACAAAAATTAATAATAAAATTTCCATACAAATATATTACATGCATAAATGGATGTACTAATTATAATATGTTAATATGTGGCTTAATAGTTGTACATTTTTCCTAGCTGCTATGAACGCACTTTAATTAAAAAAAGTTCTGTATTCATGATATTATTTCCCAACAGACGCAACCCCGCTGACAGTACATAATAAGTGCATTCTTGATATGCATAATTACATATGTAATCTGTATGCATCTTGAAATAACGACAACAATGCATCACTACTGACTAGCACTCGGTCCCTAATTCAATGTTTTAAACATTTACGGCCGACGACACATCACATACAAACCATATGCAAATGTCGTCATCGTTTCGTACGACATAATTGGTGTACGGAGTTGAAGAGTGACGATGTGCGTCGCCGTACGTCGAGTTGTACGGGAGTAAAGGAAATAAAGACAGGCGCCGAAACCAATTTGCGTGTGACCACAGACGCGACAAGTGACATCAGAGCTTTTGACAGTTCACTTACCCTAAAATAAATGTATGCCTCATCACATCATCGCAGCATCATGTTATTGCACGGTTCTTCGGCGGTCCGTGAAGACGAGCTGTCACAGAAATTTGTGTAAATTTATAAATACGAGCGTTGTTTTTGTCGCATCGTTTCGGGATTATACATGGTGCTTTTTTTGCACTTGCTGCATTCATGAGATAAGAAAATAAAAATATACACATTCCGAAGTACATATCTCCAATGCGATTACTAAAACTAATTTAAATTTTTTATTTCCTCAAATTTTTTTCCACAATTTAAATTTCTCGCAAAATTACTCCAATACTATAAATTTTATAAATATTGAATAAACAATGTTCACTTTATTTATTAATTTCAATTTCGGTTCTGCCTGACTTTCAGAGGAATGAAATTTTTTTCAGTACTCATAGAACAATAATTGTTATTAAATATTATTAATGTTCAATAACCACTTAAACACAAAACACATGAAAATACTAATAAATTAATTGATTGATACAAATCATAAATAAAAACATTTATAGAAAAAAATAAAATCAATATTTAGATTTCAAAAACATTATTTGTGTGGATTTTAGTATGTAATAACTAGACGATCTTAATAAAATTTTTAATATAGAATATAATCTAATTGTTTGCATTATCACGCAAATTTATTCTGTCTCATATACATAATAAATAATAAATTAATATGTACATTCGCGAAGTGTACATCTGAGAATTGTAAAATTACCAACCGTAATTAGTCTTGACGTAGATAAGTTTAAAGTTTCAAAACATAGATTACTGTAGTTTGCTGTCTTTATCTAGTAAGAAAGTTATTTATACACACACACACACACACACACACATATATATATATATATATATATATATATATATATATATATATATATATATATATATATATATATATATATATATTTAATTTTTAGCCTTTGTCAATCCATTCCTGAACAAATATTTATTCGAATAATTCACTGCTTCTTTTGTCCACAGATTTCTAGTATATATTTTTAGATGAAATTATTTTATATTACAATAATTTTGTTAATTTTAAAATTGATACTTATTAATGGCTTTAAATAGTTGATAATTTTTTTAATTTTTTTGGTAGCTTTTATATATATATATATATATATATATATATATAAAATATCATTATCATCACCTCATTCTATCCACAGCTGAATGAAAACCTCTTCCAAAACTTTTCTCTTTGACTAATTGAATGCCTTTATCTTCTAATCCATTCCAACGAATTTTCTCAAATATCTGACTAATATATCATGGATCTCTTCCTTAGCCTCTTTATATATCTACTTTTCAAATCAGTAATTTCTCTTGTCCAAAATATTTTTTTTCTTGCTATATTTCCATTTAAAAATTTTCATTTTTACTACGTCACAAACTTTTTCTTTTTCACCAAATTTTTTTGAAGAATACCAGTTTATATATTTTCTGTTATCTAAAAATCAAGTTAATATTGCAATTTATATCAGTTACATTTAGCTATTTTTAAAAAATATTGGCGAAGTTTAAAAAACTATATACATTTATTTATTTATATGTGTTTTATTTGTAAAATTGCCAACAAAATGTTTTTATAGCAACAAAGTCTTCAAGGCGATTAGTAACGTTTACTGCCACATTTTCTGCAATAGTTTTTTGATTTTTAAATCAAATATTTTCTAATATACAGAGAAATTTATTAATTAATTTTGATTTTCATTTTTATTATTTCAGACATCCCATATTAGTATATATATATATATATATATATATATATATATATATATATATATATATATATATATATATATAGTGTCCTATCAGAAGCACACACTCATCATCGCTCAAAAAAAAAAACATCATCGCTCAAAAAAAACAACATCATCGCTCACTCAAAAAATATATGTTTTATTTAAAAATTAAGTTGTGCACTCCTGATGGAACATCATATATATATATATATATATATATATATATATATATATATATATATCAAGAACACAAAATAAACATGGAAAAATACATATTAGAAATAACATTTACAGATAAAAAATGTCTTGATTGGGAAAAAACAAAATTACGGTTATTAAAGCAATAGTGATATGTTTAAAATGGAAAGAGGCCAGTCATCTAGCAAAAAGATAAATTATTTATAACCCAAAAATATAAAAAGGTCCATGAAGATATCCATTGATAAATGGGTCAGAGATATGAGAACATTTTTAAGGGTAGAATAGAATAAAAAGGCATTGGATCGCTCGAAGTGGAAAATTTTGAGAAAAATCTCAATTAATATTGGATAGAAAAGGCTAATGATAATGTTTATATATATATATATATATATATATATATATATATATATATATATATATATATATATATATAACGTTAAATTAAACTAACCCAGTATAAATAACCCAGTGTTCTGATGAACACTTTTATGAAATCTTAAAATGTTGAAATGAATGATTCATTTCTGAAAAATTAAATTAACTACAATGCCAAACGAGTGTTAGAAAAATATTTTTAGTAAATTTGTAGTAATGTTTAAAAAATAATTAATCAAATCAAATAAAATTGTTTGGATGTTTGGCTTTCATAAATGTCATTAGAAATGCAGTTTTTATTTTTATGTAATGTTGTATAACTCAGCATACGTGAAAAAAAAATTACATACAGTTTTTGTACTAAACATGTATATAGTTATAACAAATTATTATCCATTATAATATCTGCTCTGCATATTGTTATGTAGATACACTTAAACATTGTATAAAAGCAGAGAACATAAATAACAATCAAAAACAAGGATTCAAAGACGAGTTCTTTTTTTTCATAACCCCCAAACAACGCGATGTGCATTTAGTTCTTGCGAGGGCGTAAACGTAATTCAGCAATATGTGGATTATGCTCGTTGTATGTAACGTACGAACGGTGTTAAGGAACAATGTTCTCGCCGTAGGTATTCATTTCTGGTAGACGTTTCATTCGCGCCACCAAATACAATAGCCTTTGCATAAAATTATCGTTTAACATTACTTTTTTTGCATCCATGTCAACTGGATATGTGTTCTTTATGCCAGAATTATTTAATGTGGCAAGATTTCGACGAAACATAAATTCATTTCGTTCATGCAAATTTGACAGTTGTTTAAAATTAGAATTTCCGAAATTGGTTATGATTCGAAAGGCTTCTATATTAAGAAAAATGGATTTAACAGACAATGTTTAATAATCTGATTATAGATAACGTTTGTGAATTTTTGTCGTTGAAATTGTTTTTTAGAAAAATATCTTTTTAATATTTTAAACATATTATTAGAAATACTATTTAAATCATTAGGTAAATTCAAATTTTATAAAATAACTAATTGTAGTATATTTCATCGTCAACCTCTTTTTTCTACTGTTGGATAAAGACATTTTCCAAAACTTTCCACTTCGCTTTTCTATTCAAATGCATTTTTATGTCTCTATGTATCTATGGGTCTTTTCCTGAACATTTTTATATATCTTAGTTCTCAATCAATAATTTCTCTTGTCCATTGATGATTTTTTCTTCATTGTATGTCCCATCAAGAGCGCCCACTCATCATCACTCATTCAAAAAAAGATGTTTTCTGTTTAAAAATTATGTTGTGTGCTTCTTGAAGAACGCCTATACATATTTTGATTAAAAATAATAAATTTATAGTTTTTTTTAAAAAAAGAACAATAAATGATTATTGAAATAAAATAACGCTGATATTAAAATCGGTTTAAGTAAATAAAAAAATCAAATGTAATAAAAAAAAACGAAATTAAAACAAAATTATGATCTGATCGAATGAAAATTCTATTTGAATCCGAAAGCGCAATTAAACATCGAACATGGGGGATTAATATTACCGGCGCGTCCGCCATATAACAAATTCTTGCACAACATCACTAATTAATTCATTAAGCGGCCTGCGACGAAATACGAAACGTGCTAATTACTTTGGCAACATAACGGCAGTGCAGTTAGCACCTCCTATGTTGCTGTCCAGCCGAATAAATAGCCAGAAGGTAGTTGATGATGTTCTGTGCTAGTTAATCCCGCGTAGACCCACCCCTTTCCTGTAATACACGAAGCGTTTGAAAATTAATACGCTTCGAGATATTTGCACTTGTGAGGTTTTCGTTTCGGCCTGATGGAATATTTGAAACATCGATCGTGTTGCCCTTCAGCGGTTTCATATCCGTCACATTATTTGAAATTTAAATATAATAATAGTTGCTGTTTTCGACAGGTTCGTGTTCGGAACAGTCTAGTAGTTTTTATTCGATAAACCGATTTAGGACTCAGATATACACATTTTTTTCGATACTGTCTCGTCGAACGGTACATCTCAATCAAGATCTAGTCGATATGCCAATACAATCTATCTACAGGTGTTTGATAAATGTGATGTTATTGTAAAAATCTAAAGACTATCTATTCGATGCGCATATAAGGACATAGACGTTTTTTTTTCTTTGTAAATGCAAGCTGGTTTTGCAAGTAAATATCTCGTATTACCAGATACAAGTACAGGAACTCGATGTACAGAACACAATTGTGTGTACTACGAAGTAGTAACTGGTCAGTCTAGTTATTCGATTTTCATAATACAGGGTTAGCATTAATCGACTATCAAGAATAACTCGCACGCTGTATATAAGCACTATTAATACAACCAGATGTCATCAATTTTGTAATTAATTCAAGGTACTTTATATTCATGTGTAAAATAATTATATAATTCAAAAACTTCCTATTACAAGAAATTAACTTGGAATAATTTATAATCATGAAATCAATTATTTATGAAGGTTATTTATTTTCAAAATATTTTAATAAATCTTAACTAATCTTACGGTATTTCTATTAAATGGATTTTCGAAAAACTTTATAAATTATGGAATATAAATCATATTAATCAATTGATTTACCAGATTATATATAAAGGGGGAGGATTTTTCCAATAAGAATGTTAGAACTTTTACTGGTGGACGCCATGTTTGATTTTTTAAGCTCATTTTGACATTTTAACGCAGTATAGTTTGGCAAATTATCATGGAACGTTTAACCTTCAACAACACTTAGAAATTGTAAAACTTCAATAGACTTATTGAAACAAGTGTTGGAGAGAAATAAGAGTTCACGAGTCTATTATTTCACGAAATGGACCCATCAATTAGCCACCAAGATCATGTAACTCTAACTCTATTGGATTATTTTCTGTGGAATTAAAAATCACAGATAACAGAATCATTAAAAATAAACATTGAACGTGTAATTCATGAAATTGGACCACAATTATGTGAAAGAGTGACTAAAATTGGACTAAACGAATGCATTCTGTCAAGCAAAGTTATGGTGGTCATATGAGTGAAATTGTATTGCATCATTAATGCCATAGAATATGTTTAAAAATAATAAATAACTAATTAATTAAATACTTTTTTTATTTCTATTTAAACTTCTGAATTGCTTACTGGAAAACCCTATATTATCATCTTAATAAAAACCTATATCAGCCCATTGCTAGTTCTCATTGAATGTTATTAGATCCTCTTAAATATTTTCTCAATATTGTTTTTTTTCCTGTCTATGGTTTATCTCATCCAACCCTCACTTCCACAACACTTAACAATATTATCAAAATTTAATGATGATTCAATTTATTTTGAACCTAAATTATAAACGGTAACTAAATGTAGTGCTAATCATTTTTCTGGCTGTTATTAACATATTATTTTCAACTAACATAAAATGTTATGTAGATATGATGGTCATTTATCACTATTTGTTTTGGAACTCACATTCACACAAATGAACTATCAATCCAACACCATGAGATAAAAAATGTGTTCAGTTATTATTTATTTTTCACTTTATTTATAAGCTAATGCATATTTCGATGACAGTGGCATCATCATTAAAAAACAATGCTTCATAAAATCTAGCTTATGAACAAAGAAAATGAACAAAAAATAATTATTCAATACTTTTTTAATTTATTATAGTGTTTAGATAATACCTTCTTTATATAAATAGATTTTTATAATTTATTTCGACAATTTTTATTACTTAAATTGCAGCAAAGCTTAAATCAAAAAAGTGCTATTTAAATCTAACACAATTATAAAATGTATTTCAAAATAAAAGTTGTTAGTTGTCTATAAATTCACTATTAATATTAAACATTTTAAATCTGACAGTAAAAAACTGAAAAAATATATATAAATTTTATTTATATAATATATGTTTAATTATAAAAATACTTAATCGATTTACATTCTAATTTGATAAAATATTTTCCTCAATTTTTATTATTTTACTTTATTGAACTATAAGAATTTATCCACAAATAACATAAATGTTTCATTTAATACTCATTTTTCAGTAAAGTTAAACAAACTTTATACTCACAGATGAAACAAGAACATAATAAATATTTCTTATTGCAATTTCGAAGAATCTCTTTCCTTGACAAGTTTCTAAAATCAAATTTATCAAGTGTACGTCAGTTCTCGCCAGAGCATAAAAAGTCTGTACGCATATAACACATATATTTCACACATTGCAGATGACGTACAGCAAAAAAATCGACATCGTTCCAGTGTTTATCCATTTTCCTTGCTATATGTATGGAAAAAAGTTGGTTATTGAAACGAGTACAAAAAAAATATATATGCGATCTATAAATATGAAATATCGCATCGCATACCAGCCGTATATAAATCGTGCAGACGCTATCATATCATGTAATTCGAGCTGTGAAATTTTCAGAATACTTGGCACTGATTCCTGTTTGAGATCAAATCCTATATATACGTCCAGCACGGTTATTGGACACGATGATTTCTCGTTTGTAATAAAATTCATATTACATATAATGGACGTGTTGTTAAATATACCACACTCATTTCGGGTGCATCGTACTTTAAAGATTTTTGCAACGGAAACGATCCATTTTATATTTGTACTGGCGAACTATGTTATTTTTAGAGGCTCTTAAATGCATTCGACTCGTGTATGCTTTTAAATTTTATACGGCCGATACTCATTTTCCATATGTTTATTTTCTATAGAAAATTGATTTTTTGTTACAAACACGTTTTTATAATTAGTTTTAAGAATACAGACAGTTACTGTTTAAACTATGTTATTTTTATCAATTTTTAAGTAGCCTAGTATTTATGTTCTTGAAATAATAATAGTATATTTCCAAGAAGTGAACTATTTAATATATATAAGTGTCTCTTCGATATTAGTAGGAATAATTCATTTATATTCAATTAAATATTAGAACCAAATGTAAATAGTTTATTCATAAAATAGAAATTGTCATATTTTTCAATATTTTTTGTATTTAGAAAAATAATTTCCTTTTTTTAAAAAATAGTTTTTAGCATTTTATTTTTCTACTTTTCAATCAAGTTGTTTTTTTTAAAAAAAAAATATTGTAATTAAACAACATTTTAAAAATATAAAATTATAGAAAAAATAAGTACTCATTATAACAAAATAATGTTATATTGTGTGTGTGTATATAATATTGACTTCACTGATTTATACTGTATAGAAATCGCACAGTAACGATCATAAAAGCCTATTGAAATCAATTGATTAATAGATTTTGTATGCACTTGCAGTAGCAATGAAGCTTGCAAAATTAATTGCATGCAATGCACTTCGTAATTTTTAATAAGTTATCATTGTTTAGATTTAAAAAGATGATTGATAGTATAAAACAATTTCATGATCTCTAAACATGTTTTAATTTCTGCTCGAATTAGAATTAAATTTCTTTTGAGTAAAAAAATATCATGTTACAAAATTTCTAATAATTGATGGACGTCTTAAATTTGAAACTGTTTGAAAAATCTATCGAATCTCTATAAATGGGTAAATATTTTATTAGAACAAATCGGTCAAGGATTTTGTATATATATGTATTTATTATAAATAGTAGCTAAAATGTTTGAGAGGACATCGATATAAAAAATACCCAATTCATTTTGATGGATTATCTCATATTACTGTTTTCTCATAACATTTTCGGCAATTATTGACACTGGATTTCGGTTACATAGTCCGCATATCGAAAAAAACACATACCAGACAAGTTGTCGCCTTCTTATTTATTATTGCAGACGGTTTAAGAACATATTTAAAAGCATATAAAGTTACACTTTTTAACATAATGTCTCGACTGTTCTGTTTGATTTGATATTCGATATTTGACGACAAAGTCTCTTGTTTACTGTAGATAAGTTTTATATACAGACAGCTTTTAAAGATGAGTTTCATTTGAGTGCTCTGATGTTCCATTGACTAGAATTTTTAGTATGAGTCTGAGGAAAGAATTACTGGTTGATAAGAATTTTATTCTTTTATTATCTTCAAGTATTCTAAAACTAATAAATGTAAATTGGATTATTTACAAGTTTATATAATGTTATATAATATATTTTAAGCTTTTTATTCTCTTTTGTGTAGCATTTTTCTGTTGTATTTTTCATACATTTATATTCATACAGAAATAAATTTAATACAGACAAGTATTATGTTGTAAAATTGAGAAATTAATCAAAAATTCCATCATCGATCACAAATCACGTACGGAAAGTTTTTTAATGTTCGTGCAATGGAGCATATAAAAACCTTTATACATAAAAATAACCAAACCAGAAAAATAGATACCAAAAATATTTTTAAAAAAAATTTTGTCGACATTCCTTTCACACACACTCATATACAAATTATGAATAACTACGACCGTCTACGCAATGTGAATGTAACGTGTAGTTTTACAAATTTTAAAAAAAAGTTCTATAAAAACGTAACAAAACGATAAAACGATCACCATTGTCAACCGCACAATTTTCTATACAACGTAAAAAGCGTATAGTATGTATTTTGTGGCAGATGATGATCTGATATTGTTGATGAACAATGTAGCACGAGTTCGATGCCGCAACACGACGGTCAACGAGCTAGAACGAGTAGCAGACCGTGTCAATATTGCTGAGTGCAACATCGCATTGGTAGCAAAGATGGATACGTCGGCGTTGGTGCGAAGAACGTACTGACAGATGGTCTTTTTTCGAATGTTTTATTAAAATAATGCTAGTGGTGTTCTCTTAAAACATTTTGATCTTTTATTAGACTGTAAAAACGAGTTAAAACTGAAAACAGCGTAACTCAATTAGGTACCCTTGTTTCAAAGAATAGCTCAAATAATGTAGACGGTCGTTAAGGTCTTCTGAGTAATTTGAAATTTGTAATAACTTCATATCGTGTTTTTGTCTTAATTTATTTCAATAGCAGAGATATTTTTACAAATTGAAATCATAAATATATGAAAAAAATTCAAAACTAAAATATATTTAGTAAAATAATAAATTCTGTTTTATTTATAATTAATAATTCACGAAGAAAGAAAATTACTACTTCAATAAAATATTTAATTAAATTTTTAAAAAAGTTAGGGGAAATTTATTAATATTCCTCACAAAATCAATTTTACTATGATATAAAAAATCGTGTTTTAAAACCAAAATTTGAATTTTTACATTTTTTAATAAAATATTTCTCTAAATATGGAAAATATGAAAGTTTCTGTAACAGTTGGTTTTGAAATTTAGTTTAACACAGATGAATTACTCGTATTAATATCGAAGAAAAATTTATTTGTATTGAAATAATTTTAAAATGAGTAAAATAAGGGATGGTATATAAATGATCAATTAGAAATATAAATACAGAAAATACAGTGTTATCCAAATGTGACGATTAGATATTTGTTTTATTAAAAAGAAACATGTGTATGTAGGGTGGTGGTGTATAGTTTCTTTTATTTCTTTTTACTAAAACACAAATCTAGGTATCACATTTGGATAACCCTATATATTGTTATCTAACTGAAATTTGTGAGTTAAATTCAAAACAGTGTATCTTATTTTGTCAAATTAAAATTACAAAAAAAGTTGATACCTGAGTTAAAATATCTAAGTTTCATAATTAATAACGAAAAAAATACTTGACATGTTTAACACAAATCAATTTTCCAACACCACAATATTTTATAAAGTGTTCAATAATCACTTATTGTTCACTTTGTTGTATATAACAATAATGAGCTAATGCGCATTTCGATTACAATGCCATTATCGTCAGAGCATTTTTGAACACTTTATAACATATTGTGCTGTTGAGGGTGAAAATTCATTTGTGTTAATGTGAATTTGCCATAATTTCAAAACAACCAGTACTTGACATGTTGTTATTTAAGTTGCCTAATTAATAATCAACAAAATACAAACAACATTTTTATACAAATAAATTTGCTACTCTAATACCACATTTTTTTAAAAAAAGATTTATTAACACTTGAAATTATCTAATTAACTCTAAAGAAAATAATATATATTTGTAATTAGTTTATCTAAATTGATAAGCAATTCTTGTTTATTCCAATAAAAAAAATTTATTTGTTACAAGATATTCATTTATTTTCGAAATTAAAATCTTTGTTAATTAATAAATACTTATTTTATTAACGATAAGATAAATATATGATTTGTTTATCAAACACACTTTTTTCAATCAAATACAATTTTATTCTGTGCCTAGAAACAAACTTAAAAAATAATATTAAATCAAAAATGCAACTGTATTCTAAAAAAATCTGCCAAGTTTCCTAAACCAAAACTTTTTAATTAAAATCTTAATTTTCCAGTGTTATATTTTTTTCGAATATGCATCACTTTAAAACAATACGCACACACACACACACACAAAATGGCCGTGAAGAAATTTCACATGTTCTGAAATGCTTAAATTGTTCTCGTGTTTTTATAATAACCACGCGATCCAGTGTTTATCTTGAACAATTTCATTGCCAGCATGCTATTCTTAAAACGGAGTTCATGACCTTTCGGCGTGTCTGAATTTCATATGCAATATATTATTTTAATTTGCATGTAATTACATTAATATGATTGCGAATATTCTCGCAGCATTTATGTTTTCTTGTTGCTCTATCCGGCTACAATGCACTTTTGTATTAATTATTACGCCGTACAATTTTCCAGAATTCTACCCTCGCATAAAAGAAATACTCGACTTGTAACTAAATAGGTTATTCATATACATCCATTATAATAAAACATGAATAGAAAAACTTCGAATGGAAAATTTTATGGTCGTACAATGAAGCTATGTTTCTTGTACGATTATGTTTTTCTTTATGTAAATTTAAGTTCTTTGAAAACGTGTAAAAAATATAGGTCTTCTAGTTTTACCAATATTTCATAGTGAGAAAGTATGTTATAAAATGAAATTAATAGTTCCATTATTCATATTAGATTTATTATAGATTATTATTCAAATCAGTACTCGATTAAATAAATATTCATCACTTTTCTTCTCCAGTGAAAACGTAGTAGATACGTTTCATTGATCATCTTAACGCATTCTTTTCTCGTTTATCCGTTAACGTGAAAGGTACACACAAACGTTAGTCAACAATAGATTTATTAACGCGGTGTTGTTCACCCAGGGAGCCGAATGTTTTTCAGACCGGAAATGGCATCATTGCGAGACGCCAACGACCTCGCTAAACTTAGAATTCTCTCGACATGATCGCTATATGTTTTAGGATAGTCTTTCCGTTTTGTAGACCTTGACCGCCAGTGAAAATTAATCATTTTGATGAAGTGGTTATTCGTCTATATTATATTTTAATCAGTGGCGTGACGAACGTACGAAATAACAGAAGTGGCTAGCGGGAGGTGTCTGTCTAACTTGATTTCCTCACGAGTGTAATTAATTTAAAACGTTACATTTAAAGGATTAGAACTAATAGATATGTGTTAGATGATATATAGAAATGTTCATATTTTTTTTTTGTTCATTTTTCTATAAAGCTCATATGACCTTCTTAAGCAAAAATTATCTCATATGATTGAATTTAATACTCATTCAAAAAATGATCTTTTCATACTAGAAATATGAAAAATAATTAAATTATAAAAGTAAAACTTGTTAATGAATCATATTTGTATGTTGTAAATTCTCTGATATAAAAATCTAGTGCTTTTTAAATTTTATTAATTATTTCAAGAAAATATTTTTAGAGTTTATTTTTTAAAATTGATATTTCTTAAATTTATTCCTATTATCCGATTCTGTTTTAAAAACTTTTTCAATAAAACCTTTGGTACACTGTTTATAGTTGGTATTTTCAAATAGAAATATTAAATTATCATTAAAATCTAAATATTCGACAGAAATAAAAAATAGTATGTAATTCTTCAAACAAGAAAAAATACTATAAAAGTTGTAAAAATTGATTTCAAATCTTTAGAATAATTTTCTTTCTCCTTTTCTATACATTGATCTTCAAAAGTTGTCCTTATATTCACTTAAAAAAAGTCTGAATTCGTTTTTTTATTAGTTCACTATTTTGAAAATTTATTAAATATTCAAATATATATAAAAAGTGTTTTTTTAAGAGTGATAGAATTTTAAATTGAAATAAAATACATACTAATTGACCGAATGACCATTTATTTCGTATTATTTGAAAGATCATTTTATAACATTAATATTTAAAAATGATTTCGGTCATATGCTCCGACATACCGCATTCTGTCATTCCAATTTCGAGTCACTTTCTCAAGAAATTGAGGCCTTATGACCGCAATAACGTTAGTTATGTTGGCTTCTAATGCCTCAATCGTTGCTGGTTTATCAGCATAAACCAGAGACTATATATCCTCAAAGAAAATAATCCAGAAGCATCAAATCACACGATCGTGGAGGCCAATTTATATGTCTATTTCTTTCCAACAAAATTTTGTGCTCTATAAGTTTGGCGAACAGAATACTGATTTTTGAAATAAATTTCCACAATTTGGAAACTTTGTTCAAGTGTAAAACGTTTCACAATGATTTGCCAGAGTATACTGAATCCAAATTTCAGTTATAGCGCGCAAACTGACAACTGACTTGACAGTTATCCCTATCGAAATTTTTATCTAACTTAAAAAACAGCTTTTATTTGTAGTTATTATAAAAATATGTGAAGATTCGTTACATACTGCAACTGATTTTTTTAATCTCTTTTTTTTCTCTCTCTCTCTCTGTGTGTGTCTCTATTTATATATATATATATATATATATATATATATATAGGGAGAGAGAGAAAGAGAAAGAAAGGATAGAGAGAATAATTAACTCTCCGGTATTCTGAAAATTTATCTTTAATTATATTTTAATCAAAAATGTTATTGTACTTTATTATCACGTGAAAGAACTGTGATATTTATTGTATATTAAAAATATAAATGTATATGTGTGCATGTTAATCTCTAAATATTGTCATTGACTGAAATTTATTTCTTTACAGACGA
Organism: Neoneuromus ignobilis; assembly: GCA_029203775.1. Taxonomy (NCBI): domain Eukaryota; kingdom Metazoa; phylum Arthropoda; class Insecta; order Megaloptera; family Corydalidae; genus Neoneuromus; species Neoneuromus ignobilis. Next base: position 6,200,661 of record CP092090.1, on the reverse strand, counting down.
TATCGCAGGAGCCAGTCAAGCATTGGTGCAACTTGCGAAACTAAACTACAGCACTGATAACATATCAGTGATCGTTGTATTCTTGCGTGACCCGCACCAGATCAGGGCGGACAAAATAATATCATCGAAACTTGTCAACAACGACGTAAACATGGAAATGTCGTTAGACAATAGCAATAACATGGCCGCGGCGAACAACCCGTTCTTGATGAACAACTCGAATCAAAAAACCGCACAGACAACACCGCCGACAGACATAATGTACGACGATACGGCGTTCACGAAACAAAACGGCGGCAATAAACTACCAGAACAAGAGTCGCCGTCGAACGATCTGTACGATTATATGACACAAACCGGGAACAATATGATGCAGGGCGATCTGGACGATCAGTCGCCACAGAACAACGAATTGTATGATTTTATGGAAAAGACCGGCATCAATATGAAACTAGAAGAAGCTACGAATGATGTCTACGACTACATGCAGAGACCGGCTACAAATGGTAAACGATCCGCGGATGAATTCGACGACGACGAAGAACTCGACGTCGATATAGGCGATGACGATGATGACGACGACGAGAAATGCGAAGATTTTGGTCCAGAGACAGATGTGGATGGCGATAACGAGATTCTCTTATCACCGTCTATTGTTGCCGCTAAAGCACTCTCTGAAGGTATCATTACTGGTAACAATAATGCATACGAGATGAAAGATAATAGAGACGTTGATTCAGAAGATGACGAAATGATCATCAAGAACATTGAAGAAAGTGCTGAAGATAAAGAGATTAGGAAATATGAAGAAGAGATGGAATTGCAACGTCAACAGACCAGTGAATTCGATCATCCGGCAATACCTGTCAGAGAAGCGAGAGAGGAGACGCCTACACCTCCTGCAGATGCTGGTAAGTTTAAATTATTTTTTTTAATAAATATTTTTGGATTTTTAATCACATATTAAAGTACAAAAAAATAGTTTCATTGTAAAATAATATACGGTCTTCCAAAAGTGACGCCTAAATTTGTGTTTTATTAAAAAGAAATATATGTATAAGGATATACTATATATAAATTTGTTTAAATAAATATTTTTAGATTTTTAATCACATATTAGAATAACGAAAAAAGTTTTATTATAAAATAAAATTATACATATTTTTTATCTGAATTTTTATCAAACGTATTTAACTTACAATGAATACTGAATGAAAATTCATCCTGAATTTTTTAGTTCTTTTATTTAATATTCGTTTAAAAGAAATATTATCGAGAGGGACTCTCAATAATCATACTTTGAAAACGACACACGACAAAATTTATCTCTTTGTTATATCTAAAATACATAATGAAGACATTTCTTTAAATTAAATAAAAATAATTTTATTTAAAAGCAGCTATCAGAGAAAAACATAATTTAAACAATAATAACACCCCTATAACATTTTTAGTTAGAAATTGGTGTATCTGTTATTTTTTAAATATTATTGAAAAATAACGAGATAAAAAAACAATAAGGACATAATGAAATAATAATTCATCTACTAATAATTTCAAGTCCAATGACAGGATTACCTGTTTGATTTAATTTTTAAATCATTCACAGTAAAGACAGATTAGAAGACCATTGTGTTTTTTCAATTTTTTTTTCTTTTTAACATAAAAAAGCTATTATTTGATTAAAATCTTCTCATGCTAGATTTCTCATAAAATCTTATTTTTAAAATTAAGATTCAAAGAAATGAATACTTATCAGGAAATAAATCATCAAAATTACAAAAATGTAACACAAGATATGATTTTAATTAAAAATATGAGAACAGATTAAAATCAGATATATTCAACCATATTACTATTGATTTTCTTGAAATTGATGAATTTTTAAGCATTTTTTCTTTGTGTAATACTCATAAATGTTGAACTTCTATCAATTTGATATTGATTTTTTAATCAAAGTTTATTCCAATATTATTTTTCACAAATAAATCGTTCACTGTTTAGAATTTTATCTATATTTATATATTCAAGATTTATATATTCATTTTTATAACTTTATATATTCAAGTGTTCAATATTCACTTATTATCTACTTTTTGCACCTATAAAATAAAATTTTACAAAGCTACATTGTGACTATCGAAATTCGTGCTAAAGAATAAATGAACCGAAATTATTATCAGTCACTTTTAAAAAATCATACAGCAATAAAAAATGGTTCATTTGTAAAATAAAGTAAATTATTGATAGTAGTAATTTTTTCAAGCATTTCTTTTAGTGTAATTATAAAATATTCTCTCAGTATTATTTTATAATCAGTATTACTATTACCAAATTATACCAAAAAAATACGTTTACAAAACGTCCATCTTAAAATAATTACACGTTATACGTTATTCAATTCTTCATCGAATAGTTATTTATTTAAAATACATTCCAACGATTACCATAATTCAATTAATGTAAACAGTGTCTGCGAAAAAATTCAAGGTGTGAATATTTATGAATGCAAATGATTCAACTTAAAATAGCGTCGAGAAAAATACATTTCTTTGTATTTCTTTTACATTACGTTATATATTCATTTCTTATGAGTTAACTGAATGCCTGTGATGTAATATAAAAGTCATATGCGGAGCAATCAACCATCTATAATTCGCCTTTGACCCACTATCTTTTTTTAAAAAAACTGATTTATAATAAAATGATTCCATTTATATTAATAGAGACAATTATTCACTATTTATTATCGTTCAGTCTCGGTAAATGAATAAATAGTTAATTGTCAATTATTCGTAATTATGCATAAACATGACATCATTGTTTCATGAAAATTGTGTTATTGCACAGGAAGATGTATATTTTTAATTATAAAAAAAATACATGAACAGTTATCTTTATGGTATTGTGACTTTTTAATTAATTTGCCGAAGCTTTATATTTATATCTATTTATTTATATTTCTATTTTAAGACTTCAGTAAGAAAACCAGTGATATGTGTTAACATTGACCTTTAACCTATATAAAAAAAACAGATAAGATTCTTTTTGAAAAGTATGTATGTTAAAATACCTGATTTAATTTTGATTGCCAGAAATCTCATTATAGAAACGTGTTAATTAACAGATTGTTGATAGAATAAAAATTTCCATTCGCACAGAATATGAATATTTACTTAACCAATGATTCAGCTGAACATGTAATTACGAAGTATAATTATTTGAAAGATTATATTTTTTGTATTATGTTTGAAATAACACTTCTACCGGAAAGTTTCTTATAAAAATACGTATAATTTTACGCTCATAAATCTTTGTTATTCGTAATTAAATTGCCCACTGTTGCAAAATTAAATGCAATTTCCCTTTGTCTTTTTGTATGTAATTAGATTTACAGTAATTTCGAACGTAATGCATGTTATAACAAATTTTGGATATTATTTCATTTTTATAGTAAACGTATGTCTATCGTCAATTAGTTTTTCTATATATGTTTTTTTTTTCGTAAGTGTTGAGGATCTAATAAGTGTTCATTAGTTTTTACCACGCGAATGGTAATTCAACAATAATGAGTACCTACCTGCGTGTAATTTTATTTTGATAGTTTTGTATATTACTCTTCGTAGTCATTAAATTCAGTTGAAAATAGATTATTTTTCATATCTACATTATTAAAGTGAATTTGGGCAAGTATATGTTTTAGGTAATTTCTGTAATTTTTATTATTTGTTGGTCTTATAAATTGGATAATTTTTTTTAATTTCTGACTTTTAATTAACTACTGCTTAAATTGTTTTCATCACAACTGTAAAACCATTGTTGTAGTATTTTCTTTTATTGCTCTTTATTACATTGCTATATTTGTATTTGTTCGCATATGTCCACAAATATATTAATTGTTTAAAAATTAATAAACTTTATAATAACATAGATATCTCTATTATTTTATTCGAACAATTCTTATTATTTAATACAATACAATTAATACTTTTTTGTTTTTTTGGTCAAAAATATCGACATACAAACAGATTAAAAAATAACTTTAAAAAACTTTTTTATAAAAATGTAATTTTTTTTTCAAAAAATTACATTTTTATTTGAAAAGAAATAATAATTTTTATACAAATTCAGTATTCAATATAAATTAATTATAAAATTCTTCATATATACATTTTTTAAAAAATATTAAACATTAATAAGTGCAAATAAATTAAGAACTGAAAAAATAAAATATATAAACCATCACTATAATATTTTTTATTCATAAGATTTTTTTTATAATTATCTACTTTACTATTTATATTTGGATCAGCTATTATAAAAATTACAAATTATTAAAAGTTATTTTTATTTTACAAACTGTTTTTTTAATAAAATTAAATAATATTTACCTTTATTTACTACCTAACAGACACGAATCTATTCTAATCTGTTCTGTATTTAATTAGTAGTTATACAACACAACACACATTCTTGTATTTAATGTATGTCTGTATATATTTTCTATTCACTTTCATTCCTAACAATATTTTTAACTAATTTTTATTTGTTCACAACTAAAAGAAATTTAAACATTTTATCCTTCTTTATTTTTTGTTTTATTTTTTATTTTTGATTAAATATTTTTTTAAAGAAAAAAATCGTATTAGTAATTTAATTTTACAATCAAACTTTTAATGTATTTCGTATATTAATTATATGCATTAAATTAGCAATATATATATATGTACATACATACACACACATACTATTACATAATTATAAAAGCTTACTGTACAAAAATCTCAATGAATGTCATTAGATCCTCTTAAATATTTTCCTAAAATTCTCTTATTTTTTTTTCTCTGAGGCTAATCTTATCTAATCCTTACCTGTATAACAGTTTACAATATCATCCTCCCATCTTTCATAAAATCTCTCTTGATAGATTTTTTTTTTGTTGCCAGTCCAGAACGATTTTTTCGTTCAATTATTTTCTTTTCTTGCTGTATATCCTGCCCAAGCCCATTTCAATTAATCAATTACTGAAAAATTTCTTACAATTTTTTCGTTATTTTTTCAAATTTGCATTAAAATCAAAAATATGGTAAAGTACAATCAAATATATAACATATTAAAATGTATATATATATATATATATATATATATATATATATATATATATATATATATATATATATATATATATATTTATATATATATATATATATAATCGCATCAAAATAAATACATTAATTTATCTAAAAAAAGTTTAAGATTTGATCATTTCTAAGAATATACTATAATATTACATCAACGATAAAATTTTAGTATTTTTCTCAATTATAGATTCGAATTCTAGTTATTATTTATCAAAAACATAAATTATAAATACATTAAAACTATTCTATAAATATAACCTATCATTTTATTTGTAAACATGTTTTTTTAAAAAAATATACATTACTGTTTAATCTTGAAATTGAAATTAATTATTATATTAGTAATAAAAGGAAAATGTTTTCAGCGTTACTGAAACTTTGATTAATCTACTTCCGGCAACAGCATAAAATGTATTTTGTGTACATATATATATATATATATATATATATATATATATATATATATATATATATATATATATATATATATATATATATATGTATGTATGTATGTATGTATGTATGTATGTATGTATGTGTGTGTGTGTATTCACACACACAAACATTTGTATTTATGTACAAATGTACTAACTACCTATATAGATATATAGGTGGATATACAGTTTCTAGACAGGAGTCATTGACCTCCGTTCACATCGTTACAGTATCGCAACTAATGTAGCAGCCGACTTATATACACCCTCTACCCTTAAACCGAATATGAATTTACGAATAAATAATGGAAATGGGAAAATAGAATTATTGAATATATCATTTACATCTAAAATTTATTTTCTTTATAATTTATTTAAATAAGTACAATTTATTCGCATAAATATTTGAATCTTTGCTGTTGTTTTTGATTTTATTAATAATTTAATATTAAATCATGAAACTACACAAAACGAAAAAATTTAAAAAATAAAAAAAATTCTACAAAATAACATACATACATTTTTTGTTTATCAATATTGAATTGAATCATACGATCATGCGCTTCGAAGTTTATACAATTCTGATGTACGGATATACGCATAGATGTACGTGGAAAATTGTCCGTCGTCTGGAAAAATAAATAAAAAAAAAATCGTCGCACTTTATATTTTATCAATACTTTCCGAAAGTTTATGTGTAGACGTTGCAGGTGATACGGGTCGGTTCACGAGGTTGCTGTACCATTACTATTAAACTAGGTCCGCATTGACGATTTGGGAAATGGGGTGGTGGCACTGTGTCTGCCGAACGTCTGTTGCTATGGCGATGCGTAGGTAGGCGTCGCGCCGGCCAGCAGCTGAGCGACGGAACTGCCACGCCACAGTCGATATCGTTTTTTGTTGACGTTACGGTATACCGAATGTCGCAGTACAGAATTATCAATTCAAAGCTGTATTTATATTTAACGAGAAAAAAATATATCAACTTATATTTATTCATAACTGGAACGGTTATGAATTCTCTTCAAAAATACAATAATAAAATCATCTTTTCATCAATAAATCATCACACAAGATTTTTTCAAAAGTGTCAAATGTCACTTATTGTTTATTCTATTCATCTAGAAGCTGATGTACATTTCAATGGCCATGCCATTATTATTAACTGTGTTATAGAATCTCTGTAGATTTTATAGTGCAACTCTATGGCGATAGTGAAATGGCCATTGAAATATTATTCTTGCAATTTTTTATATGAATCTTAAGTAGTGAAGTTCTTTTAAAAAATAAATATTTGAATCTTTGTAGATATAATTTGACGAATCATTTACAAAAATAAAAATCGTTAAATTATAAGTAAATATCATAACTTATTCGATATTTTAATGTTGTATTAAAAATAAATCTTAAATCTTAAAAATTATATAGAGTTATCCAAATGTAACGCCTAGATTTGTGTTTTATTAAAAAAAAAACGTGTATAGGATGATGTATAGAAAAGTATGAGTATAATTTCTTTCCATTTCATACTAACTTTGGCTATAACATCTATAACAGTTTATTTTAAAACCGTATCAAATTCACTTTTCAATTTTCACTATTCAATTTTCATCCCCAACACCACAATATGCTATAAAGTGTTCAATAATCACTCATTCTTTACTTCCTTGTTTATAAAAAACAATAAAACGTACAATAAATGATTATTGAACACTTTATAACATATTGCGGTTTTGGGGGTAAAAATTCATTTGTGTTGAGAAAATATATAACATCTGTAATTTTTTTTCTTCTTAATCCACTAGTTTCTCTTTCTGTCTCTGTTTATTATTCGTAATATACTTCTTTGTGATGTTTAAAGCCGATGAATTATTCTGACATTTAAGACCCATGTTTCACTGCTATGAATGAGAACAAGTGGGATTTTTTTTCTTTAGACATAGAAGAATATTCGACTTTATAATATATGCGAAATTCTTCTGAATTGACACATTTTCCATTTTTATTCTTCTATTCATTAAAATATAAATGTTCTTCTAGTGATGATCAGTTGTCCCTGATATACTATTTCAAATTTCTTCAATTTCTCTTATTCTTAGTTTGATTCTTCTTTAACCTGGAAATTGTTTGTTTTTTTGAAATTTATCATGAGATCATTTTTTTATTTTCTGTATCCAATTTTTTTTAGAGTTCATCTAGATGTATAGAAAAAATAATATCAACAAATTTTAATTGTCTAATCATTTATATATATATATATATATATATATATATATATATATATATATATATATATATGTGTGTGTGTGTGTGTGTATGTGTGTGTGTTTGTGGGAATGGGTGTTTGTGTAAGTGTATATAATGAAATAAAAATTTGTTTTAACAAACTCAATTAATCACTGAATATGTCTTCGTACGTTTAACAAAACCGCTGTATCCTAGGTACATATTACGTAAATTCGCATTACTGAAGCAAGCGCAAACTGTCAAAAACATGGACAATTTATCGAAAACGTAGAATCCGGTACACCTGTGACCGCACGAACACACGCGACGAAATTACATCTTTTATATATTTCATTTATTGATTGATTCTGCTGTAATCGTTTAATAGTTTCGAAAGTAAAAAAAGATTGTCAAACGCAGTACTAGTGTAACGTTTATCATCCGAAAGTTACCACTAATATACCTGAGAGTTTGTATGGATATATTTTTCAGAAAAAAATGGTTTCGGACATTTTTGCTTCGGTAAATATCAACAAGGTATTGCTTCATGTTGTGGAAAAGTAATTTTTTATACATTTTTTTTGTATTACATACTGGAACAAAACTTTTTTATTTTAAATCGTTTTAAATAAAAAATAACGAACATACGTTTTTATTAAATAATAAAAAATAAATTGATTTTAGATTCCTTTTCTCTCTTTCTCTTTGTATAAATTTGTGTTATCTAGGATGTCGAATATTTTTTTAATATATTTTTTAATTCATTATGTTTAATCATTTTTATATCGAATCATTAACATGTGAACCAATACATTACAAATTTTAAAAAAATTCGTAAGTAATTAAAATTGAATTTCGTTTGTTAAATCAACTTACAAAAAATAATAATTACTGTATTCTTCGAATAAAACAGTAATTATATTTAATATAGATAGTTTTATACTAAGAAAATCAACGATGTATGAAATACTTGTTTTGATTAGTAATAAAAAAATAAAAGTTGTCTTTTATTAGGAAATATTACAAAGTGAAATCCAAAATAACCTTTTCTCTGATTTGTATCTTTATAAAATTCCATACTTCTTTTTACTTTATTTACATTAAAATTCCATTCATTATTAACAAACTAATAAAAATTAATTTGTAATTTTCATTTCGAAATTTTAGTATCTTTCTTATTCAAAAAACTGATAATAAATAAATAACATTACCAGTTTCTGTTGAGTGTACATATTGCCTCGTAAATATGATTTCGTCGCTAGGGCCGCGGTTCGAAATTTCCGCTGAATATTTATGTATCTTGTAGCGAACGCATTGTGGGAATTCCCCTGAGCGTACAAATCCAAAATATCGACTGTGTGTGTGTGTGCGAGTGTCTCGACAAAATGCGGCAATGCGAGTTTCTCGCATTAGTCCCGAGGGAGTCAGTGACGTCAGTGTCAAATAAGGGTAGGCGGAAATTAGGGGTGGTGTTTCGTATTGTAGCGAATTTTCATGCATTGCTCATTGTTTCGCAATGATATGAAATAATTCTCAGTTTAAGCCGGTCGATGTGTGAGAATCGGCGGAAAGTTTCGTGCTTTCGTACGATTATTTTTTTGTTGTTAATTCTAAAATTGTATTTAACTGGAAGCTTAATTTACATACATAAATACACGCATATATATATATATATATATATATATATATATATATATTTATAAATAGTTCAATCACACCAATCCAAAAAAGTCATTGACATTTTTAATACTTAAAACCAATATTTATCATACAATCCAAATTGGAGAATAAAAACATTTTTTTTTAATTTTATTTAGAAATAAAAATATAGTTACTTATTTTTATTTCAAATAAATAAAACAGTTTATGTAGTCATTATTTAATGATCTTTTTAATTAATAATAATTTCCTACATTTATTTTTTTACCCAATTTTAACAAATAATAATACGAGTGAATAATCAGAAATTCACGAAAACTTAAATGAAATTGTATACCACTCACACATAAATGACAATAAATCTAATTTTACTACCAGGACCCACCTGGTAACTTTCTTGTTCTAGTCCAGGTAAATGACCCTTTTGAATCTTTGAAGTAAACTTTTTAGAGAAATTTAGAATCTCATCAAGTTGTTCTAGAATTTGTAACTACTCCATAAACAGATATAATAATTTTAATATAAAGAAATATTAAGTTACTATAAAATAATTTAAAGATGAATATTTAAAATTATATCAATTATTTTTTGTGTTTTTTATCGCCTTTTTGGTATCATTTTGTAATTTTTTTATATTTTATTTCTTGTTATTTCGATTTAAATAATTATTTCAGGTTTGATATTTCAAGTATGATAATAGAAAAACTAGACTCGAAAAAATTAGGGGAAAAATGTGTAATTTTCATTTTTTTTTTTTGTATCTAAATCATTTATTGAATATTTATCATAGAACGAGTCAAATAAAAGAAAACGTCTTTCCTTTTTCCAATAAAAATAGTCTAAAATTGAATAATGTATCAAAGTTAAATTAAAAAATTATTAAATATTTCTCAGTCTCAATTAAATGTCAAACATTCTTTAAAAAATAATGCATACGTGATTGAAGCCTCGTAGAGAGAAATGTAATTCATTCATCTGATATTTATTTTGATTTATTTATATTCGCAAAACATTAAATCATATTTGTTATTCAGTAACGTTTACATAATTTACTATCTGTTTTATTATCCTTATTTTTCTTCCAACGCCATAGTCTATATAACTGCTTGTTTTAGTTTTAAATTAATACTCGTCCATTTTACTTTATCTACAACAAAAACTGTTAACGATCTCCGTTAATCTTACTTACTCCTCCAGTACGTTTTTTCCCTGGAAAACTTGTAGACAGTTCAATTTGTTTATTTATATTTTAATGGTTGAAAAATCGTAAAAATCCAAACACAGTGATTTAATACACAACACAGAATGTTTCTCAAAACATTTACGAATTAAGCGACAGCGACGTCGTCGTCGTCGTGCACGTCAAACTTTTTTCCAGTTTTTTTTCACTAATGCGTCGTATAGGATAAGCGATGAGAACGATATTTTATTTTTGTCGTTCCAAAATTGTCATCGTCGACTGCGCTGGAGAGGAGAATGAACTTATAATACTCTCAATGTGCACATTCATATTAATGTGTGAGTGTGTATACACATCGCTTATGACATAAACCGACTATGTACACACACACACATAACACGTATTTGAAAGCATGCCTCTCGTCGATGCAGCTAATTCCAAAATAAATATAGACACATTGACCACGTTTACAACGGACACGGAATTCAAATAGGTTTTAATAAATAATTTCTATTTGTCACGTACAAATATAACAAATTATATATATATTTAAAATATAAGTACGTTGTAATTTGTTTAAATGTTCAAACATTGATTAATTAAGCGTGTGTGCTTTTTCTATTTTGTTATTCTTCATTTAACTTAAAGAGGTATTGCAAAATTCTATTTAAACATGAATTTGTTTAGAAAGTTTTACTTCAGTTCAAAAGCCTTTCCAGAAATTATAAAGCTGAATAAATAGTTATTTTGGATTGAAATATTACTTCTATTTACTTAATTGTTGAATTTGTATTATTAATTCTAGTGTATATTAAACTATTTTTTAATTTGTCGTATATTACACTACTTATATGGGCTCATTCAAATTTGATGCCTAGATTTGTGTTTTATTAAGAAGAAACTATGCACATATTTCCTTATAAACATGTTTCTTTTTAATAAAACACATCTAGGCGTCACATTTGGATGATCCTATATTTATTACTTTTTGTTTATTTGATTTATTGTTTTAATATTTTTTATCTTTTTTATATTTAATGATGATATAAGATTTTAAAATTTGCTAGTGTTAACGATTATTATTTAAACAATTTAATGAAATTTAAATTTGACAATAACCAGTGTCAAGTAGTTCTCAGTTTCGAATTCGAATATACAAAATTTTTTTTAAGAAGAAAACAGTTAATAAATCCCATTTATGTCCTATCGTTTGAAATCATCTCGAATTCAAATAATAAGTAGATATTACTGATAATCCACATTATAAAAATAGAAAGCGCCTGATGAGTACTGCAACGAACGAAACGAAATAAATGTGAACTCGGGCGTGGTATTTAAAAAAGGGATATAAAACACGCTAAACCGGTATTGTTTGCGAAAACAGAGAGATTTTCAAATGTAGATATTCGAAGACCTGACACGAATCTCGTCCACGTAACGTGAGAATGCAAACTGTGAGATCGAGAACGGAAAAAAAATTCAGCCGTATCTTCTATCATAAATTTGTAGTTATATTTTTATAACAGAAAACTAATGGAACTGTTATGTTTTTTTTTCGTTTACAAACAATCAGATATGAATGATACATCCAGTCTGGTTTTAAAGATTTGTAATAGAACGAATATTTAATCTTTTTTACTCTGATGAACAACTTTTTCATTGAAATTCTTCATGTTTTATAAATAGATATCTTCTTTTTATTCATACATTTAAAAATATAAAATTGAATAATACAGTTTTTTTATTTTGACTAATAATAATAGGTCAGTTTCTAAATTTATATTTATATTAATTTTATTAATAGTCTAAATATTTGTGTATTAAGTAAATATATAAATTTATAATTTTTTTCTCAAATAATTTTCTGATTTTCTTAAATCAAGTTGAAGTGAAAAATCTAATAAACTGTTATGTGTTTTAAAAAAATCTTTTATGCAAAAAAAACTTCTGTTTTTTGTGAGTAACTTCAATTAAAGTAAACATTTTTCAATATAAATTCAGAAAACTTTCTAAGAATTTTTATAGACTTTCCCTCGTTCACGAGATGAACCAGACACTGCGAGTGTTTTAAAAGGATAAAAAAAATATACATAATCTTCGGTTAAGAATTATATGAAGTTACAAAGTTACGACACATGACTAACATAAATTTCATGAATACATTTTTATGTTTTTTACGTTCGTGTAAAGGAGATTAAATAATATGTCATAATAGGAAATTGACAAGTACATAAATCATTATTTACTCTGTAAATTACTTGTTTAAAAAAATATAATGAAACTTCCTTATCGTTAAAATTTACTCTATAAAATACTTTAAAAGATCAGGTTAATAAATTACAAATGAAATAAAATATTGAATCTATAGTTCGAAATATATTTCCTTGTTGATCTTTTAACAATTTCAAGAACTGATCAACACCGTTGATAACAATTTTAAATTGTTACTAACTTCTTTAATAAATCATGGCGTTTAACCAACATTCTAAAGTTTCTATCACGTTTCGTGAATGCACGTTGTTACTCCAGCGCAAATATCCCCTAAAATCTCATGAATTATGAAAATCTGAGTAGGAAAATGGGCGCCATAACTAACAGTTCGCATTAGTTAACCCCCTTTTCTTATTAAAGTCGATGTATAGCGTTTTTGATACAAACGAAGGGCTTATTTAATTCAATAAATAAGCTGTCGTCTATATGAATAGGGATTCATAAATTTAAATAAATTTGTCGACGTGAGTAGTGATATATTTACATAAAATTGTTGAACATGGTTAATCTTAACTGTAACTATTTCTGCAGTTTAAATCTTCAATGATTATTGATGTTTGATCAGATATTTGATTAAGTTCTTCAGTTTAGAAACTAAATAACTCTATAAAATACTTTAACATTAAATAAAAAAAAATGAAAAAGTTTATTAAAAAAATCAACTGTTATTACTAGTATGAAAAGAAATTTTAAACTGCAATGAAAGGTGAAAAAAAAGAATTTTTTAATTATTTTTCCCTTGTATACGTTTTATACTTGACGATTTATTTTTCAGATCAAATTTAAAAATTAATTAACTGTTAATACAATATTTTTCATAATGTCAAAAATCAATTTGTGGTTTATTTAGAAAACATTTTAAATCTGTTTTCCACTGACGAAAAAATATCCTCAGTAATCGATTATACGATAAAAATAAACAATCCAAATTGTGGACCACACATAAAACGAAACCAAACGCGCGACATTCTTGGTAAAACGTGATTTTCAATTTAACAACAACACGTTTTCGTTTCGTCGGAATCGCGTATTGAGAATGTGTTTATACAAATAATAATAACTACCAAACTTCCTTCCTATATTCAGTGTTAAGTTACACATCGTCGTCTGCATGTTAATTTTTCAGATGTACGTGATAGAAAATTAGAACGTTTTTTTTTCTGTTTTGCATTTCTTTATTGAAGTTTTGTAACTTTAACAATATAAGTAATTCAGATATTTCGTAGTTTATAAATATTTATAGTTGTTATATAGTGTAATTATTTTTAGAGAATCTTTAATTCTTGAGATCTTGGACAAAGTTTGAATACATTTTATAAATATTGTACATACGTTTTAAATTTATATTTAATTTATATTTTAAAAAAATAGTTATGTAGATAGATGTAACAAAAAAAATATATTTAATACAATTAGTCATTTATAAAACATGTTTTGGATTTTTTCAAAAGATTTTTTAGAGAATAAATAGAAAACCGTTGCACATCCGGACACAAGTAACTAAAAAATGCAATCAAGTGTAATGAAAATCAGTTTATTTTTAATGCATCTAAAATATTTGATGTAAAATTTAAAACTTTATACTCAAGAAATAAAAATAAACTTTAAATTCCCATTCGAAACTTTTAGATTGTAATGAAAACATATTTTAATATTTATTATATATCTTTTTTTACATTATTTACATTTTCTATTTGATTATTGAAATCTTTATACGTTATTTAATTTGTCTATTTGATTATTTGATTTTAAGTGACTGATCAGAATATATGATAATATTCTAGTTATTTGTTCTATCTCTATAATTGTATAAATAGAATATTCTCGTCCGTAATTAAAATTTTCTTCTGCATTCCTTTAAAATTCTTAACATGCAATTAAAGAAATGATAATAAATATAGTGGTAATGATGTGTTACTCATACATAATTTTCTTCATCATTGTATACATGTTTCGATTTATCTCCACATACATCTTAGATATTCCTTTTAATTATTCAATTTAACTTGTTCTTACTTTCTATTTGTATTTCTTCAATTAATTCGTTTTTACAATATTATCTCAATTAACCAATTGAAGGAAAATATTTTAAATACAATGTCCATTTTTTTAATTTTGTACATACATATATGTATATACATATATATGTATGTATATGGACATATATGTCCATAAGTATATGTATGTCAGCGTGGTAAATTTTTACATTTCTGCACTTGATCTGCAACAAAATTTTTATCGATCTCCACAAAACCAACCAGTCTCTCGACACAGACGCATACAATAAAGTACTGTCCCGCCCTACTTCTCTTCGGACGTTAACCGCGACGATGCATTTATCATGATATCATTTTTTATTAATGCCGAAGATGGATCGTTACTCGTACAATTACTTTTCATTTTTTATAGGTTGAAATCGTGATAAAATACACAAATACTCTTTATTAGATTTTTTAAAATATCTATTAATGGAAATTATTTTATGTATTTTCTTTTGTACTTGATTGAAATTTATTTTCATATAAATGTCTTTTTGTTATACTTGTTTATTAAAGTAAACTTTTTCAATTAAAAGTTTTAATTATTGAACTTTTTTTTTATAACTGAATTCTCTTTATTTATTTTTAAATAGATTAGTATTAAAAATGCAAATATGTACCTGATATAACTATGGGAATTTATGTTTAGAAAATGTCATAAATCATAATGACTGTAATTTTCAATATCATCTCTATTTTTTATTATAATAAATCGAGATTATTCATATATTTTTTTATAAAATTACTCATTAGAAAAATGTCATTTTTCAGAGAAACAAGGACATTAATTGAAAATTATTTCAAAACCAAAAATAGCCTAATTTTTCTTAAAAATTATTATAATATTATTTTAAATGTTTCTTCTAATAACATTACATCTATATTTATTGATTAAAATATGATCTTATCTTAAAAACTTATATTTAATTGAATATTATTTCTTTATTGAAAAAAAGTTATATTCAGACACTATTTAATTCAGTAAATCTTATTTTTCATCTATAATTTAATAATTAATCGAGTGAAATGTGTGTTTTAGTCAATAATAGGATATTTCCATTATATTTGTGTCAAATATTGTGCAGAAAAACATTTTTTGAAAAATCATAAAATTTCATCAAAAATTCCATACTATAGGTCGTGGTAATTTTTTGACCAAAAATCGAAAGTCATAATAATCTTATTTTTTCATCACAGATCGCCTATTTTACTTTAAATGATTTGATTTTTAGTGAAAACCGATTTTTAAATCAAGCCATTATATTTTTTTAACCTGGAGTAAATTTTGACAAATCTTGAAATTTTCGATAAATTGAAAAAAATGAAATTTATTAAATCTCTTTGCAACTTATCATTTTTTTTTTGTTATAAATAAGTATTTTGTCTATGTATTGATGTAATTCAATAATAATTTATTATTTTTGTATTAAAATTGCTGGCTAAGAAAATATTGCTTTCCAAAGAAAAACAAGAATATTGCTTAAAGATTATTTCAAACACAAAAATAGCCTATTTTTTCTTAAAAATGTTTATATTATTATTTTAAATGTTTCTTCTAATAACATTACATCTATATTTGTCGATTAAAATATGATCTTTTGTTAAAAATTTATATTTGATTTAATACTATTTTTTTATTGAAAAAAGTCATATTCAGACACTATTTAATTCAGTAAATCTTATTTTTCATCTATAATTTAATAATTAATCAAGTGAAATGTGTGTTTTAGTCAATAATAGGATATTTCCATTATATTTCTGTTGAGTTTTGTATAAAAAAACATTTTTTAAAAAATCATGAATTTTCATCAAAAATTGCATACTATAGGTCGTTGTAATTTTTTGACCAAAAATCGAAAGTCATAATATTTTTGTTTTTTCATCGCAGATCGACTATTTTGTTTAAAATAATTCAGTTTTGAGCAAAAACTGATTTTAAAAACGATCTGTTCTATTTTTTTTAACTTCAAACGAATTTTAAGAATTCTAAAATTTAATTAATATTCAAAATTTTAAAATTTCTAATTTTTTTCTTTGTAATTTATATATTACGTTGTAAATATATAATATTGTAAGTAAATGTAATTTAATATATTATTTTTTATTAATACTGTTGATTAAAAATATTTTACTCTTCAAAATAAATATCCAAGTTCATTAATTATATCACTATTCAAAAATATCTCTTTAGTATAAACCAGACAGCTTTTCTTGTATTCACATTTTCGATATATAACAAGCAAACAAAAATATCCAAATCCATTCTTCAAACCACTTTCTAGAAGATAAAATTCAAAAATAATATTTGATGAAGTATTTCGAATCGTCTCTATATTTTCTTTTAAGAAAATCGTTTTTTTCCAAAAAAATCTGTAATATAAATATTTTCAAGAAGGAAAAAAATATAAAATATTAAAATTCAATTGTATTCACTTTGAGTTAATTTTAAAAATCTACCAACATTTAATATAAAAAAAATTAAATAAAATCTAATCGAAAAAATAAGAATTTCTTAGAAGACTAATTTTATCAATAATGTTGTTTTATTGTTTCAACAAATATATAATCAGAAAAATTAATTAATTTAATTTTAAAATAAGAATATAAACTTATTGAATGTTCTTTTAATCTCTATTAATTTAATGATTTATTCATTCATATATTGAACACGTATATACCTTTAAAATTCATGCACGTATCTCCATAGATAATTTAATTAAAAAGAACTTTTTTAAACGATCGCCAGATAGAACTCCATTCATAATTAATTATTTCATTTGCAGTCGACCTTGTAGATTATCTAACTTTATTAATAAACGTTAAAAGAATTAAATGAATTATTCGAGGCTATCTTCAACGACCGTCTATTAAATAATAACGGATACTCTGAATGAGAGTTCCTATTTCCTTCATTCAAATAGAATCCAGTTTTTATTATCGATTATATAACAATACGACAACGGCAAACCAGGCACGCGTTCTCTCAAACATCCTGTACAATAATCCATTTATAATGGATATGTACACATAAAACGCACTTATTAAATAAGCGCACATAAATGACTCATTGTGACTTTTTTTACGTTCCATTCTTGTCAAATGAGCTCATATGTTGTTCGTTATGGTTTAAGATACAAGCGCGCGACAGTTAAAAATAATGCCATGGAATGTTTGTTCAATTGGTAAAAGGAAAACGACTTACAAGTAGAAAGTATTTTAGGATAATGAACTCGCGTTGTGATATTTTCTGACATAAAAATTTATTCATAAAACGTGTTCTGGGTTCACTTTTTATCCGCCGATTGTTTCTTTTTGTTTCGTAGAAAACGGACTTTTATTCTTACTCGAATGTTTAATATCCACAAATCCAATTTATACATACATACATACATACATACATATATAAATATATCCAGTTATCTTTACTGGTTTTAAAATAAGGACTTTTATGTAAAATACAATTTAAATAAAATATGGTACATTCATCTCAACGAGAAAGCAGTGATTCGACGTGTACGAAATTTAAAATCAGTTTAATATAAAACTATCTCGTATGTTTTTTACCATTGTTTGATATTTTGTAGTACAAAAAGTTTATTCGAAAAAATAAATATATAAAACGTATGTATTTTAAAAAAGATATGAATATATTTGTCATAACTCTTGGAATCTTCTCAAGCAAAATATATCTTCTTTCATTTAAAGTTTCAACTCTACTTTTTGTTGGTTGTTTTACACAAATGAATTTTCACCCCAACACCACAATAATTTAAAGTGTTCAAAAAATCACTTATTGTTCACTTATTATATATTATATAATGTATAATTATATCGGCTGATGCATTTCGATGGCGACGCCATCATCGTCAGAGCCTTTCTGTTTTTTGTAAAAAAATTAAATTGTTTTTTGTATGAAATGAAACATAACAAAACATATAAAGTCTTTTTACTTTTTTGTAAAACAATACATTTATTAATTCGAAATTGTATTGTCTCTTATGTAATCTATTTTTGGTATAAATATCCAACAATTAATTATATATTTAAAAAAAATAGTTCTTGTAAAGAAAATGTTACAAGATCCAATTCAACAACGAAAATGATTTCAGATAAAGTCATTAACTATAACTAGAATTTTTTATCATTTTTTGTGATTAAAATGCATTATTTTTTTTATCAAAATATCTAGTAATTAATTGTATATACTTATGTATAGAGTCATCCAAATGTGATGCCTAATTTTGGGTTTTATTAAAAAGGAATAACAGAAACCATACACATGTTTCCCTATACACCACCCTATATCCAAGTTTCTTTTTAATAAAACAAATCTAAACGTCGCATTTGGATGACCCTATATATATATATATATATATATATATATATATATATATATATATATATATATATATATATATATATATATATATATATGAATATATCAATAGAAACCCTACTGAATAGATTGAATAGATAAACGTGTAATTGAAAGGGTAAAGAGTTGAATTGAACAGATGTCCAAAATGATAGACCTATAGAGAGAAATCTCTACACTTCATAAATACATAGATCTGTTAATCTTCTGTAATTTTCATACGTTAATATTGATCGAGTTTATTAACTTATCTCTGTTTGTATTCTTGTCAAATGTTTGTATGTATTTTTATTAAAAAATGAAATTATGTCACAAATAGTGAAAAAAATTACTAAAATATTAAGGATGACTTTAAAGATAAACCTGTCAAACAAAATAGCTATTTTAAAATCGAATAGGAAAAAAGAAAAAATATTAGAAAATACTTTTTTAATATCCTTGTTTAATTTTAGAGTTCGTAGATAAAATTTTAACATATTTCGTATTTTTAGTATATTTTATAAATCTTGTATCTTATTCAGAATATGAAATATGAATAATTTTTTTTTATAAAATAATTTTTAATTTATAAAATAATAAAAGAAAAAACGTTTTAACAAAGTAGATTGAATGAGGTAAAAGAAGTAATGTATATTTACCTAAAAAAAATATTTATCTATTTTAATAATAAATAAATTATTAACTCAGTTGTGAAAAAACAATTATATGTTTATGGATATTTTTCATATATATATATATATATATAATATATATATATATATATATATATATATATATATATATATATATATATATATATATATATATATATATATATATATATATATATATATATAATTTAACACATCCTATTAAATACAATAATATAAATTTATTTTCTTTAAAAAAGTCGTATTTCTTAAATTACTTTTTAATCTATAAATATTCATAAGTTCTACAACCGTTTATATTCTTTTCACTAACAATACATACAAATGTGTATATTAAAAATGACCGTACAATTTAATTAATTGATGTGCAAATATGATAATTCCGTACGTCTACTAATTGTACAATTATACGATTGTGAAATGAAGAGAAGAAAAAACGGCATTTATATCTGTTAATAGTGTTTATTTAGGTTACGTTGATTACATTCTGTCCAATAATCGACATTTAAAATTGAAATCAGTATTGGCACTGTTTTTAATTAGCTGTTTGAGTCGATTCAATTAAAATTAATTATAAGAATAATTATAGATATTAATAAAACATTGATATGCGTTCGAGTCTTTGAAATTGTGCCAGAAAATGTTCCAGAGATTCTTGTCTCGATATATAAATTGTCTTACAATTAAATTTGTCAATCCTTAAAATTAAGTAGATATAAACAGATGTATTATTTTTAAAAAAGTATTTCATTGTTAATTTTGTTTTCTTTTGTTACAGGTAAGCATAATTTTTATCATTTATTTTCTGCTGATAAGAGTTTTGAAATCGAAAAATATCTTATCTAGAACATACATCAAACTATGTAAGTATTTAAAATATAAAACACTTTATAAGGTAATGAAATATCGCAAGTAAAATTTTTGATATCAATATTTATTTTTTTTTTTAAGTTTATTTCATTTATTTATGTAATTTTTATCAATGACTTATTAGATTATTTCAAAACAAAGTAATCAATCATTCAGTAAATTATTTGTTTCATTTTTTATCAATTTTTGGAATTAAAATATTCTCATATTTTAATCTTTAGATTTAAATTAATATTTAGTTATCTTAGAATTTATATATTTAATTATAACATTCAATTATAAATAAAATATTGTAATTTTTTTACAATATTGATTATAATTAATTTTTTAATCAATTTATTTATCAATCTTATATTTTAATTTTATTATTATAATATTTTCTTAGAAATATTTATTTTTTAAAATCTAATCAATATTTTCAACTAAAAGTATTTTTATACTGGCTTATCAAAAGAATAAGCTTTTAAAAATTACAATGAACTTTATATAGCACCTGTATAAAGTATTTTTGATTTGCACACTTATAGAGTATTTTTGATATATGTATGTACTTTTTTATTTGTTTCATTAATTTTAGTTCTGATTTTATATATATATATATATATATATATATATATATATATATATATATATATATATATATAATAAATATGTATATCTGTGTGTGTGAGTGTGTAGATATACATATGTACATACACAATTGTGATTATCTAAAATTATTTTAAAAAATTCAAATCACATCAAACCATATAATTATGTTAATAATGCATATATAATATGATGTTTATATCAAATATTATTGCCAGTGTTGTTACAATCGCACGATTTCAATTTGAAAAGCGTTAACATCGACCTTGAATGCAAAATCGTGAACAATCCATGAAGCATAAGGGGACACATTTGCAAGGTGGGCGTCCGTTTAAGACCGTTTTTCAATAGAACATAGCCTGGTGTGTACGTTAGGAGGCTCCTGTCGAGGTTTTTTTTTACGCGCGAAATGAATGAAAGGAGCAACTCGGTTCTTGACTATTATTGTAATTTTAAAATACGTACGATGATTCGTGCGATTTTTCGTTACATTTGACCTTGTGTCAGCGGAACTAAATATGAATATTTGATGTTTTCCATTCATAAAGGAATTATTATTTTTTGACTAAACTTATAATGTACATCTTTTCTAATTTCTTTATATAGATGTTTTTTTAAACATGACAGAATTTTAAATTGAATCCCTATCGAAAATTTGATCTAACCTAAAAACATCCTATATAAAAAATATATGATTATTTAAACAGTAAT
The DNA here is from genome assembly GCA_029203775.1 of Neoneuromus ignobilis. Taxonomy (NCBI): domain Eukaryota; kingdom Metazoa; phylum Arthropoda; class Insecta; order Megaloptera; family Corydalidae; genus Neoneuromus; species Neoneuromus ignobilis. The sequence goes on along the minus strand of CP092090.1, from coordinate 6,178,517 downwards.
AAAATATTTTAAGCAATTTTCTTCTTCTTAAATGTTTAGCATTTAAATAGAATTATATCAATTCCATTTAATAAAATTGTACACAGTTTAATATTTAAAGACATTATTTTTTTTCTGTACATCACATATCGACCACATAATGATGTCATATGTACAATTACAGCCATTTATGGTAAAGTAATTTTCGTTCAGTCAGTATGGAATTTTTTAGTTTTATATTTTTTACATACACACATCTTTGTATTTAGATAAATATATTTATATATAACTGTAGAATTAGCAAATCACAGTTAATAGTATTTAACTTTCTAATGAAATATATTCATTTTGAAATATCTGTAAATAATTTTTTGTAAATATTTAATTAATTTACATAAATTTTGATATACTTTTTATATCATTTACATGTTTTTTTTCTGTACAAAAATATATATTTTCATAACATTTACAAACCATTTTAATCAGTTTTTCAACAGTCAAACATAAATTCTCAAACTGTAATAATTCAATATTTCCAAAGCAGTCGAACATTTTTTATTTGTATTTACAACGTAGCATTTTAATTGACGACCACGTGTCAAAACAGTTATTTATCTTTTGTGTCTGTCGTTTGTATACAATGTAACAATAGCATCGATCAGTTAACATAATTGTTTATATATTTATTTTATTGAAAAATATAATGAATATATATATTCAGAATAAGTATCCATTCATATAATTGTTTCGCTTACCAACCGTTGTTCAATTTACGTGCTTGGTTGTTAACAACAGATGACGTTTTGTCGTAGTAATTTATTTTTTTAAGTACAAGGTGTGTCAAGAGTATATAAAACACGTTAATATTGAAAAATCTCGACAGTTTATACGTTCTTTGGTGTAATATATTTTATTAACGTCCATTAATAATTAATATCTTATACGCCGAAAAGATCAATAGATTCTTGATGTCCAGCTGTTTTCTTTTTTTTGTCTATGTATTGATTTCTTTCTAAGCTTTTTTATATTTTCAATTAAATTGTCATTACAAAATTGTTTCTATTATAATACTTCAAATTTTCATTTGTTATTACAAACTTATTGAATTTTACGTTAATTTTTATTTATAAAATTTCAAACAGTTCAACCAGTATTAAGATTTTGAAAAATGTAATAAATTTTGTGGTGTTTGTATTAAAACACAAATTTAACAAAATAGTAGTATATATAGAGTAGTAACTTGAAAAAAATTATGAAATAGTATTGAAGTCACTATTTGTTTTTGCACTGTGACAGAATTATTTAACACAAATAAATCAGTCATTTTAACACAATAAGATTTTTAGTAACAATTCATAATCACTGTTTATTCACTTTATTAACTGATATATATTTCTCTTTCATATCATCATCGTTAAAGCTCTATATTACATCATCCAAATTACATAATTTAGTTGTTAAATTCCGATAATAATGGCATGTCTATCACAATGTATATTATCAAATAAAGTGAACAGTAATAATTACTAAACACATAAAATCTTGTATTGAGGCTAATGAATGATTTATGTGTGTATAGTAATTTATAATTAACTACTATAACTACTAACACAATTATTATTTATTTTCAAAACAATAAAAAAATCCAAATTTTATGGGAAAGTTTGAGAAACGATTGAAAAGTGATTTTGATAATTTTATGTTTAAAATACTATTTTATGTTTTAAGAGGTAGATTTTTATTTAAATATATTTTTAGTGTAGAAACACTAAATAAACATTATCATTTTATTCGTATACGCAGAAATTAAGAAAATAATTGTTTTTATTTTTTTAATACTCAACATTGTTTTTTTAAGCATGAGAGAACTTTAAATTGAATCCCTATCAAAAATTCTGTCTATCTTAAAAAACATCTTTATCATACCTTTATATATACAAGCATGCACATGTATTTATATAAAGGGCTTTTTTTAGGTTAGATAGAACTTCCGATAGGGATTCAATCTAAAGTTCTATCACGATTAAAAAAGCAACATATATATATATATATATATATATATAACTATATATATATATATATATATATATATAGTTATAATTGTATGTATATAAAACGAAAAAGAATACTATAAACTACTGTTTAAACTTCGCTCACACTTACTCATATAAACATACAACAATTCTTCACAGATTATACATCTGACTTCTAATAACATCTTCTGAACGGTCTTTAGTAATCCATGTCAAGTTTTTTTTATTCTCATTTGCATTCATTATAATTCATCTACAATAGATATACTTTAATGAATTCTATAGACTGCAGCATCCATTTTTACAATTAAATCATGTGAAAACTAACAAGTTTTTTTATTAACATTTCAATTACAAAAACTAACATCAATATATATTTATATTTATATATATATATATATATATATATATATATATATATATATATATATTGAAATAACTACAAAAAAATGATTACACCTTAATAGTTTTTTTATATCTAGATTTCTAAATATAACATTTTGATAAGAAAATATTGTTTCTGCAATCTACAGTTAATAAGATATTTAATCTTTAATGAAATATCATCAAATCAACGCTGTCAAATATTTGCACATGAATCGTCACATTTTATAAATTCATTCATTCGAATAAACAAATCTTAAATAACCTTGCTTCAGTTCTTGGAATTTAATGCAGCATACAATATTCAACGACAATGTTTTATTTCTTGGTATTATGTTAATTATTAATTTCGACAATGTATTTTTTTATTTATTTATTAATCGATTAGCGTTTTGTATACAACATACAGTAGTAGTTTTCTGAATACATGTATTTCTTTTTTATTGTTACGGTTAATTTTCTTGACTGTAATTGTTAACTTAAACAACACGGTTTTATAAACACGTTTAACGAGTCATTCGTATGATTCGAAAATTAAACGTTTGAATTATTCATCAAAAATTGTAATATTTCAGTATAAAATGTGCAAAGTTGTATGTGTTTTATGTTTGAAAGCAGTGTCGGTAAATGTAGTAAAAGAGCGAACGATGACTCATATAATTTTCTTTGACGTAACCCTCATACCTGTTTCAACTAAAAGTAGTACATAAATATATATACATATATATAAATAAAAATTTATATATATGCCTAGGTTGTATGTGTGTGTGTGTGTGTGTGTTGAAATATTGTAGTGTTTCCGTGACAGACAATTATCAATAATAGAATGTAGTTCATGTGGTATTGTTTGATATATAGTAATTAGTTTTCATAAAAAATTGTAAAAAATAATAACTAGTTGACATTATTTAAAATTAGACCAAAATTATTTTAACAGTAGATATACCAACCAGTTAGAATGACCATTTTCAAAATTGCTCTAAGGAAAATGAAAAATAAAGTAAGGGGGCTACCATTACTACCATTTTTCATATCATGTAATTTCTATATTTAAATGGAAAATATAATTTTTCTTTTTTGATTACTACTTGCACTAATTGAACAAAAATTATATTTTTTTTCGGCTAAATATCAACCGTTAAAAATGATCAGTTGGTAGAAATAGGTTTATATAAATTCTTGGTATATTTAGTGTTAAATGAAAAAAATAGTGTCATCTACTAAATATTTAGAAGTATTTTTGTGAATATTATTTGTTTGTGTGCATGTATATCATCAATCTCTTTTTATCTACTGATGAATAAAGGCTTTTTTTGGAAAAATACAATACCTTTGTTTTCCATTCAATTCCAACGAATTTTCTTATATCTGTGTCCCATCTATCCATGTGTTTCTTTCTATGCCTTTTTATCTCTCTGAATTCATGATCAGTATTTTTTTTCTTATCCATTGGTAGTTTTCTCTTCTTAGTACACAACTACCTCTTTTATATTTTAAACTTTTTACTTAAAACATTCATAACTTTAATTTTTTCTGATCTGATTGTTTCTCTTTCTATCTGTATTTATTATTCCTAATACCATGCTTCTCTGTATTGTTTGGAACCATTAAACTATTCTGGCATTAAATACCCATATTTCACTTTCCTAAATGAGAGAATGTAGGATACATTAATCAAAAAGATTTTTTTTAATCATAAAAGAATATCTGACATTGTAATATGAGAATTTATTCCGAATTAACAGAAATCCATTGTTATTTTTCTGTGTATTTCATCTATAAATGCTTCCTGAGTGTTAATGAGTAGTAATAAATGTACATCAAAATTTTCAACTTCTTGTATTTCTATTCCAATCAGTCGATTTTTCTCTAATCTAAAAATTCATTGTTCATTACTTTAAAAATAATATTTTCATATGATAATAAATTTTATTTATTATCATATGGATTTTCGGTTGTATTGTATTTTTTTAAAAAAGTAAAACTATAAAATATTTTTTCTTAAATTTAAATTTTTTAAAATACATTTTTTAAAAAATTGTGTTTATATATATTGTATATAGGATCATCCAAATGTGACGCTTAGATTTGTGTTTTATTAAAAAGAAACATGTGTTTAGGGGTGGTGTATAGGAAAACATATGTATAGTTTTTCTTTTATTTCTTTTTAATAAAACACAAATCTAGGCGTCACATTTGGATGACCCTATATATCCAAAAAGAAATAACAATTAACAATGTTCTTTTTTATTTCTTTTTAATTTTTACAAAATTCCACTCAATGTCCTACAGCACTCAAATTACAATAAATAAAAATCTTCATGACTGGAATAAATGTATTTCTCAATTTAAATTAAAAAAATCTATTTATAAATAACAGTACTATTAATTGAAAAGTTAATTATATGAATATGTACTTATAGATAATAATTAATAAAAAAAATGATAATTTATCATTTTAACACAAAACTCATTATTAAATCTGTGAATAGAATATGGTGTTTTTAGTATATATATATATTTTTATTAAAACTTAAATAACAATTCTGTAAAATTATTAAAGATTTAAAATAATTTACTGATATTAAAAGAGAAATAATATGTACAAGTATTCTATCAAGAAAAAAATTAAACTTTCAAAATTGTTTTTAATTTATTTGGATAGGAAACGAAATCTTTTTTAATTGACTTATCTTAATTAAACATGTTTTAATTAATTTTATTTTTTGTATATATATATATATATATATATATATATATATATATATATATATATATATATAACTTGTAGAAATTCAAAATGCGTGACCATTGACGTTTACAACATCTACATTCTTTTAAATCGTCTCTGTAGGCATTTGAATACACCTTTTGCAGGTATCATGTATCAAATAGTTTGACATTGATACGTAGGTGCTCATTACATTTTCTGGACTTGAATTATTTATAACAATCGGTAGGTTGGCCGCTGATATATTTATAACTTTGTGAACAGAAGTGATTAATACGAGATAATCTATATAAAAGAAGATACATTGCTGGGCGATTAAGCGACAATTTCATGTCAGGTGGTCGGAAAAATGTCAGCATTAACATCTATCAAACTGATAGGACAATTTGTTCGAAGATAATATCTTCACATGATTGCTTTCGTGTTTTATTGCTTTAATACGGGATGTCCGCCGCTTTCAGTGAAAGTCACTGGAACAATCTGGCGTCTACAAGTTTTGTAACGACCATTACGAAAGCGATTATCGCTGTTGATCATTTTGAAATGACTGAAAAAAATTGATTTCAATGAGTCAGACTGTAATCACTTAACAGTTTGTTCGTTTCTACATAGATTGATTAATTGATTGTATGTAATTATTTTGTTTTTCGATATAATGAAAAATTATATTATAAAAATAATTTGATTTTTATTAAAATTATTCCTTTTGTCAATAAGACTCAGATCGAGAAAATGATATAATAAAAAGTAAAATCAAATTCATTATTGAAATATCTACCACATTATTCACTATCCTAATGAATCATATTTTTCAATTATAGTTTTACATTTTACACAAATTCAAATTTATAAATGAATCACTTATTCCTAAATAACATGGTATTTATTAGTTATTAGAATTTTTAATAACTCATACAAGGTGGTAGTCACAAATTCATAAAAACTTACATAAAAAAATGCAAATATTTTTTTCGATTTTTTCATTAATGTTAAAGTATTTTTTTAAATATTTCACAATATCAGTCAGATATTTTTTATTTCATTCTATATAATTTTCTGATCAAATAAATATTAACTCAAATATTTAATTTAGACAATTACAATGCACAGATAATCCGGATAAAAACCTCACTAGTAGTCGAATTTTTATTACATTATTAAATACAATTTATAACATTAAAATATTTATTACAATGATAATAATAATGGATTTATGTTAATAACGTATCATATATTTTAATCACAATTGATTACCTTGAAAATGAATTCAAACGCAACCGAAAATATGCAATCAATTAGTCATTCGGCGTACATTAATAATAATTATTATTATTAGCGTATCTAGTTTCACATCCACTTGTCTATTCGTGTATTGTTTACGTCTATTTATCTATTATTCCAGTAACATATGGCTTATTAAAATTCGAATATATGCATGTGTTATATATTTTAATCGATTCGAATGTAAACGTGTGTTGGTAGTAACGTATAAACTACGCCCAAAACTATTTCAGTTTGTTTACATATTTGTAAACTTGTATATTAAATTGAAAAAATCAACCATTCTTTATCAAATAGTCTTGGTGATTTTTTAGTTTTTATATAAATTTATTTTCATGATAATTTTTGATATTATTTATAGATATAAGTAATATTTATTCATGTAAATATTAATTTTTAATAAAAAAAAATATCTCTCTTTGACATTTACTAGTAACCTTTTAATCATGAGCAAATAGCCTTAGTCATGGACAAACCCACAAATAATTAATCAATCAGTGAATCGAACCTTGTAAATGAATATATTTTTTATTTCTACATACATATATAATTTTCTATTTTCATAATACATGCTTACTAAAAAATGGATGGAACAAAACTTCAACCTTTTATTAAATTTCTTGATAAAAATTATAGAAAATTGTTAAATTTTCGAATTAAAAACATCTTTTATTGTATTTTTTAGCAATTAATTATTTGGAATGTAAATTTATTTTCAAAATTAATTGGAAGATAAATTTACTACTAAAAAAAATTGGAAACTTAATGTTAAATTTTAATTTATAATTAAAATATTATTTCGAAATGAAATTAAAATTAATATTTGTTTTAAGAAATATAAATATAAAATATTTATTTTGTAGATTGCATTAAAATCATATTTTTTATACAAAAGCATTTTATTATACATTTATTAAAATGACAATAGAAAAAATAGTTTCAAATTTTAAGTATTAAAAAATAAATCTGAATTTTAAACCATATATAAATTAGAATTTTTTAATAAAAAACACAAAATTCCTAATAAAAATTAACTATGTTCATTTTTAGAAAAAAATATGTGAAAATTCTTAAAAATTTCAAAATTAATTATTTGTACAATTTTATTCCATATTTATTCATTTTGAAAAAATTTTTTGGATGAAATATGAAATCCAAATTTCATATTATCCAAAAATTATTAAAAACTTATCGAATTAATTTATTGAAACATTTTTTTTCTAAAAAAAAAACGAGGGAGCTTAATTATAAATCAAAGTATGAATTCATGTTTCCAAATGTTATTTCTTATTAACTATATTGATTTTTTATTATTATATAATTTGAATTCATTTTAACGTACCTATTTATTTATTTTAAATAAAATTAAAAAAATATAAAAATATTTGTCATGACAATTGACAAAACTTGACTGATAATTGCGTGTTTATCATTTGGACCACACGAAATATGCTGGGCACCCAAACTGTTAAAACTTCTAAAAGAGAATTATTCTTAAACACTCAGTTCATTTTAAAAATATCTACACGAATTAAACAAACAATTTTAAAAAATTCTTATCACATCTCCAGCAATTACAAAATTTTACGTAATTACTAAATATTTTAGTTTTTAAATAATTGCAGTTTTAGAATCTATATTCTGTATTCAAAACAAGTTTATTTTTACATATGTACGTTTTTTTTTTTAATACCACAACCACTACAAAAATAAAACCATACACTTTCACCTGCTATCCGTTTCACTTTGTGTAGGAGTCTAATCTGTATTTTTCGAAAAAAATATATAATGCTAATACTGATAATTAAAACGGTAGTGACTGTAATAGTTGCAATCACCTTATTAGGAATGAAAGGTATCCCTGTTGGGTAATGAACTTCCAGTGAAACTCATATCTATAAATAACAAGCTATTAATAAAAACAAAATTACATTGACCATTTTCTTTTATTCATTTTCTAATAACAAATTAATTATTTAACTATGCGTCTATTGTTACTAAGAACAATGCCATCAGGTGTATATTTTATTTGTTTATTTATGACAGGATTTTAATAACACCAAATGCATTTATAAACAGGTAGCATGTTTTGTATATAAATATTTAAAAAAAGAATACGTTAATTAATCAATGAAAACGCGGCATCTTTTTCATTGTTGTTAATAGAAAAGTTGAACATGTTATCGCACATTTACAGGTGACTTTCGAGACCTCTCTCCTTTTACGAATCGTTGATTCATCATTTTGTGAAACAGTTTTATGTTATTGATATTTATTATACGTCTGCATAATGTAAAGTTTATTTATCATTAAATAAATTATGCAATTTGTTGTTTTTTTTATATTTGTCATCTTCAGCAAAACAAATGTAAATATACTTTTAATTACTGATTAAATATCATTTTATATATATATATATATATATATATATATATATATATATATATATGCATGCATGGATGGATGTTTTTAAAACCAACTTAGCGACGCATAGATCGACCACCAGCTGTGCAGAATGTTGAATGTTTACATTGTCATCTAAGTCGAATTTTATATTAGGAAAAATGTATTTAAATATTTAAATATATATATATATATATATATATATATATATATATATATATATATATATATATATATATATATATATATATATAAATAAGTTTTATTTTCAATTATCGAAAGTATGGTTTTTAAAGAAAACATATTTTTATTTATCAATCAATCAATTACAATGTTTAAAATCAGGTTCTTCAATTATCAATCAACAACAGTGACTTGAGGAGTTCTTGTTGCATCCTCTATTTTAGAATTGATGTTGTTGTTGCAACATCCAGTGTAGAACTGCCGTTACCAAGTGTAATAAGTAAAAAAAAAACCTCTAGTTCTCATTATTAAGATATTTTATTTACTTCAAAAATTGATTGTCGCGTTTTTTATAGTTTTATTTACTTCCTAAGGGAATTATTATTCAACAATCAACACGTGGATAATGTATGCTGTTCCCGTGTGACCAGCCTTAAAAAAGTTACATGTTTCATATAACTTATATATATACACATATTTGTGTGTATATTATGTGTTTGAAATTTATTTTTAAAACAATTTCATTAATTACTATTAAAATTAATTAAATCAATAAAAATGAATATCATATTGGATATTTTTTGAAATGTTAACATGCATAATTAAAAATATATTTTATATAAAACTTTTAAAAGTATGACAAAGCTTAATTAAAAAAGTGTATTATATGTATATAGTCTGTAGAGGGAAAACACGTCAGGTAAATTTCTAGAAATCCATCCAATAACCATCTCTCAGAATAATGGGGTGTTTGTTTTTTGTTGAAATATATTTTTTATTTGTTTTAAAACGTAGGTATATTCTTAGAGAATTCTTTTACGTTTTTCATTGTAAATCTATCAGCTGTATTTCAAGATGACTCGGTATTTTTAAACATTTATTTTTTTAATATATTGAAATAATAGAATAAAAACTTATCATTATATATTATTGATTAAAATGTGTTTGTAGGTATTTGTAAAATTGGGGAAAATGTCTGTAATTGTTTATACCTTATAAACATGTAATAAATTAATATTTAAATATATATTTTTGTATATAAGTATTTTAAAAAATAAGTAAAACAGATATAATGAACAATACAAAATACTAATTGAAGAAAATGATTTGCAAATTTATTAATTTTCATTCTTGAATGTTTTCTCTTAATTATCCGTTCCATTAATATCAATATTTTTCTTTAAAAGGAGCAAAAAGTTATTTCATAAAAACGCTTATATATTATATTTTTTGTCTAAAAATATTTTTTTCTTAAACTATTAAATAATTCCTATAATAGAAAACCATTTGAAAAATTAAAATTCGTATATGGTAGAAATATTTAAGGATGATGATTTTTCTCTAAAAATGGGAAATATGATTTGCAAATAAAATAAAAAATAGAATAAAGGATGTAAAAAAAAACATTTCACATTCTGATCATTCTTAGTATAAACAAGAATATTTTTACTACCATAATTTAAAAATGTTTATTATTACCACTAACGTCAGAATAATTCATCATTCTAACGATGATAATATGGTGATCGAAATGCACATCAACAAATAAATAATTATAGCATATAGGATGCAAATCCAATGACATACTTTTCAATTTTGTGATAGATTTTTTTATTAATATATTTTATCAATATTAATCTGATTTGTTTTAATTAGGGAAGAGGAATAATGAAAATATTGAAATAAAGAATGTTCTAAATCCGAGCTCTGTGAAAAATTAAATTTTCTCCAAATATTTTTTTGTAATTTCCTAATTTAGTGGATAATCATTTTTGTCATTTTTTTTATTAAATTCTCCAACGTCGAATACCTCATAAAAGCTTTAACCATTCGAATTAAATTATTGAATCTCCATCTACTTCCTAAACTCTCTTACTTGAGCAACTCAATCGTTTCTAGAACTATCAATCCTAAAAAATGAGCAACCTTCTTTTCATTCTTTTATTGTTAATCGTTTTCATGATTGTATGTGGATTTAATACTCCCTTGTAGTTATAAAATGAACATTAAATGATTATTGACCACTTGTAAACTGTTATGGTATTAGGGATGAATAAGTCATTTATGTTAATTGAATTTTCACAATACCAAAGCAAATGATGAAAACAGTTTAATTATTGATTATTTTTTTAATCTCGTGATATTGGGATGAATAATTCGTTTATGATATTTAATCATTCTATGTAAGTTTTATTTTAAATAATCGAAAGTACGGTTTTTAAAATAAACATATTTTTTATTTATCAATCAATCAATTACAACGTTTAAAATCAGGTTCTTCAATTATCAATCAACAACAGTGACTTGAGGAGTTCTTCTTGTTGCATCCTCCATTTTAGAATTGATGTTGTTGTTGCAGTGTCCAGTATAGAACTGCCGTTACCAAGTATATTAAGTAACAAAGAAACCTCTAGTTCTCATTATTAAGATATTTTATTTACTTCAAAAATTGATTGTCGCGTTTTTTATAGTTTTATTTACTTTCTAAGGGAATTATTATTCAACAATCAACACGTGGATAATGTATACTGTTCACGTGTGACCAGCCTTGAGAAAGTTACATGTTTCATATAACTTGTATATATATATATATATATATATATATATATATATAAGAGGTATTTTTTTTAAGGTAGATGATAGAACTTTCGATAGGGATTCAATTTAAAGTTCTATCACCCTTAAAAAAACATCTATATATTTAATGAATATTAAAATGTTTGACAGTACAAAATGTAAATGTATTTTACAATTTTTGTGTTTAGCTCAAAGTTACATTAAAACTACTGATATTTTTAGATAGAAATCAATTCGGCGAATGTTGAACCGTAACAATAGAATGTAAAAAAAGTTTCCGTTGATAATTAGGGAAAATCGACAACTGGTACAAATATTTGTGTCGTCACTGTGTGACTACATTGTAAACGTGGTTTGCACGTCTCGTGCGAAAGCCGGCCGGCAACGTCGATCACACGATGATGCCGGCTGCGCACTAAGCGGCCAACCAAGTCATGATTACCCAGTCGCCTCAGTGTGTCTCAGTTATCTGCTATGTACGCACCGTTCTACACTTTATAAAACAGTCTATATCGTCAATATAAACGCACATTTTATATAAACACTTTTAGCCGACTTAAACCATCGACGAACCATTTCTCGAAGTGTCTCAAGTCCATCTACGTATCGGTCTGTGCCTTTTTCGTGCGAAATCGTCGAGTTTTGTGATAGTTTCGTTTTTATATAACTTTTATAACGACTCAAGGACATTTTTGGAAGTGTGTGTTCGAAGTGTGTGAGTGTGTGTGGTTATTTTGGCTTGTTAAATCATCGGCTTCACCATCTGGATTATTCTTCGACTCGTTTCGCGCCACCTTAATACGGTATGGTGTTTCTTTTTGATTGTATACTTTCGATTATTATTTTTAGTTTATCACGTTGTCTATCAACCGTTTTTTCATATTTCCAATCGTAATCATTATTCAAATACAATAACCGGTTACTTTCTTTTACACTTAAAGTATTATAAACACTGTTATCCTAGTTATGCAATTTGGTGTAATAATCACATACAATTTCTTTAAACTAATCAATCATTTACTTTAAATTCTCAACCAAGTATTGTTTAATTACACAACTTTCCTCAATTCATTACAAAAATTCAAATGCTAAAGTAGAAATGTGTATGCATGTGAGATTATTGACTCTTGTGCAACTTTTTGAAGGGTGAATATGTCTAGTGAAAGCCTATTTCCAAATTGCTGGCATACCAATCTAACTTAATATCCATGAATAATCTTTCTTGACTTTTATATGTTAAACAGTAGTCTTACATAAACTCTTCTAACCATAAACAAGTACTCAATCTGATTACATACTTCTATAAAAATGTTTTTTCAATTATATAAATTATCTCTTAATATCAGGTTATTTGAATTGAATCGTCAGAAAGGCCAATAAAATTTTTAATTACTTAAACATATTTAAATGTTTAGTGTTTATACATGTGTATACATATACATATTTAATTTACAATTTAAAAAATGTTTGGAGTTCAAAATATTTTCACTATTATTTTATACAAGTTCTAAGGATAATTTTTAAGCATCCCTATACATATACATATACATATACATATATATATATATATATATATATATATATATATATATATAGGCATCCATTGCTAAATGAAGACCTCTCCCTAAACTACCCTCTTCGACTATTATTCATTTCAATGAATTTTCTTATATATATATATATATATATATATATATATATATATATTTATATTAATATTTATTATTATCATTTAAAAAAGTATAAAACGTTATTCTGTACTCTAGAATATTATACATATGTTATTCCTTAGTATCGATTTTTGAAATAAATCTAAATATTTTTATATTACTCTTATCAAATACCAAATATAAACATTATGCAATTTTTATTGTATGAACTTTTGAAAGAGCTGTACTGCCGTATGACTCAATATTGATTTATTTAAAAAAAAATATTCGTATATAGGAAAATATGTTTTATAAATACAAAGGAATATTTCATTATGTATTATTTTATTGATATAATAAGGTACATTCCATTTATGGTTTCACAAAAAAAATGCGTCCGTTCTGTGTAACGAGGTGTGGAAGAAGGACACAGTGAAATGCATGCGCATAAAATTGATAAGAGAAATCAACTGGTGCGTTTGTTCGGTCATTATTTCATGTTTGTTTCGTATGTTTGATATTTATGTACAATACAAGAATGTCAAACGAAATTGACTTGTTTGCACTTACAGTTGCAATGAAATATTGACGTTTCGATATGTAATTTATTACATAACGTGTTATGAACTTATGACCTCTAATTTTAAAGGTGAATATGTAGAATAATGTCTGAATTAATAGTAAGAGTTCTTGTTCAAAAATAGATATTTTTGTTAAAAGTAGTAATCAATAAATTTCCTTATTATACACATATTTTAATTTTTATGTAAATTGATATATATATATATATATATATATATATATATATATATATATATATATATATATATATATATTTGTTGTTCTGACTTATTAATTATAACAACTAAAATTATTTACATTCTTTTTGAAACATTTGATTCTATATTTGAAAATTTACTACTTGTTTATAACATTAGCCACAAATATAAACTTGATTGTTATGAAATGTAAACAATTCAGAATAACTAAATAATTTTTATATAATTTTATAAGTAATATTAATTCAATATTTTTCAAAAATAATTTTTTTTGAATAATTCAGAATTTGGTACCAATAATCTTTATTTATTGAAGAATTAAATAATCCTTAAACTGTATTTTATTCAAAATAAATAATTAAAATCAAAAATGTTTGTCCTCGATATAGAATTTATTAATAAGTACAATGAAGATTTGTTAAAGCGTTGAATTAAAATTATGAAATTTTAATTACAAAAACGATTACGTTTTACATAGCTGTCATTCATATATGAAAAATAATCAAAACCTGTTTTATGAACGCAATGTATAGAAATATTTGTGTGATAAATATTAATTTTATGCCGAAATTATCGAATATCGTTACATAAAAGATACAACTCTTTCCGAATAATATATTCAGAAAATAGAAATCTGTGTAATAATTTACTATGTAAACATTTATTCAAATTTTTAAATAAATAAAATATTTGTTTAAAGAAAATCTTATTTCACAGCAATTATTTTTATGGATTAATAATATTATTTCCATAAAAATGATAAAATTAATTCGATTTGGAAAACAATAATGAGAAATCAGATTTCATAAAAATGGAAGAGATGTTTTATGATAAATAGGAACCATTTCATGAAACAATAGTGAAATAATTATTATTTTGTCGTCAGTTAATTGACTCTTAATACACAGACATTCCACCCTCGTTGATGTACCACAAACTGAAGCTTAGCACTTGAATTCCCCTAAGAATTTCAAGTCCAATTGTTTGTATAAAATGTTTACCTCGTAAACATTTAGGGTAAACATATTTCTACATCGACCTTCGATGAATAATTAAAATGAGTTCTTATTATTTATATATTTTGTTTGATCAATAAATTTTGGCAACAGATGGTCAATATCCAATATTTATATAGGTTATCAGATCAACAAACGTGTTCAATCAATCGATAAAGCTGTATATTTTTCATAAATATTTCCAATACAAGTCTTTATATATTTTTCTGAAGATGTTTACATTCGAATTTTCTCTCTACGTTATAAAACGAATTCTAAAAAGGGAAGAAAATGAAATCGTATACTCATATACATTCATTTTCAAATAGATCAGAGGTTAAATATAGACACATGCACGTAGCACCGCCATTTCTATATTCACAGTTCAATGTCTGCATATCTTAAAATCTCTCAGCTGCATTTCAGAGGATATATTTCGTAGTATCTGCAACGTTATTTTCACAACAGTAACAGAACTCGATTTAAGTATATGAACCACATCTTTTATATATATTTACTGCAGACAGGAAGGATATGGAAGAAATATATATTTTTGTTTCACTGTGTTTGGCAACATTCCAAAGTTGATTTAAATAAACGTAGGAAAGTAGAAATACCTTTGTGGTGAATGATCACACCTAGAGACGAATTGAAAAGTTTTCAATTGAATTTTATATTCGTCGAATGTATTTAAAAAATTGAAATAGACGTAGAATTCAATTTATTTTCCTAACAGTGCAAACGAAACATTTTCAAGTTTTGAGTTTATAATCCGAGTTAGTTTGTAAGTTTTTAAGTAAAACAAAGTTTTAATAAGCGTTGACATTATAAAATTTACGACCTGTAATGAAACATTTATTTTTAGTTTGTATATGTTTACTTTCGTTTTGTATTATTTTATGAAAATTTCATAACGTGAAAATAATCAATGCTATTAAAGCTTTTAAACAAACTTCATTATATATAGAATGATTTCTGATTTTTATAGAAACATAATGGGAATTTTCAAATGATTCTTTAAAAATAAAATAAAATTGTTTTTAATACATTGTTACAAGAATTATATTTATTTTTTTCGTGTGTTAAAAAAAAATGTAAATTCGATCAAAACAATTTTGGGAAATACAGTTGACCTTTGATTATATTTTTGTTTGTTTCTTCTGCGACGTATTTGTATATAAATAGCAATTTCTTTCTTTGTAAGTAAATGTCATGTACTCTTGTTTTGTAAAAAAATGTTATATTTAGTAGTAATTTTCTTTATTCATTTAAAAATTGTTTTTGCGTATTTATTTTAATACATTTTTAAATAACCTTATTCACTCAATAAACAACATACAGGATGTCTTTTATCTCGACAAAAAAAACCCTACAATTTGTTTAGAATTTGTAGATAATTTTCAGATATTTATATATTGTTTTAGTGGTATGAAAAATAAATTTAATTTTCAGTTATAGAAAATATCAATTAATAATTTCTTATAAACATATTTTAAAATATCTTTGAAATATTTTAAATTCCAAACAGTGGTTAAATATTTGACTAGAAATTGATGTCTTGACGATGGCAATATTTTAAGAATTACGTGAATAAAATTTGAGTAATTATGAAAAAAATGCCATGAATATTGTATAACACTAACTGTATTTATATGTTAAATTTTTTAAATAAGTCATGCTTGAAAATATTTTTGGAACTTTTTTACATACCGTTTTTAAAAAGTGAGTAATATTAATAATGTGGAAATGTCCCCTTGCTAAGACACGTATGTTAGATTAGATTTTTTCAGAGGGGACTTTTTTATTGAAACATTTTTAACACATTTTTTTATATTAAATATGTTACTCATCTTTGAGTATTACCAAAATAGAAACTTCTTTTTGTTACATGCACATGTTAAAAAACATTTTTCTACAAATAGATAATGTTCTATATAAAACATATCAATATTTACTTGCAATTAGAAATTATATATCTTTTTCAAAACAGTTTTATTTATTTTCATGAAGCGATATGGCTATAAAAATCCAATTAAAAAAATAAAACAAACCTATTAATATAAAATAATTGTACAAGTCATAAATCATAAGATGTGTCTACTGTTCACATAAAACACCATATTATTGCGAATTGAATTTTTTAACTACATTTTATTGTTTAAATGAAACAGTCAACTGGAAATTAGTTGAACCGTTCATAAAATCTTTGTCATGTTAATCAGAGTGTAAGAAGTATGTTGAAATTTTTATGCACTGTCCAACATTCCGTTTCTTCTATTATTCTCTATTTATTTACACATATTTAAAATTCAATGCATTTATATATATATATATATATATATATATATATATATATATATATATATATATATATATATATGAATATTAACCTACATTCATCATTTTAATTAAATCAGATTATATTTAAACAATTAAATATTTCAGAATGGAGAACTTTCTAATTAGCGAATAATGTTTTAATTTGTTTTTGAATAAATACTATTTTATATTTCAATATTTTAGTATTTTTTTTTTGTAATATCAATTCTATGAGATGTCAAAAATATGCATATCAAATCTATGTTTATAAATTTCAAGTTTAAGTAAATCGTAATTTTACAGAAAGTTATATTTTTTAAACAGATAACAATGTTTCATTTTATATGGTGATTAATTATCTTTTGTGCAAATAAATCTTTATAAAAAAATGCAAATATGTTTTTCCATTTTTACTATTAAATGTGTTCAAATTGTAGTGTCATTTTTTTCTATCATCAACAGCCTCTTTCTTTTCATTGTTGAATGAAAATCTTTTCCAAAACTAAATACCTATTTCCAACAATCTCGTGCTTTTTTTATCTTTCATTGTGACAAATTTTCCAATGTTTATCTCATTTATCAATGGATCTCTTTCCAGCCTTTTTTATATCTTTGGATTCACATGTAATAATTTATTTTTTCATCGGTGGTTTTCTCTCCCTCTCTCTCTTATATATATATATATATATATATATATATATATATATATATATATAAAAAGCTTTTTAAAACACTTCAAACTTTAATCAATATATAAATAAAAAAAATCAATCTTAAATTATATCGTACTTAAAATAAAATGGATATGGATACATTTTTATTTTTATATATAATTAATATTTATTAGTAACACTGATATATTTATAAAAATAGTATATCTATTTTTTTTTAATTATTTGTGTTACTTATTTAAATATTTATGACCTGTTAAAGGTGCGAATGAACTAGTAAAACGACGATATGAAAATTCCACGTTAAGAATATACTAGTTTGAAATTACATCTGGCAGAAAAATATGATGTGTGATCAGAATACGAAATGAAATTGTAACATCATATGCATTTATACCAAACACATTAGTAAATCAAGCACATTTTGCTTCCCGTATTTTTTATTGATTCCATAATACACAAGTGGGTGTGTGCTTATAATACACACTCACGTGTTTGTATGTGTGTGTGTATAAATATAAACGTATATGGTATCTAATAGATAAGTAAATATTTGATTTAAAAAAAAATTATTTCCAAAATTATTAGACATTAAATTTTATGATAAACTTAACATACGAATGAAATCGATAATACGCTGAACTCCAGCACTTAAATAATATAAATATTTAGATTGACGTATACATAATTCAAATATTTAGACTAAAAATTAAAAGTAATTCTTAGAAGTAATTCTTTGCACCTACAAACAGTACTCTAATAAATCCAGCCAAGTATTGATTAAAATTTGAACAGAAACGAGGTAACTTTTAGACGCGACGAAATTTTTCATGAAAACCAATTAGAAAATCTATACAGTTCAATTTATATAGAATTGTCACCTTGTGTCACAGTCATTGACAATAACGAGGTCTTTGAAACAATATGTCTGATTAATGTGTTTGCCACGCCTTTACGTTGTTACCGTTATTGGCGTTCATTGGAAACGTTTATGTACAACACTTCAACACTAGACAATTGATTACTTTCAAGTGTGGCATTAAAATTGCTTGTGTAGTGTCGAATAGTAGAAATTTTTCGTTATATGAATTATTTTGTCATTCATTAACAGGTTGGTTTAGTAACCTCGGAAACTAGTTTTTTTGCTTCACAAATAACTCTCTCTAATAACTTTTTTATTTCAAGTTGATCGAAAATATGCAAATACTTTGCAATATATGTTGAAATAAAGTTTAGTCTTTATTTCATATAGATAATCAGGAATTGTGTTTTCAAAAAATTGTATGTTTTTTTTCTAAATTAAGATAGAATTAATTTCGTATAAAATCATTTAAGAAAAGATTAAAAATTGTTATAACAAGAACTTCTAATCGTTAAAAATTTAAAGAAAAATATATATGGTTAGTACAGCTTAATGTGAATTTAATTTAAAACAAAACGAAAAATGTTAAATTTAGATTCGTCACTAAAAGGTGGTAACATTATTTGTTGATTTATTTATGTACTTTTTTACAAACTTCTCAATTTTTTCTGTTTTACTCGTTTATGTAAAATTTAGTTCGTGATATTCTTCCATAGTGGTAAATTCATCTATATCCTTCTCACTGATTTTTTAATATCTGCTGTGTTTTTAAAAACGGAAATTCTGAGATATTTAATTCTCATGATAGTTATATATATTCCATCAACTACAGTTATTGTCCTATTTATTTTAGTACTACGATGATTTTTTTAACTCCAAATAAAATCACTTATGTTTAATTCCATAAAATTTTATAAAAATATTAACTAAATCACTTAATATTCACTTTATTCGTTGATGTACATTTCGATACCCATACTACAATCATCAAAACACGTTGTATTATAAAACATCTTTTACGTTTACATCTTTTTAGTTTTTTTATAATAGAATATTCTTATACCTTTCTATAACATATTGAAGAGTAATTCGATTGAAATTTATTATTGTTACTATTTCATATATATTCTTATATATTCAATTTATTCTTACATATTAATAGAAAAACTAATATTAATTTATTACAGAAATTATTCGAAATCATATTTTCCTCAATATATTTTGTTCAATGCAATGAGATTTTATAAGGGAAATCAGTAATATTTTTTTTTATGAATCGTTTTTTATTCTTGTCATCGCCTTTTGAAGTTTTTAAGTCTAATCATTTTTTTGAGGCATTGCCAAAATGCACGGTCATTTTTAATAAATATATATATATATATATATATATATATATATATATGCATCTACAAAAAAATTGAGTCATTTAATGATTGCAACAGAGAAAAATGTTTCACTTCGAACGAAATTATTTTGTAGAAATTTGTAACCACACGTTTGCTTTGTTGAAATCAATTTTATTTCTGTTGAGAAAAGAAAAACTAAAATAGATTGACCTTTCGTTAAAAAACAATTTCTTGTATTTGACTAACTATTAATTATAATTTTTATTTTACATTTTTAATTAATTTTTATCTGTATTAATACCTCAGCTATTTAATACTGTCATGTATAAAATTAATATTTTTTTTTATATTAAAATAAAACGAAGGTGACATGTAAATATATGTGTATATTTATGTAAACAAACATGACAATTATAATATTTGGCAAACGAAAACTATTCAGCTGTCGTAAAAAGATACACCTTTTGATCAGCAAATGTTTCTGGGTAGCTTGAACATTCAATCGATTATCGTCAGAGTACAAAGACCTTAATAAGAGAACTACATCTGCATTTTGAAATCAATTTTTATTCGATTCACCTGTTATTTTAATATATGCACAAGTCTTATATAAAGTTGTTGTTGTTGTGTTTAAAAATAACTCGTTCAATTGAAACAGACAAATTTCAAAAATAAATCGGACGTCATTTATCATTATTTATATCCATCCCAGCATCATCAACAATAACAAATCGCCTACGAAAGAATGTGACCTACATACGCAAGAGACGAGCCAAATATGGTTCTGAATCTGTAATAAATCCTAAACGTGCGCGTGTCTCGGACCGAATATGCACAAGTTCATAAATCAGCTCTGAAAGTGAAACAAAATATCAAGGCTTTACGTTTAGAGTAGATTTAGGCGTCGTCGTGTAATTTTTTTTCGACAATGGACAACCATATGCTACGTTGCTTGCTGTCTATCTGTCTGTTTTTTTCGACTAACCAACCTGCGCGTACTCGTCAGACGTGTATTTCTAAACCACCGTGCACTGTATGTGTGTGTGTAAGCTCCAAACTGTATGCAAATATTTTACTGTAATTTCACCAATGAGTGTCTGGCTATTTTTGGAAGCCGGTTGTTTATTCACAATCTAATCGTGCCCACTCATTTCGTACATAGGTGGTGTGCATTTTAAGTATTTGTTTCATACGTTTAATTGTGTTGTAGTGTTTAAAAATTTTTTATTGCTTATCTGATAATTTTAGAGGATGTGTGATTAAAATTTCATTATGTATTTCGACTGTTTATCATTCACAAATATTTATTTTTTCTATATAAAAAACAAGTATATTTTTATTCAAATTGAACATAAATTAATAACTCTCTCCATGCTATAGGATTTAATTAAATAAATTGAATTCAATTAATTTAATTTAAAAAAATATGTATTCAATAAAAATGACAAAATATCAAATATAAAAAAAAAATTTTTGAAGTGAAACTTCTCTTGTCGCATTTTTCGGAGGCGGAACTGCTATTGTCTCTTTTTCGGATGCGGAACCCTTGATGCACCACACCATTACCGCGTTTTTTGAAAATATTTTGAAAATATTTCCTTGGTCTATATCAAAACACAAACACCTACCTTCACTGGATACTGGTAAAATATCTTAACAGATAACAGATCTCATTGACTTATTATCTCATTTACTGTAAAATTTATGTATATATATATAATATTATATATACTTTAGATCAATAAATTTTATTTGAATTTCCATAAGATGCTTATAGACAGAGAAAGACGTATGAAGCCGTATGCGCGTCGCTTTTATAAGTTAAGCTAAGTAAATAGCTGAGCGCGTCATTACGTGAATTGTTAAAAGTGTTATTTAATGTAATTACATTGATATTTTTGGTAAGTATATTAATTTATATCTATAATAATTAAATAATATAAATTACATCCATGGTATTTAAAAATTTATCAAATTTGTGAAAATGAGGTTATGTACATTAATAGTATTTTATAACGTTAATATACATTTGATCTATTTATCAAATTACAATGGTAAAAACACATGGTATTTAAAAATTATCGAAACCTATTACAGTTTTGATGTTATCTATTGTTTTATTTGTAACAATTTCTCACAATAACTATGAATTCTTTATTCTCAGGTGTCATTTTGAAATTGAATTTTATGTGGTGTTATAAAATTATCAATTATCTATAAATAGTATCTAAATAGATGCTATTTATTGCAGGTATATATTATTTGTGAGTATTTCCTTTAATTGTTTAATTTTTAAAACATTGATCTAAATACTATATATTATACAACAGTAATATAATATAATTAAAAAAATGTTTTTACAGGCTTTAAGATGGTAAAATTAATTTTACTTATCAAAAACTAATTGTACCGTTTATACCTAAGTCACCATCGGAGGGAAATGGAAATGAATTCATAATTCATAATTTTATAAAAGTTTTAATTTGAAAATTTAATTGTAAAAACATACTATTATATATGATCATTCTTAAATAAAATTACTGCATTTTGTTACTTGCTTTATTCTGAAGAATTTGTTCATCTACGAGTTTTAGGCATACGCTTGTCCATGTACCTTTTGATTACTTTATTGATAAGAAGTTTCACTTCTGGCATGTGTACATGAGTACACATATTCTTTTTTTTTTAGAAGTAATCTTTTGAGACTTACTTGAAATACATTAGGATAAATATCCTTTAAAAAAATCCTTAATTTCATATATTTCAAATACTTTTCGATAATTCATAAAAAGAAAAATATTCAATAAACAAGACAAAATGTTGAAATAATAAATAAAATATTTCTTCTGTGAATGCTTATGCACAAGTGTTATACCTACTTCAATTAATTCTAAACTAGATTGGAATTATATAAGTAATGAACAAGTTAATTAATCACACGCGTAATTCGAAATATGTGATTAAATCGTTAATAAACAACTTAATTGGAGAAGTGTGTCTTATAGAGTCATTTTTCATTTCTATGAAGGAATTGCTCAAGACTATGAAATATTTATAATAGGGTTTTCCAATAAACGCATCAGAAATTTAAAGAAAAATAAAAAAAAAATATTTAATTAGTTTTTGATTTTTTTTTTACTTTTAAATACATTTTATGGAATTAATGATGGAATACAATTTCACTTATATGACCACCACAACTTGGCTTAACAATTCATTCGTTTAGTTAAATTTTAGTCACTCTTTCACATAATTATGGTCCATTTTCATGAATTACACGTACAATGTTTATTTTTAATGTTAATATTGTTTATCAGCATAAACCAATGATTTCATATAACCCCACAGAAAATAATCCAATGGAGTTAGATCACATGATCTTGGTGGCCAATTGATGGTTCCATTTCGTGAAATAATGGATTCATTAAATTTGTTTTAATGAATTTATTGAATTTTTTTACAATTTCTAAGCGTTATTGAAGTATTAAACGTTCCATGATAACTTGCCAAACTCTACTGAGTTGAAATGAGCTTGAAAAAAAATTCAAACATGGTTGCTACCAGCTGTCAAAGTTCTGACATTCTTATTAGAAAACCCTATATATATATAATGACACAAAGTATTATTAAAAAGAAAAAAGTTAAAGAAAGTAATTAAGTTAATGGAAAAATAAAACAAATCAGTTGATGTGAGTGTACTTTAAACTTGAGCGATTTAATTTGAATAAATATTGAAAAAAAACCCTCCTGTGTAGTTAAACTGAAGTGACGTCCATGCCAGTTTATTCGAAAGAACTGTAGCTTTTAACGTTTTTCGAATTAATCAGCCTCTAACGAAACTTTGATCTATATAGTAAACGCATACGCTTTACAACAAAGTAAACAAGAAATTTAAATAAAACTTGTGTCGATGGCTGAAGTCAAAGTTGTAATCTCGTTTCGTTAAACATTTCCAAACTGTGCTACTACAAAATTAATCCGTGAATAGCAACGACCGACCGACAAGGCATAGATTGTATGCGTATTTGTGTAGGCTCTCTCAACCATTTTCAAAACAAAGTTCAAAACATTAATTTCGATTTTCGAACAATTATGTACGCACGGTACGTGTTTAATAATTTTGTTATATTTATTCTGTGTAACTTTGGTTTATGTTAAAAGATAAATATAGATTTTGATCGTAGGAATAATCTAATTTTTAATTTGTGGCATAATTTGTACTAACAAGTAAATTATTGTTACTCGAAATTTCAAACAATTTAAATGTGACAGGTTATAAAATAAATTATTATTTTCGTTTTCATATATATATATATATATTTATTATAATAGATCATTTTTATTGTATTAAACAATAATTTTTTATTACCAAACATTTTTTATTAGCGAAATTATCAAAAAAACTAACATTTTTATAAAATATAATTTGATACAATTGTAACAGGAAGAAGTTTACTGTTTTGTTTATTCATTTTAACACCACATTATAATCTAAAGGAAATACTAATTTTATATATCAATGAGTAATTTGGAATAGATTTTTTAACGTGAAAGTAACAAATTAAATAAATAATTGAAATAATTTTACAAATTCAGTATGTTATCATTTTCCTCCACCGGTTATAATCATATATATATATATATATATATATATATATATATATATATATATATATATATATATATATATATATATATATATATTTATTGCACAGTACATTTCTCTGATATACAATTAAATTGCTTGAGGAGAAGGTAGAATTGTACACCTATAATTCATCTGCGTGCATAAACCTATTAATATTAATTAACCAGTTTCTCGCCCATGATTTATACATCTGTAAATATGCGTTGTATTAAGAAAATAATTGCACGTATCAAATGAGAACAGATTTATGATTTCCAGCCGCAATTTTTGGTTACTTGTTTTGTACTACGAACAAAGATAAATAAATGCAATATCAGTGCAAGAAATACATTCTTGTAAATTAGTCACTTATTTGTTGTCGTAAAATGAAATATGAGGGATGATTTGTACAGCTTCGATAAGTATTATGTATAATTAATCGTATCTCTTCTATATAGTTATTTGAGGTTAAAAAACAATTATTTTTCATTGTAAAGTATTGTGAAATCGTTTTATAATTTCATTGGAATTATTTCATATAATAATTATTTTTTAAATAAAAAATGTTTAATAACGGTATTTAATAAACTCTAACTGTTTAGTTTTTTTATATATTTAAGTACGTTTTGAAAAAGATTTGTGTTTTTTGCAAAATAAATATTTTTCACTAAAAAGTAGACAAATGTTTATTTTATTTGAAATTATATTGATAAGAAAATTTGTTTGCCAGATTCAAAATTATACACATTTTACTATTTTTTTAAAAAAATTAATTTGTTTAAGAGAAATATATTCATTTATTATACACTTCTATTGTTAATAAAAGGTACAGAAGATATTTAATATTTTTTCATGATAATATATATATGTAATCATATTTTTTCTCTCTTTAACTTCATGCAGACAAATTTTTTTGATATCTCATCTAATCAAGTATTCTTCTGGGTCTTTTTATATCTCTCCCAATTCAATTCTTAATTAGTATTCCAAATCTGTCTTCTTGTCCATCAGAAGTCTTTTTTTTTCTTACTATATAAATAAGAAAAAATATCTTATATAGTATAAGTTACTATACTATATAAGATACATATATATATATATATATATATATATATATATATATATATATATATATATATAAAATAACCTCAATTAATTTCACAGTCAACTACTGCAGTGATACAAAATGATAAAATCTACCCTTAACCACAAGCAATAAATGCAATACTAATGAGAGTTTGTCTAAGTCGAGTCCAAACTTTCAGACACTTCATTTTAATGAAAACCACATTGTTGTTGAAACGTGCATTCACAGAATAGTTTGTCTGTTATATGGAGTTTAATGATGTACGTTGTTGTAACATGAATAATGTCTCTGAATAATATTGATTTTGTAACATGCATGCAAATATGTATATATATATATATATATATATATATATATATATATATATATATATATATATATATATATAATTAGATAAGCAACGAAATTCGTCAATGAAAAATTCTTGTTATATTTAGCCGTGGAATTTATATATTCGTCAAAGGAAAAAAATACACTTTTTTAAATAGAACAGGAAGACGTTCTGGATGACAGAAACGCCATTCGAAAATATTTTAGACGAAAAAATAGACTTCTTCGAACAGGACACGTGTTTCTTTCATACACACTGTTTGAAAATACATAGAAATTATTCTTTTTTTCATTCGAATACTTCTATTGTGTAGATTTTTCTATTTGAAGAATTTTACGTTCGTGTACGACGACGACGAACGAGACCAATGTCAAAGGAAGGAACTATACATGAAGGGTGCATTTTGATTGTCGACTACAGTTGCAACAGAACTATGCTTTTACTATATAATATTCATTCCCCTTAGGTAATCTATCTATAAAATAAGGTCAACGTATATGGAGGGTTGAATTGTCA
This sequence comes from Neoneuromus ignobilis, assembly GCA_029203775.1. NCBI lineage: Eukaryota > Metazoa > Arthropoda > Insecta > Megaloptera > Corydalidae > Neoneuromus > Neoneuromus ignobilis. Next base: position 6,151,764 of record CP092090.1, on the reverse strand, counting down.
TTGAATACCTCAAGGTGTTCATGTTTTAATAGAGTACTCAGTAAAATTGTGTATGTGTATATACATACATATATATATATATATATATATATATATATATATATATATATATATAAAATTAATAAATTCGTCGTTCATTCGATTCGTATTGCATACAAGATTAATTCAAACCGAATAAATAATATCACGTTCTCATCATAGATTCATAAATATTATAACCTGGTGTTCTAACGGTATTAAGTTTTATTTAATCATTCGAGTGCATCAAACGTAGAAGCACGCAGTGATAAATATAATAATCTTTTTATGTTTTAATCTACCATACATGATACGCATGTGTTTATAATCCACGCCTAGTAAATTTTGAAACAAGAATAAATAATTACTTGTACACAACACACCTTGTCTGTTTGTTTTTTTAAACATTTTTAAAAATTCACAGGTTTACTAAATATATTAACGATATACAGGCACATGTGTACAGTTTTTTTTTCCTACCTGGTGACCTTTTTTGAACCATTCTTCGTTTTCGGCCATTTATATTTTATGGACATACAGTCTAACTGTCGATTTTATTTTTCTGTACAGTGTTGTTGGAAAAAATATACGTACATATGGTTGAAAGTTTTACTGCTCAAGTTGTAGGTGTAGAACCTTCAAATGTTACATTATTTCGAATAAAGTCGCTGCAAAAGTAATTAACAATTTAAATAATAAGTAAAACTGCTGACTGACCAGTGACATTAACAACGAGTACAGCCAATGTTTGTATGAAAATAACTCATGTATGATATGAATAATCGTTGAATTATTTTTATACATTACATACTTACTTACCTATTCATGTGTCGCATTCTAAAGGTCATTGATATATTTTTGTAAATGTTATCGTTAATGTGTGTTTATCGTTTGATTACTTAGTTTTATATAACTTTGTAATATGGAGTAGAGAAATAGAATTTTATCTTAATTTTGTTAAATAATTTGCATTCTCTAAATTTATCATCTTTTTGCGTTGCAAGTGCAGATTAAATTGTTGTCATTAATTATATTTAACCTTTTTTTCGTCATATATGTGTAAATATATGTATAACTATATAAATTTTAATTACTGATAATTTTTATTTTTTCATATATTTAAATAATATAAAAATATCAACAATATGAAAGAAAAAAATATTTCCAATTATACTTTCTATCATTTAAATGAAAAAAATAGATAATAAATAATTATATATATTTATTTAAGATTCTTCAATAGCAGAAATTGGGAAATATACAAATTGTTTTTAATTTATTAAACTGAACAGGTTTATTAATAATTCTTATTATATTAGTTTGGTTATTTATTTATAATCTTAATAAATTCAGGAATGATATAAAATTATATTCAACATTATAAATGAAAAAAATATTAACCGATATAATTTATTAAATACTCGAACTTAGGATTTAATATAAATATGTTTTTTATTGGACATCTTCAAAATAATATTTAAATTCTATCAATTAAAATATTTTATTACTGTTTTTTTCATTTTTGTCTTTTGCCTGTAATTTATTTATTTTATTGAAATAATTTATTATAAAAACAAAGTTATATTTATATATATATATATATATATATATATATATATATATATATTAGTTAGTGGGGCTTTATATAAAATACTTAGAGTAAACCTTAAACAAAAAAATCTTCAACACATTCTTGAACTTTTTTCTTATTTTCGATAAATAATATTTTATCTTAATTAAATTTTAAACACTTTCTAAAAACATCTTTAAAATTTATTAATTTCTCATACATACAAACAATTTCATTTCAATACATGTTTACTTAAGTACTATAAAAACTAATGGCTGTACTGGTTTTAGGCAGTAAATGTCATACATTGATTAGTATGTGGTTTACACAAGTTATTGTCTTTCTATAGTTCAGCCTGCTCCTAAGTACATAATGAGGTTCAAAATGTTAAATATTTAAATAAATATATTGTTTGGTATATATAATATATACATAAAATATAGTCAGTACTCGAATGATCTACAGACTCATTTTTTCTAATTATCATACAAGTTTATATGTTTTTTTAATAGATAAATATTTTTGTGCATAAATAATATATGTTCATCCAAATGTGACGCCTAGTGTTTTATTAAAAACTATCTATACACATGTTTCTCTATACTCATGTTTCTTCAATAAAAAACAAATCTAGGCGTCACATTTAGATGACTTATTATTTTGTATAAATAAATGTATTTAAAAAAAATAAAAAACGGGTAATTATAAAATGAACAAATGGTTATTGAACATTTTTAAAATTTTATAGTGTTAAGATAGTAAATGATTCGTGATAAAATAAAATTTAATATAATGACTTTTTTGACTTAGTAGAATTACTAAACTAAAAAATAAAGTATCTTGGTAAAGGCTTCGGAAATGCAGTTATTTTATTATATATATATATATATATATATATATATATATATATATATGACATATTAAAATAATAATTAAACTTATTTTAATAATTATAATACAAAATAATGATTTTCATTTATATGCAAATTCATTGTGCAGTGAGTAGTCTCATGCAAAACATTGTGCTACGACCTTGTATTTATTAAAAAAAATTAATTCTTCTAAAAGATGACTAAAAGTTGAATTTTCATATTTATATATAGATTTAGTGAATATTTGTATATTTTACATTTTATATATTATTTATATAAATAAATAAAATATATTCACATCACTTGAATATGTTCTATTGTATCAATCCATATCAATGATATTATTAATTGATTTTTTCAAACGTTAATTTTCCAATTAATTTCATTCGGTTAAAGCACATTACTGAAACTCGAAGCAATTAATTAAGATGACAAATTAGTTTCATTAGTACTGTCGTCAGTTTCGGATTACACATTAAAAAAAAAAACTATTTGATATAACATTCGTATATTTCCGTATCATATGATTTAATAGTTGTCTATTCGATGATTTCGCATTGTATGAGATCAACATTTATTTTAATGATGATACAATCAATCCACATTTTGAATTAACGTTTACTAGTGCATGTAATGTACCTGTGAATAATTTATAATACGATTATACTACGTTATACGTCGTACAATTTCATCAAATCACATATTCTGTTTGATTAATAACTAATGCGAATTATTTATAATAATTATATTTAAAAAATATAGCGTCATCCAAATGTGACGCCTAGATTTGTGTTTTATTAAAAAGAAACTATATACATGTTTCTCTATACACCACCACCCTATACAAATGTTTCTTTTTAATAAAATATAAATCCAGGCGTTATATTTGGATGACCCTATACTTTAATTTACAGTATTTTTGATTCTATTTATAAATTAAACGTTCGTATTTGAAGTAGTAAATATTTTTGTCAGAAATAATTTTGGCTTAATCTTTATAATAGGGTATTCTGTTATATGGAAATTATTATGAACGGGGTAAAAGAAAAAAAACGAAAATATTAATTTGAATAAAAAGAAAAAAATATATTTGTGCTGAGATATGAAATATTTATAAGATATTTCAGAAAAAAAATGAGGGGTAGAATTCTTGTAGAAATTTTACTGCCAAACATTAGCTTTAACAATTGTGAAGAAGTGAAGAGAAGAAAACACAGAAAAGAATTTCATGGCTTTGGTAACAATATGATTTTTTTTAATATATATTTAAAGATATACATTTTCAGTATTAATTTACCTACATAGTACTATTTTTTCAACTATTCTTTAAATGTGTTTATTATTTTATTTTATTTTGCACCTAAATCAAATTTTAGTTTGTTTTTTTAAATTAGTTATTAATTAATAACTATCATCAAATTTCATATATATATATATATATATATTAGTTGTTCAATTTTTATTTAGTATTAATAAATAACCATTAAATTAATTATATACATAAAATATTTATGGATATTAACTAATTCAATATTTATTTATTTTAAAATTTCCAAAAAAATATTTTAACTGACTGATGTGTTCAGATATCTTATTCTAATTTCCTAAATCCTGTTTATTATTAAATCTATTTTGTATTTAATTATCTGTTAAATAGTCGTAAAAGGTTTAAAAATATCTTTAGAAATTTTGATATTAAATCCTGTTATTCAAAATTTCAAATTTCTTTAAGCACTTCCATTACAATTTAATTTAAAATGTTGATTTATACATTTTTTATTTCGCTTAAAATTTTCTATCTAGTTACAATAATTTACAAAAATGATTCATCCAATATGTAATTGTACGAGAAGAAATTCAAACTGATCAAATTCATATTTAACTCTATTTTATTGAACATTAATATCGTATATAAACTAATTCAAAGTTACGAAAATCAAATATTCAATTTAACGCGTCAGCGATCTTCTAATGAAGTTATGGATAAAAACATCACGAGAAACTTTATCGTTTCAAAAGTATTTAACAGAAAATATATTTTGGTCGTGTAAATTCGTTCCGACTATCATGATTTCTTGATTTTATATTTTTCGTGATTATTAGTTGATGTGTACTAGGATTATTATATAAAATATTTTTTTAATTACAAATACATGAAATTATGTTATCATATAAAAAATTCTCTTTTTTCCATTGTATTTATATATTTAAGTATATATATATATATATATATATATATATATATATATATATATATATATATATATATATATATATATATATATATATATATATATATATATATATATATATATATATATATATATATATAATCATTATTTATTGATACAAATCATAATAAATTGAAATTAAATCTAATAAAAAAAATAATGTGAATTCCTTGATTGGTTTTAAATGTTATATATTTTCAAAATAATAAATTTTACCAGCCAGTTCTAATTTAATTTTTGATTATATTATTATTTTTTGAGAGTGAGTGTCTATTTAGTTTCTGACATTTATAAAAAAATTAATATACACCAAAGATTCAAATTTATTTATAAAATTTCCAGTCTTATCTGTTTTATACATTTCCATTAAGTTATCTGCTTGCGATAAAACACATTTTTTATATTTGTTTCAATATTATGTTTTATTAATAGAATGTAAATACAGTACCACACACTTGAACAGTACTCAAATAATTATATCACACAGATAGAAATATCTTTATTAATCAAAATACATTGATATTTTTTATACGTACTAAACACTCACACTCTTAGCTAGCCAAAACAGGAATAACTAATCATATATGCATTAAAAGTATTTCTAACAAAGAATTTTCGTACTGTAAAAATATAAAATATTTTATTTAATACAAAATGTAATATCAAAGAAATAATTATAGAAATAAATTATTTGCTAATATTTAAAACATAATTTTTAATTAATTTTTGTAGGCGTATGTATATAATTGATATAAATATATCGATAAAGGAAATACGAAAGCATCGATAAAATATAATTAATAACCATACTTAATTAAAATCTATATAAATAAATAATTTTCTCAACCATTGTTACAAAAACGGTGTTAGTTGATATTGAAATTTGATAGAACGACCTTCCGTCGTAGGTAATTCGCCTAGAGTTATTAAATAATCCCAGTTCGTTCGAAATCTTCACGTACTGGAGACGGAAAATGAAATTAATACGTGCTGAATTAGTTGTCAACACTCGATTGTGTTCTGCTTATCTGTAATTAATGCCAGACAGAAATTCATTGTTTTACTGGCGCCTTCGTGCACGTTTGCAGGTTTTTAATATCTTGCACCAAGTTTTGATTTTACTTATTTAATGAAATGCTATTCAGTTTAATTCTGTGTTAAATACAATTATTTTTCAAAAAAATGTTGAAGCATGTTTTAATGAAGTATTTCGTTTTGGAAATTTCTAATAAGTTTTTATCAAATCATCGAGATTAATTAAAAGACAGTTATATAGGATTTTCCAATAAGAATGTCAGAGCTTTGATAGCTGGTTACAGCCATGTTTGAATTTTGTTAAGCTCATTTTAACATTTCAACTCAGTATAGTTTGACAAATTATCATGGAACGTTTAACATTTCAACAACGCTTAGAAATTGTAAAAACTTCAATATTAGCACCAAAAATTATACATCATGGTGATGTATTCAGTTTTATTAAAAATTTCACTTAGTTCATCAACATTGCCAATTGAAATAAAGAATTTAATTATTACTTAAGATTGCTGTATATGTACAATTTTTTTTAGTTTGTATTTATTAAACAATATGAATAATTTGAATTTGCAGAACACAAAATATAATTGGTCTTTGATGATTGAATTTAAGAAAATTAAACTTAATTTTTATATTTTATTTTGGAGTTAATTTTATATAATTTTTGTAATTAAGTGAGACAGATTCACAATTTAAAAATTCTTCTCAGTGATCAAATCATAAAAATATTGTACATATTTATAATGTTATTGAATAATAATATATTAAAAATTTATTTTTCATTTTAACATAAATGATTTATCACTCCAACGTCACAAGATAATGTTATAAAAATGTCCAGTAATCGTGATTAAAAGTGTCCAAAGATTATTGATTATTTTTACATCTTGTGTGGTGTTGTGATGATAATTTGTGTTGAAATCACTTTGCCACAATTTCAAAACAAAGTGATTTATTTTTTATATTTAACTTGTTTTTGTCTGTTTTTCCTAGTAATTGTCACATGAATGAAATTAGGTAAAAGTTTACAATTTTTGTAATACATATTTTATAGAATTATTTTTTTTAGTAAAGCTGTATAGAAAAATTCACGTTTTTAAAACTATTTCTGACTATTTTTTAAAACTATTTCTATTTTTTATAATTGTTTAAAGTTGTTAAAATGTATAATATTATTTTGAGAAATTGTGTAAAAATACGAATTTTGAAATAAAATAAGAGAAATGATCGTAATTGTTAAATTATCAGTCAGTTTTTCGCATACAAGACAGAGAAGACAAACCGTATTAAAATGTTAGCAAATACGAATTAATTAATCCGTAAATCGTTCAATTAGTCCATAACCCTAAATATGTAATAATAATAATTGTTCGTTATAACAAAGGTGTCTACTGTAATTCCAACAATCCATCACACACATACGAACAATTGAACTGTATCAAAATGAGTGATTGTTTCGAATATGCGCCCTTATGCACACGACACAATCACATTTACACGCATCGCCGACTGGAAACGTCGAACGCGCGCCACTACACACTTGCAGTGTTGCGGCCGCACAATGTTGCTGCTGATTTTACGGGAACGCCACCACCTGTTCGTCACAACCCACCGGGTGCATTGGCTCGTGCTATCTGTACAACCAACTGCTGCCCATCGCTTAGAGTTGCAGCACAGCTCTTCGCATAGCAACAGCCACCAGCGGCGGCTAGCAATTTCGACCTATCATCGTAGCACTGTGCAATATTAAAAGCATTTGCTGAATAGCATTCTCGTAACATTGATGGCATAGCTGCAATGTGCAGACAGAGTTTATTTTGCGTTTATAACACACATTAATGACGGAAATTTATGCTCGTGAAGCATTCCGCGCGACAAAGAGACGCCAGGTCGATCGCCGTACGTGTTGTCCATTTGGGGGGAAAAAAATTTAACGTTTTATCACCGAATGTATATTATTTTCATCTTGTCACAGTTCATCTGATAGCATAGAAATATACGTTTTTAGGGTTAAGGGAAACAATGGCCCAGTTACAATGTATCGAATTTGTGCAGAGGGGTTAGATAAGAATTCGTATTTAATCTAACAATTATCTACAGAAACGTTTTAGATTAATGTGCATTATTTGCATTTTCGGACGTCTTACATAAATTTAATAATAATTTATTACCAGTGAAAATAGAACCTGGAAATAAATCGAGGTTAGTACGTAGTAGAAACAAAATAAATATCGATTCAATTTGAAACCAATTTTCAGAATTATATTCTGATTTTATTCAATTATATAGGATTTTCCAATGAGCGCTTCGGATGTTGAAATGGAAATAAAACAAAAAGTATTTAATTAATTAGTTACTTTTTTATTTTATTTTTAAGCATATTCTATGACATTAACGATGGAACACAATTTCACTCATATGACCACTACGACTGAAGTCCTTAACATTCCATGACAATTTGCCAATTTATACAGAGTTGAAATGTCAAAATGAATCTAAAAAAATTTCAAACATCGCTGCCATCAGCTGTCAAAGTTCTGACATTTTTGATGGAAAACCTTTATAAATTCTTTATTTATTCAAATTCATTTCATAACGTTTTTAAATTAATTCAAATTTAAGATATCAATCAAAAACATTTTATCAGCATATAACCCCTCCTACATTTTTTAATTTCATCGAGAAAATATATTTTTTAATTTTCTTTTTTGGGTTTTTATTATAAAAAATTAAACTATAATTTCAAGCACAAATAAAACATAATATTCTATGTTTAACATATTTTAAAAATTCTGTGTAACACATTGGTCAACAAATAGACAGTTTTAAATTATTTCAAAGTATAAAAAAAATCTTAAAAAATAAATTAGATTTTATCATTAATAAAATCACTCAACATTACAAGATTTTTTTAAAATTCTCCATAATCACTTCTTGTTCACTTTATTTCCTAATGTGTATTTCAATAGCCATACCATTATCATTAGAGAGTTGCTTTTTAATTGAATACCTATTTTATTTATAATTTTTAAATATTTTTTTTGATTTTTATTTTATTTAGAATATTCTATAATTCTTTTATGTCTTATAGTTTTGATTTTAATTTTTCGTGTGATATTTCTGTTTCCTTTGTTTCCACTCATTTTTATTTAAAAGACTACATTATTTTTATATTTGTTATCTATGTGTTTATCAAGTAATACCTATTTTGTTCATAATTTTTAGATATTTTTTTCTTAATTTTTATTTTATTTTAGAATATTTTATGACATTTTCTGTCTTATAATTTTCTATTTCAATGTTCTTTGTGATTTTTCTTCTATTTTTTCCACTCATTTAAAATATTACGTTTTTTTTCATATCTTTAAAATTTGCTTGTCTTTATAACTATTTATTCTTTTGAAATGAACTACCACCTCAACATTACAAGATATAGAAAAAAAATATTCAATATCTAATGATATTGGGATGACAGTACATTTGTATGATTATGAACAAAATGTTTATGAACATTTTATTTCTATGAAATATGATAATTTATTGTTCTGTCTAAAAATAGATAACATTCAATTTTATATTCGTTTACATATAATGGTAGAGTCTGTTTATTTTTTGTTCAACACTTGTTCCACTACCTTGAAATAATTTTCTACATCGATGCATTTGTAAGGAAATACATCTTAATACGACCTATTGTCTCGTTTTATAATATTATTCTTTTAACACAAGTAATAATTCAAAATAAAATACAAAATAACGTTTAATATTTACTCCTAAAGATATAGATAATTATCAATGTTATAATTTTGTTCTAATTATTTCAACATTATAATTCATATATATTTTCATAATTTTATACATTACTAATAAATAAAAAGATCTAACTTTTTACTAGTTGTTTAGTAATTAGTATGTATATTATTATTATAAAATGAAAATTACTACTATTAAATGAAATCTAATTTCATCTTTAGAAATGTTTGTTTAATTAAAATATATGTAGTAATTTGTACCATAATCGTGTAAATAGTTTTATGTATGTGTTGAAATATATATATATATATATATATATATATATATATATATATATATATATATATATATAAATCGTACAAATGCTGTATTTATGTTTTCATACAAATAACGGTTCGTATATTTTCAAAAGAGATACAATCGGTTTATATTTATTCACGAGTCTGTAACATTCAGTGTGCGATAAAATACCAACACACGAACAGTTTTTATACAAGAACGTAAAAGTGGCACTACATAAATTCTATAAACAGGCCTGCTTCTTTCATTAATGATCCACCTATTTATATTTCCACAGAGACGAGAAAGTTTTCACGGATTTTTATTGTTCTTTCACGGTAACTTTGTCGAGTTATAATCGTAAGTTCTCTGTCGCTTTTTCGTATTATTTTCACGGCTTTGTATCAGAAAACGATCTTGAATAAACTACTCAGTACAAGTTTTAATTATAATAACTTTAATAAAGTTTTATGTACATGCAGTAGTTAGTAATTTTATATATATATAGTTTTCTTAATTAATATTTTGAAGTAGTTTCGTTTACTACATCGTTTTTAATTTTTAAAATGTTTTTGTCAAGTAATTATACTAAGAAAAAATATAAAATGTGTTCTAGAATCTAGATGTCATATTTAGATGACCCTATATAAATCGTAAATAAAAAATAATCACAATAAATTATTTGATTTGAAAATAAAGTCTAAAACAGCCCTTATTTAAGTTTTATATGTTCATTGGTAAAAGCATTCCTAAATCTAAACCACAACGTACTAATTTAGTTATTTGTTGGTTACTATTACGAACCCACATCTGTGGACGACCCTCATATACCTGACTATTGCAATATATGTATGTATGTGTATGTATGTACAAATTCACCCCTCCATTGATAATCAGCTTAAAAACCAGTGAAACTTCTCTAAACAAACATTGACAAATGTAGGTATAAATAAAATCATTGTAAATTCTAGAATCTACTAGACAGGAGAATTGTAATTTGAAATTAAATTTTGGCAAATAATTTAATAGCGTGTAATAATTTAAAAATTATAAACAATTTCATATATACATACATTTGTGCACTGGTCAGGACTGAAAATAACATATCTTAATTATTTTAAAAAGTTGATTTTTTTGAAATTGAGAACAAATTCATTTTTATGAAATAATGGATTAATAATTATAGTGTTATGAATGTTTTCTTTGAATGACATTTTTATTTATTTCAAATTAATATTTTCCTTATAAAATAATTTTTGAAGTAAAATAACTTTAAAAATGAATATGCAGAAATAACACTAATCATTTATATAAGAACAAAGCTTATTAAAATGTTAATGTACTAAGTTTAAGATAATGTCAAGACAATTTGTAATGTCTTAAACTTTACCTATATATTATTTTATACATACGAATTATCAAAGTTACTACATGTATTTAGGGGAACGAATTTCACTTCAGGCTGTATAATTTAAAAAATTAAAAATTTAAGATTTTTGAAATTATCTGCTTATCAAGAACTTTGTTTAATAAATACAAACATATATTTATGATTTATTAGATTAGGAAAAAAATGATTATTGCATTTTTCTCTAACGTTTATTTTAATTTAAGAATTTATTTTATTTCTAAAAAATTAAATAAGACTTATCATACTTAAACTTTTCAAATTTCTTTTAAAGTTTGAAGTTCGAATTACTGAAATATTATATTGTGCCATCACTAAATTTAATATAGGGTCATCCAAATGTGACACCAAAATTTGTGCTTTATTAAAACGAAACATGTGAATAGTTTCCTTTTAATAAAACACAAATCTTGGCGTCATAGTTGGATGATTCTATATTATTTAAAAAATTTTTTTATTTATTTTATAAATAGTTACAAAAAATGTAGGTATTTTATAAAGAAAAAATCGTTACTTAGTTAGAATTTTTTAACGAATTTCTTTTTTTTATCAAATATTATATATTTTATCTTTTTTTATCAAAGAAATAACTATTTTATCGAAATGAATTACTTTATGATAACTAAATTTGTAATTATTTTAAAGCGATATCCAAATAAAATCTATGTGTTGGTTGCAAATAAATTTCGATTTTTTTTTAATATCACTTAACTTTTTTTATATTTTCCCCATGAAAATAACAGTTAGGAGTAATGTTTTTTTATATCTAACATCTTAATACTGTCTTTTGACACGTCAGTTTGCGGTCGCCGGTTCGAAGATCGATGTCTGGACGAGTGACCGCACCGACTGGAAATAACTATGAGAAACAAAAAGGGGGATAGATAGAAGTTTGTGTATACTACTCCCTCGTAGCTAAGTAGCATGCGTTCGACTCGATGTACGTGTCTCGCGAGGTACACACCACTCTATAGATACCCTCTGTTACAGGGTGTGGCAGATGACGTGGATATATTACACGCAGTGTTATATTTTTGCATGTACTCTCGATAATTGTTTCTATTTGTTTGTAATTAAATATTGAAATCCATCCAAATCGACGTCCTTTTATTAAATAAATATGTATCATTCGTTTATATGTACGTGATTTTTTTCTTAAATATATATTTTTAAAAGATAAATATCGTTTTGTTTTATTAACTTTGTAAACAATTTCTAGTAGTAAATATTTTTTAATTATTTCATATTATGGAAACATTATAGAAAGAAAACATTTTTTTTACAGTGCTCGACAATAGTAGTGGAGCACCTTTAGCAGACAATGTAGCTGAGAGCGGCGGCGAAGATTCAGACGAAGAAGACGAGTGGAATTATATTCGCGTCGATCAAAAAGAAAGTGAGCAAAAGGTATCACCACATTCTCCTCAACTTCAGCAGACTACTGAAGAGGTACGATTTATTTCATTTTCAAAAATATAATTTTTCTCCTATTGTTATTTCAGTGCTGTAAAATTTTAATTTTGTATACAAAAAATGTTCTTTTTTATAAAAAAAATATCTAGCATATTCTCGTATATTAGGTTTGTGAAAAAGAACTCACACAAGAAGAAGAAGACGATATGGAATCTCAACTGAATCCAGACGCGGCTGAGTTCGTACCATCTCCGGTAAGAACTCACATGTCGCCACCGTTACGAGAAGCACTTTTAGATGAGACTGTTATCGCACAATCGCCCCACAAACCAGGACCTATGGCGGCTAGTGCTCCAAGTCCCGATGAATTCCTTACCGATATGAGCAAACGACCCAAAGACATTGAATCGGACGAAGAAGGTATCGCTAATGGAGATTTCAACGACGATGACGTTAATGTGAGTTTAGATAAATCAATCGATTAAATATTTTGACTTTGTATATTGATTATTAATCTCTTCAAATAGGCCAAACGTCAGCAAGATCTCGAAAACTTACTCAACGGTAAGAATATCGACGACATCCAAGAATTCAGTCCGAAATCACCAATTCCGTCGTTAAAAGAATCTGTGGACGCCACTGGCGAGCACATGGAAAGTCAATCAACGAATGCTTTGGATCAATCAGAAGCTTTCTCCACAAAAGCCGAATTCGGTGATGAAACCACCACAAGTTTCATGGATTCCGATTTCCAGAAAAGCACTGCCGGTTTATCAATTATGGAAACGTCATTGACAGATTCAACACATTCGTCGCAAGTTGTCGGCGCTGATCTACAAGATTTCGTCAAATCTGATTTTATACCAGACTTTTCGTCATTTAAACCGCAAGATCCAATGAACATGTCGTATCATCAAGATCGTGATGAGGAAGCCGGAGAATTTAATCATAATCCGTTCGATTTGAATGCTGTTCAACAGATTCCCGACGATATTGATGATGGCGATTTGAATGGAGTTTCACAGAACGAACATGTTTCTGATTTAGATGCTGATGTTTTAAATGCCGTTGGTGAAATACAGTCGGCAGTACGAGAAGCTGAAAAAGCAATCTCCGATGCTGAAGAAAAAGAACAAGAATCACCGGTCGTTGAACATAAATTGGAAGATCTTGTGTGCACATTACAAAAACAACACGATGAAGGAATCGACGTCGATACAAAATCTCCAGAGCCTGATAACGATGCCGTGCTTCAACACATCAGAGATGAAATTATTACAACTTGTGTAGATGCCATTGAAGATTCAATTACCGCGTCTTTATCCAAATCGCCGATGCCAGATAATGAAGCTTCTGAACAATCGATTTCACCATTACCACAACAAATTAGTGAATTTGCCGAACACGGAATATCTCCTCCACAGTCACCTATTGAACAAGAAATATGCGAAGAAACATTCACGCAAACAATCATTACTCATAAGGAAGACTTATGCCAAAGAGACCAAATTGATTTCATTTCAAATACAGCAACTGAATTTGCGGAGAGACAAGACACACTTGCAAGCCCGACGAATTTAGAAATTTCGAAATCACCCGAATTATGTGCATTTGTGATCGAGTCTCAATTAACAGATGATGTACAATTGATGTCGCCGAAATTAGACGAACCATCCGAATTAATCTCTCCGCCAAAATCGGCCGAACCAACGGAATTAATCTCACCGCCGAAATCTGCTGAACCAACCGAATTGATTTCACCACCACATTCAGCTGAACCATTATCTCCACCAAAATCGACTGAACCGACTGAATTAATATCTCCACCAAAATCGACTGAACCGACTGAATTAATATCTCCACCAAAATCTGCTGAACCAGTTGAATTGATTTCTCCGCCAAAATCGGCCGAACCTACCGAAATAATTGATTTTCTGACCGCTCAAGAAACTCAGGAAATTTGTTCTGAATCAGAATTATTAGAAGAAACAATAGAAATCCAAAAAGAGATAACAACTGATGTAGATAATTTAGCTGATAAAATTTTCGTCCCTGAACCAATTTCAATGGAAGCAGAACGATTGACTCCAGAAGTATCATCGCCGATCATAGAAGGGACATCTCCCATTCTCGATTTCGCTCAAGAGATTACATCACCGATTGAAGACGTTCCTAAATCTCCAGTACAAGAAACAGTCGATGAAACATGTCGAATGGTAGCGTCGCCTTTACTAGAATTTGAAAAGCATGTGTCGCCAGTTCCAAAATCTCCAGTTCCTGAAACTGTGGTCGAAGATTTATGTAAGATTAGTAAATCACCTGTCCAAGAAACACAATTGTTCATGCAAGAAATAATACCTGTAGATACTTCGATTAAGTCTGCCGTTTCTTCAGTAGAGCCAGACATGAACTCGTTTTTGTCGAGATCCCCTGTACCAGAATTGACTTCACCATTAGGTTCTACTCAAACAGAAACAAGTGCCGATGAAAATTTCAGTCATCCATTAATGAAATGCGTATACCCATTACCTCCACATCTAACTGTAATTCAACCGCCCGATGTAACAGAAATACAATTAGATGGTTTCAAATTTCAGAGCAATATAATATCAGAAGCGAAAATTGTGACTGCCGAAGAAACCCCAATTAGAACAGAATTTGTTTCACTTACTAGTCCTGAACCTCAACAGCAAGTCGAATATTCAGATGAACCAATAGAAGTACCCGAAACACCTATAGAAACTGTAACTGAAGTCGCGGCTGTAGCAGCTGTAGCCAGTGCAGCTGCTGTCACTGCAGCTGTCGCTTCAACTCTGACTGAAAAGAAACCTGCCGCGAAACCAAAAACATCAATGACTCCCAAAAAAACAGTGGCGGCGGCGAAAACGCCGACATCGCCATCGAAAGGATCTTTATCTACTACAGCTGCTAAGAAACCAGCCAGTTCTCCAATTACGAAATTGAATGGTACTGCCAAACCCGCGTCGACATTAAAAATGAGCACGAAAACAACAAGCGCGGCACCGAAACCGGCCCCTATTACAAAATCCACAACCGCAGCGTCACGTCCAAAATCGGCACTTACTGCAAAAACTTCAATCGAAAAGAAATCAACGGTTGAAAAGAAACCGTTGTTAAACGGCGACGCAAAACCGCCGTTGAAATCGACAGTCGCCGCAAAGAGGCCAATGTCGAGCACAGGTACGAAGACAAGCACATTGACTAGCAAGACTGTTTCTCATTCAACGTCTGAACCAGCAGCAAGGAGCACAACATTTAGACCTTCGACTGCCCCTGCGAAGACAACTACCACGACCCGATTGACATCTGCTGCGGCTCCTAAACCAAGACCGACTAGCTTAACTTCAAAGACAACCAACGGTGTAGTTTCCAAAACGACGACTACAACGAAGGTATTTATTATTATCACCTTAAAGTGTTTGAATATATCTGATTTTCGGTTTTTCTCAGACGTCGACTTTAACTAAATCACCACCGACGAAACCATCGCCGACATCAAAACCAAGGACTAGCCTTGGTTCGACCACTACTACTGCGCCAACAGCTCGTCCTAGAACTTCATTGACTGCAATAAAGACGACGACAACAACAGGTGCTGGAAGCAAAGTTCCGCCTATCGAAAAACAAATCAAAGAAACTACCAATAAGCAATTATCGGCACGTATGTCGACGGCATCTAAGCCAAGTACCGTCGGCGCAACAAGAACGACAACTATTAAAAAGACTGAGACAAAGGTCAGTGTTTTAAACTTCGTATTCGTATTTATTAATCTAGTACAACTATAAGAAAGATTTTATTTGTCCATTTATTATAAAAAAAAGAAATATAATAATTAGTAATAAGAATAGATTCTTATACTTCACAAATATATTGAAATAATCCTGAAAAATGTATTTAAAATTAAGTCCAATTTTCTTCTATGATTTTCTAATGGAACTGCAAACAACTAACTTTTTAAAAAATAATTTGTATTAATCAAAATAACCACAATAAAACTCAACTTTTTCCAAAAATACGTTCATGTAGAAATCCGAATTTGCATGTTTAAGAAATTCCTCGAAATCGTTTTTGTTAATTGTTGCTTCATTGTTAAATTTTTTCTTAGTCAAAAGTTATCAAAATGTTTCAAAAAGTGATAATCCGTTGATGATAAGTCTGGTGAATAAGGAAGAGTGCACCTTCTCTCATTTAACAGTCCATCTAACTCCTATTTAAGTATTTTATCTACCCCATTTACCAGTCCAACTCTATGCCAGTTAACAATTGTCGCCCATTGATGAAGCTATGTTTGATTCTTTCGTGCCTCTTCTTTTCTTGGTTTGTGTTAATAAAGATGTTATGTTAGTAATCATGGTTTTCTTCTTTTTTAAGCGATTCCATAGGTTATTCTACCTTGTCATATCATTGTTGTAGATAAGAGAATTGCCTTGTGGCTTGGTCATGTAGAACAATGTATTCATTTCTATAATTAATTTTGTCAATGTTTGTATAATGGCCTCTTTTATGAAATTCCATAGTTCTGTACAGAGAAAAGTATTTAATTAATTAATTATTTTTTTAAGCACATTCTATTGCATTAATGGTGGAACACAATTTCACTCATATGACTATCATGGCTTCTCTTGACATAGTGCATTCGTTTAGTCCAATTTTAGTCACTCTTTCACATAATTGTGGTCCAATTTCATGAATTATACGTCCAATGTTTATTTTTTAATGCTTCTGTTGTTTGTGGTTTATCAGCATAAATCAATAATTTCACATAACTCCACAGAAAATAATCCAATGGAGTTAGATCACATGATTTTGATGGCCAATTGATGGATCCATTTCATGAAATAATTGAGTCATTTAACTTTTGTTGCAATAAGTCTATTGAAGTTTTTACAATTTTTAAGCGTTGTTGAAGTGTTAAACGTTCCATGATAATTTGCCAAACTATATATATTGAGTTGAAATGTCAAAATGAGCTTAAAAAAATTGCCACCAGCTGCAAAATTCTGATATTCTTATTGAAAAACCCTATATATGTATATATATATACTTTAATAACAAATACAATTCATGATCCCTTTATTACGAAAATTGTAACAAACTATTATATTCCTAAATTCTTTATTTTATATACAACAACGTAATAAAATAATTAATTCTCACCAAATAACGAACTATTCGCTCGAATATTTCGCTGCTCGAATATTTCGTTAAGACTATTCATCCTAAAATGTTATTTAATACAAAACGAGCAGTTTTTATTTGAATTCTTTCAGTGTTGGGCATTTTGTTACCAAATGTTGATTTGGTATATTTCAACAATGCTCGGTTAATTATAATACTCTGTTCCACGTTAATTATTTGAAGACTGACAAAATACATATTAGTGAATAATAAGTGATTATTGGAAAATTTTATAAAATCCAAATTAATGTTTTTTAATATGAATGTCAGCTAATAATGAACAAATTTTTTGACTCATCTTAATATGTTGAATTAAAATGTTATTATTGAAATAAATAAAAAGCAATGATGAAATAACCAGTTATATTTTCTATAAAAAATACATTTCTATGAAGCATGTGTAATATTATTTTAGGATTTTCTTATCAGGTATTTTCAACTTATTTTTTCTTTTATGATAGTCCCCCATAACGAAAACTACGAAAACGACAACGACCATAACAAAGTCATCATCAGTAGGAGCGAAGAAGCCGAGCGGCTCTGCGATAACACGCACTACTATCACGAAAACAAAGACCTCTGCACCGACAGATGTCTTGAGTGACACCATACCGAATGGTACAGTTACAGTCGTACAAGAAATAACAAACATCAGTATAGTTTCCGATGAACCGCAATTATTAAAAGATCTGTCGCCACTCGAAGACCCGATAGCATCTCAACCGGCCGACAACGTAGAATTGGTCGATAATTTCGTGAATGTTATTGAGTGAATGTTTTATATTAGGATTAGAAACGTAGAGAAAATATATTAAGGTTATGGTAAGAGCAGTACGTGTTTGGTTAGGGCTGTGATCTGGTTATTCGGCCATACGTTGTCCTGGCTCTTTATTCGTACTGAATAGCATCGAGAATATTGAACAAAAATTTTTTTAAAAAAAAACATTTTTTTTGCTATTTCTTTACTAGAGAATAAAATAAATAATCCTAATAAAGTGAATTTGTTATTTGAGGTTGTCGAATCTAGCACTGCTTTGAAAAAATAAATAATACATTTATAATAGTGTAAACGTCTATACTATCGTAATTATTATATAATTGTATACGCAGTGTGATTCGTAATATGAATGTTAATTATTTTTCGTAATATTATTAAAAAAAATATCTGAATAGATTACAGATTCTGCTGATAATTTCGCAGCCTCAAAGAACATAATATTATGTGACTGATATGTTATTTTACTGTTTTCTAAGAATAATCGAATAATTTATTACGGACTTCCAAGTAAAATACTTATAATCTACATACTACACGTGTATTATTATTCGTTTTTCTTTTCATGTTTCAATATATTTTTTTAATTATTTCGAAATGGATGGAATACTTAATTTGTTTTTTTAAAAAAATGTCGTTCCATTGATTTTCCGCGAGTGTATTGTATTTTTTATTTCGTTTTCTCTTTAAAGATTGTGGAATTACATTTCATCACTCGCGATTATCGATGAACGACTTAAAAATTGAAGATAACTATTATTTTTAACCGTATTTAGCTTGGCTGCTTAGGTGTGCTGAGTTGTGATGATTTACTTTTACATGTGTGGGCGGCGTAGAGGCCTCATATATTTAGTATAACTGTTTCCTTCTTTGTAAATATTAGATTTGTATCACTTTTATTAATTGAGCGTTTAAATGATTGATAGATGAAAAAAAATATTTACAATTTTTTACATTTGGTAAATCGTTTGTTGAGGTGCTATCGTGCAATGACACTGATTTAATTTCATTTTCGTAAGTACATTCGATCGACGGGAAATTAACGTTTTGAAGAGTTAGAATTTGGTTTTTTAAAAAAATTGTTACCTTTATTATTGTTTGCTGTTATTGAGATACAGAACAGTAGATCGAATTCCTAATTTATATTCTATTAAAATATTGAAAAAAATGCTTTATATACATACATTAAATGAAAAATACATTTAAGTTTTTTCCTATTCGACTTTGTTGTGTTTAATAAACTAATTTATAAGTTCATAAATATGCACTACTTAATGAACATTGATAATATAAACATATTATTATTATATATATATATACATAATACATAATAAAAACCTATTTTTATGTTTCAGTTTTAGATGACATTTTTATTGTTTGTTTTTTTTAAAAATCATTAAATGTTTCTTTTACAATGCTTAGCTTGTATCTTGGGATGTACTAGAGCAAGTTGAATATCTTGGATTCCATTATTTAGTTCTGGCCACTAACAGTATAATTTTACCGATGATTTTTTTTAATGGAATGAATTTTATTATTTTAATATTGCTTACATTTTTCCACTGGTTGTGACAGAACTTTTTCTTATTTTGCATAATATATTAATAATTACATAATTCATTAGCTTAGATTTTATATACAAGATATAATGTATGCATAATGTTTTATGAACAAAATGTATTTCTTATTTATTCATGTAATTTCTTGTATTGATGATATAAAAATAAATAAAAAAAAACTACGTAAAATATTGAATTATGTTTATTCTCCTACCTTTTTTTATTTCAAATATATATTTTCATCCCCAATGTAATGCTATCGATAAATAAATTAGCTAAGATTATTTTAATAATAGAAATAGTATTTTTCAATTAAATTAATATTTGATATATAAAAATAGGTTTTCTTTTTTAAAAAAAAAAAAACTTCTAAGTTAAATAATGTAATTATAAATATTGATTCACTCAATTTTGTAGCCGAACTTTGATTTTTAACGAAAAAAATCTATTTTTTTAAATGTTTATTTTTCATGAACTTTTCCATACTATAGGTCGTGGTTTTTTTCAGGTTAAAAATTGAAAATTTTAAATTTTGCTATGAACTGATCTTTTTGCCAGAAATCGATTGTTTGATTAAAAATATATGTTTCCACCAAAAATAACCTTAATTAATAGAAAATGTGGTTTTGGTTACCGAAAATTGAATTTTTTATCGTTTCACTTATATTTTTTGAAATTAAAAATATCAAAAAACGTAGTTTACTTTATCAATCTATAAAACTTTGTTTGAAAAATTGTTATATAGTCTCATTAAAATAGTTTCAATAAAGAAAATCAGAAATTTACTCTAAAGGAAAGCGCTTAGAAATTAATTTAGTGAATTTTTGTTTGAAACAATGGTAAATTAACTAAATTAGAGTTTTCATTGAATAAAATTCATTCTACGTTCAAAAATGAGATTTTAATCATCGATTCGTAATATTTTATAGTCAAACTTTGATTTTAAATAAAAAGAAACGATTTTGGAAAATATTAATTTTTCATGAATTTTTCCATACTATAGGTCGTGGTTTTTTGGAAGTAAAAAAATGAAAATTTTAAAATTCGCTATAAATCAATATTTTTTGATAGAAATCAATTGTTCGATTAAAAAATAATGAATTTCCAGTAAAAATAACATTAATTGATAAAAAATACGATTTTGGTAGCGAAAATCAATTTTTGATCTTTTCACTTATTTTTCTTGAAAGTAAAATCTAAAAAAATATATATTTGTCTTATCAATCTATAAAACTTTGTCTGAAAAATTGTTATATAGTCTCATTAAAATAGTTTCAATAAAGAAAATCAGAAATTTACTCTAAAGGAAAGCGCTTAGAAATTAATTTAGTGAATTTTTGTTTGAAACAATGGTAAATTAACTAAATTAGAGTTTTCATTGAATAAAATTCATTCTACGTTCAAAAATGAGATTTTAATCATCGATTCGTAATATTTTATAGTCAAACTTTGATTTTAAATAAAAAGAAACGATTTTGGAAAATATTAATTTTTCATGAATTTTTCCATACTATAGGTCGTGGTTTTTTGGAAGTAAAAAAATGAAAATTTTAAAATTCGCTATAAATCAATATTTTTTGATAGAAATCAATTGTTCGATTAAAAAATAATGAATTTCCAGTAAAAATAACATTAATTGATAAAAAATACGATTTTAGTAGCGAAAATCAATTTTTGATCTTTTCACTTATTTTTCTTGAAAGTAAAAAAATCTAAAAAAATATATATTTGTCTTATCAATCTATAAAACTTTGTCTGAAAAATTATTATATAGTCTCATTAGCATAGTTTCAATAAAGAAAATCAGAAATTTGTTCTAAAGGAAGCGCTCAGAAATGAATTTAGTGAATTTTTGTTTGAAACAATGGTAAATTAACTAAATTAGAGTTTTCATTGAATAAAATTCATTCTACGTTCTAAAATGCGATTTTAATTATTGATTTACATTATTTTATAGCCGATCATTCATTTTAGATGAAAAAAAAACGAATTTTGTGAATGTTGATTTTTCATGAATTTTTCCATACTATAGGTCGTGGTTTTTTTGAGGTCAAAAATTGAAAATTTTAAAATTCGTTATAAATCAGTCTTTTTTGATAGAAATCAATTGTTCGACTAAAAAATAATGAATTTCCAGTAAAAATAACATTAATTGATAAAAAATACGATTTTGGTAGTCAAAAATCGATTATTGATCTTTTCACTTATTTTTCTTGAAAGTACAAAAATCGAAAAAAATATATTTGTCTTATCAATCTATAAAACTTTGTTTGAAAAATTATTATATAGTCTCATTAACATAGTTTCAATAAAGAAAATCAGAAATTTGCTCTAAAGGAAGCGTTCAGAAATGAAATTAGTGAATTTTTGTTTGAAACAATGGTAAATTAACTAAATTAGAGTTTTCATTGAATAAAATTCATTCTACGTTCTAAAATGCGATTTTAATTATTGATTTACATTATTTTATAGCCGATCATTCATTTTAGATGAAAAAAAACGAATTTTGTGAATGTTGATTTTTCATGAATTTTTCCATACTATAGGTCGTGGTTTTTTTGAGGTCAAAAATTGAAAATTTTAAAATTCGCTACAAATCAATCTTTTTTGATAGAAATCGATTGTGTAACTAAAAAATAATGAATTTCCAGTAAAAATAACATTGATTAATACAAAATACGATTTTGGTAGCCGAAAATCAATTTTGGACCTTCTTACTTATTTTTATGCCAATTAAAAAATTCAAAAAAATAATAGTCTTTATTAGAATGTAACAAATCGTTTAAAATTGTATTATATATTTCAGTAAAAATAGTTTTAACAAAGAAAACTAAAAAATACTTAAAAATAAAAATAATGAATTTTTGATTAAACAAGGACAAAGTAACTTAATAAATATATTTTTCGTCAATGTAATTAAAAATTTATTTTTTTAAAAAAATATACTTTATTTAAATACTTCCTTGTTTTCTAAAATGTACATTTTGTTGGACGTAAGTATAAAAAATGAATATAATGCACGTGCTTTTTATAAAATGATAGCAGAAGATTGTAACTAGTGTTTCTGTATATAAATGTTTAATTAATTTTAATACAATTATCAAGAAACACATTAACTTTTTTGTAAAAAATATTTTAAAATATTACATAAGGTCAGGTATTATTTATTAAAGTTTTACAAATTATCTTAATTTTTCATAAAAGTTATTCATAATCAATTTATGCTTTATATAATCGACTACAATCCAGAATTTCTTATGTATTCTATTATTTAGTTAAACCTCCAGTGTGTGAATATATATATATATATATATATATATATATATATATATATATATATTACCTATTGAAATATCGTTGAAACTTGAGTATCATATTGAGTCCGCTAGATGGAACACCCAACATAAACACATTTTATTTATTATTTTTTTGTATATAACCTTAAAATATAAAATTAATTAAAATACAAATATAACAAATACTTTTTTAATCATTTCCATACACAAACTCACACAATTGTTCACTAGAAATTATATGTGTATTGTCATAATGTGAATATTCTCTAAAACATAAATTTTAAACAAGATCTGTTAGTTTAGTTTATATTTTTGTGAAGAAAACTCAAATATATATTATTATAAATAGTTATTTTATTTATCTATTCCTAATATCATTCATCATGAAAAATACATCTTATTATTTTACTGTTTTTAATATTTGTTGATATTAATAAATAACCTCAAATTGTGAATAGTATCTCAGTGTTATAATACAAAAAAAATATCTTAGTATTGTAATGTAAATATTATTTGGCTAAATTAATTAACAAGGTATTAAATAAATATTATACATTAGGAATTAAAATTAATATATAAAAATAACTTTTTTTAATATCACTGTATAGGTTTTTTTGAACATATATAATTATAAGTTTAAGTATGTTATATATATATTTAACTATCGTAAAATAAATGACACTTTTTTGAATATAATATCTAATTAATAAATACACTACTATTGATTTTAATTATGACGTGAATGCTAAAAATAAAATTAAATTTAATGTTTATTACAAACGTTATTTGAATATAGCGCCATCAATTACGATAATATACAGTGACCTCCTTGAGAAAAAGGCTGAACTAGTGTATCTTCACGATTGCCTATTATTCATGTCGGCAATTTCCTTTTTCCTGTGTTGATGTGAGACTAATGGTTGAGTAGATAATATAAATTAAATCACAGGTAATCTTCAGTAAAATCAATCATCGGTTTGGTATTTATATTTATTGAGTTAAGACAGTAATTTTAATTCATATTTTTAAATTTATCAAAAGTGTGTTATATCTTCCATATGTAAAAAAACTATGTTGATGTTAACCCAATATATCTTAGGTTTAGTTACTTGTCAAATTATTTCGTGACAGTTATTTTTGTATTAATAGTATGTGTTTTACGTAAACTCATGTTCTATTTAATATTTACTGTTATTTTTTAAGATTTTCATTATTTTTCATTCATTAATATCCAACAATAAGTGGCATAACCTAACTTTCTTACACATTTCTTTCAGACATGGTGCGAATGAACGTATTGAGCGATGCTCTTAAATCAATCAACAATGCTGAAAAACGTGGCAAAAGACAAGTTCTTATCAGACCCTGCTCAAAAGTTATTATTAAGTTCTTAACAGTAATGATGAAGCACGGTTACATTGGTGAATTTGAAATTGTGGACGATCACAGATCGGGTAAAATTGTAGTTAATCTTACTGGCAGATTAAACAAGTGTGGTGTCATTTCACCGAGGTTTGATGTACCTATTAACGATATAGAAAAGTGGACGAATAACCTTTTACCTTCTAGACAGTTCGGGTAAGTAATTACCAATGAGAATGACGTTTTTCAATTATTTCAAGCTTATAAAAAACTAATCTTAGTATAAAATAATTTAAATATTTTCTAGTTAATTTTTCATTACTACTATGTGTTTATGTATATTAAAACTAATTGTATGAAATTAATGATTATTCATTATAATACATTAATAATGTGTGTTTTGTATGAATGAATAATCTAAATACTGTCTTGTATTCTGTATTTTTA
The DNA here is from genome assembly GCA_029203775.1 of Neoneuromus ignobilis. Classification (NCBI taxonomy): domain Eukaryota; kingdom Metazoa; phylum Arthropoda; class Insecta; order Megaloptera; family Corydalidae; genus Neoneuromus; species Neoneuromus ignobilis. Next base: position 6,126,546 of record CP092090.1, on the reverse strand, counting down.
GATGTATAATTTTTATTTAGAAATAATTTATTTTTAAATATAGTAGTAATGATATTTTGCTTGTAATAATGCATTAATACTGATTTCATATACTTAAGATTTATTTTCTTATAGATATGTTGTTTTGACAACCAGTGGTGGTATAATGGATCACGAAGAAGCAAGAAGAAAACATCTTGGAGGCAAAATCTTAGGATTTTTCTTCTAGTTTTGTTAATAAAAACAATGCTTTAAATAAATATAACCATTTGTATTTTTTACTTTATTATATTACCTATATTCTTTTTCCTCAGTTCCTTTGTCAAATAATATTCAAAGACGATACAAATGAAATTAGTATGTATGCACACACAGACACAAGTTTCATGGCTATTATGTAAGTTTTGTTGTATGATATCTATCATGAATTTCCTGGACATAAATTATATATTAGTAGTTTTGAAATTGTGGCTGATTCACTTTACACAAATGAATTTTCACCCCAACACCACAATAATTTAAAGTGTTCAATTATCACTTATTGTTCACTTGTTATTTATAATTATATCCGATGATGCATTTCAATGGCGATGCCATCATCGTCAGAGCCTTTCTTATAAATTATATAACTTAGTTATATAAGCTGATTAAATAATAGAGATACAATGATATTTCTGATTTGAAATTTTCATTCTGTTAGTGTTCTTTGTATAGTGCAGAACAAAGTGGTGTAAAATGTGTGTAGTTTTACTGTATTCCAAGGCAGAAGTATACAATTTTATTGAATATATGGTATGTATCTATTAATATTCTATGAATTTAAGTATTTAATATTGTTTTTAAAAATAACTAAAGGAAATTACAACAAAGTTAAATATTCAAGTAGTACATCAGTAATAACATTCATTTAATGAATATGTACAAGTCTCAAAAAGAATATTCATAATGTATTTGAAATTAATTGTTTTCTATATTGAATGATGAAATGATTTTCTAATAAATATTTGATGTTTCTTGATATTGGTAGTAAATTTGGATGAAGATATGTATATATATATATATATTTGTTGCATTTCTATTTTACTTTTAATTATATTTGTATTTAATATTTTTCCTTCTCAAATCATTTTTTTCTATCATTTTACGAAAACTAACTTCTCTTTGTTATTAAAATATATAAATATACAAAAAATAATTCTTTCTTTCATTAAAAGATTTATGGTAATTTAAACATGTTTGAATAGTAAAGTATGTTCTTTTTAATTTAATTTCTAAAAACTGAAATATAGTTCACTAAAGTACGAATAGTAAAAATATTCATATATTAACATAAAAAAATTACTTAAGATGAAAAACAATTTTATAAATTGAAAAACGACATATTTAAGTTTCGTAATCTTTAGTGAGATAAGAAATATAATACACAGTTAATTAAATAATGAACTTTCAGTTGATTTAAGCATTTTTCCGGTTAGATATATTTTTAACTATACTGCGGATATAATAACGACATTTATTACGTCCTAATGTCTGTTATTTAATACTCGAACATTGATTTTTCTTTCTCATTATCTAATGAAAAATTTAGAATGTAATATGTAATTTCTATTATGAAACAAATTTATTTTAATTCTGATGAATTATTCATTTTAATAAAATAACATTATATATATATATATATATATATATATATATATATATATATATATATATATATATGTATATATATACTAGTATATACACACATAAATACAATATATAATGATATTAAATCACTTATTTTTTTATTCACTCATGCGCATTTCGATAGTTATACAATGTTCATTACTACGCATTTTAAATCTCCAGATAAAGAATAATATAATGCATCGTTATAATATTATTTATTATTAAAAATGACATTTACGAATAAAATGAATAGTAATGATTGTTGAACATATAAGATCTTAGATGTTGAGTTTAAATATAAAGGTTTTTATAAGAAATACAAAACTTAACAATAACTTCATTAAATCATTGTATACACATTGTTGTGATTGTTTTATAAATAAATATAACCGTTCGATTTTAGAATATATTTGAAAGATATTAAAATCAAAGTACAGAAGACACAAATAAATTAGAGAAACCTTAAAATGTAATCGAATAATAAGTAAATATTTTTTGTTCGATTATATTATAAGATTTAGAGATAGAATAAATGAATAAAGAGCAGTGGAAGAACTATTAATATTTATTTATAAATTAAAAATGTTACACTTGAAATAAACGAAAAAAATACAATATTCGTATTTGCCTCCTCTATATAAGTTATGCAGAATTAGACAACATTACAAGAGATGTCACTAACGTTTGCCATTGTAAATACCAATCTTGCTTAGATTCTTACTTAATACACTGCAATGTAATTATAAAGCGAGATGAATTATCCGCAACGTATGTTTACAAAGAGGATAGTCAATCCGTGCAGTTATTCGTGCGATTACTTACCTGTAGGAACGCATGCGCGCTGTTTTTGAGGCACGTTGGTTTCTTTGCCAGTACGTGTTATGTCGTGCGACGAAGTGCACGTCGTTATATGTGCATTCGATAAAGTGAGAACGGAGAAAGTTGTTTCAAACTTTTTGTAGCAATGTCTAAAGTTGTTTTTACTATTTGTTCGATTTCGTACACGGTCTTATGTATAAACTAGTGCACGAATTAATAATCCAATCATGTGATGAGATATAATTTGAATGAAAAAAAAATGTACACAGAAGTTTGCGTAACGGTAAGCGTCTGACAGTGTATTTACCTGAGCACTACAGGTGGTGTGTTTACTGTTCCAACAACGCGTCTTACCTTGGTGACCGTTGTGTTTTCATTGATTGATCATAAATGACGATCGTAAAGAAAATGAAGGTACCGAAAATACGTAAAACGAAATCAAAAATAGTCGACGGACAATGTGACGACCATGTGCGCCAATTTTGAATTCGACAGTGCGTTTTCATTGTTATTAATATTTGTTGTATGTTGATTAAACGTGTGTGTGTGCGGTAATATTGTAACGTAAGACCTTGTTTTGGGTCATGTTCAGTGTACCACAAATTATTTATAACGTTCATGATCAAATCATGGAGGAAGAGGAAAGAAATGTGTGTAAGAGTGTGTTGGGATCGAGGCCGAAGACAATCTGGATGCCGACCTTCGAGATTCTGTTGGTTTTTGTGGCGCTGGCTACCATGGGCTGCTATGCCGGTAAGTTCAGTGACCATTACAACTATTTTTATGATCTTACTCGTTTTGCAGTGCATCGACTTCGATCTCTTATTGGTGAACATTTTCATGTAATGAGGAATTTCTATTAAAAAAAGTTCTAAAACAAATCTATTTACATGTATTTAACACGGAATAAAAAATATATCCTAACATTTAATTTATAAATGTTTTAATTACAATAAAAAGAAATATTATCTTTTTAGTTTGATTCATTTTTCGATTAGTTTTTTCTTGTAAAAGTTGTTATACAGAAGAAATTTAATTTTCAATTATTTTTTTTTAAATAAAATTGTAATATTTTCATATTTGATTAAAAAATGACAAAGTTTATTTTTGGGAAAAATAATAGACTGGCATTTGAATAGTTCTATTTTTATTTAAAGAGTTGCTATCTTGTTGAAAACTTTAAAACTTTTTAACAATGTTTATAACTTGTATAATATAAACTAGAATATTTTTGATAACAATTATACGGTTTTGCGCCTATATTTTTTAAATACTTTTCATGTGGATGATTTTTATTTATTGTTTATGTATAGATATTTAATTAAAAATTAATTTTCTATTTCATTTTTTATTACGATTATGTTTTTTAGTGTTTGAATTAAAAATAATATTTTTGTGTGCATAAATTTTTAGGAAAAAATATTTTCGTGCATATAAATTTTTAGATAAAATGACTTAATAACTTTATTAAAAAAGAAAATAAACTGTGTTATTAATTTTACAAAAAAGTTTTTACAAGGAGAATATAAACAAATCTTTTTTTAAAATTAAAAACAAACAGACTTTTCATTTTGTATAAAAAATAAAATCATTTTTTTAAATTTATTATAAAATGTGTATGGTTTATTTTATTATTTTTATTTCTTTAAAAAATAACTCAATTTAATTTTTTTATTTGTTTGACATATTTTAATTTTTTTAAAATTATAATGTTTAATAATTAAATATGTTAACCTGAACAATATTTTTGAAAGTGAGTATTGATTGTTGTCTGCATTTTTAGAAATATTTTTATCAGTGATAATTTTTTCATTTTATTTTGAATTATGATAATACAACCGTCTACAAGATTTCTATACTCAACTATTCATAATGTTTAAAAATCGATTAAATAAAAAACAGAAAATTATTCTTAAAATTTTAAATGTTACACATAAAAATCTGTGTTTTATTTTTTAATTTTTTTAAAATACAAACGAAAACATATTTATTACTATGTAAATTAATAGAATAAAACTAGATGTCCTTGTAAAAACAATCACAAATTAATTTCCGTAATGTGTTTTCTTCCTTTCAAGAAAATTTCAATACAGTAAAAATAAAACATTTTGCAATATAAATATTTCGATATAAACGATATACGAATTAAATTAATGTAATTAATTGCTGACGTTGTCCTATATTTTATTTATTTTTTTCAATTCAGTCTCAAAATGTTTCGTCTACGTGTAAAAAAAACATTTATAATTTCACTTATCGAACGACATGTTTTCAGTTCACCAGCATTAAAAAAAAACTAGTACTCATTGATTCATTTTGTAATGTTAAATATTTATTTTGTAATTTAATCCGCACTCAGTTGATACATTTATTAGTGAAGTTGCCCTGTAGCAATGCGCATAGTTAAGTAATGCAATACTAAATGTACATCGTTCAATAAACATAATATCTATCAATCATTCTGCAATTCAATCTGTATTTATTACCATGTGTACTTTTTTTACATTCTGCATAGGATTTATATTACATAAATTTACACTGTACTGCTTTAACACATTCAAAATGTTATATTAATTGTTCTCGTTTTTAAATTGTATATTTATTAAAATTTAATTATGTCACGTTTTTAATTTAATTAATATTTATATATAGAGCAATTGATAAGAATTCTAAAATATACAATGCAGTGTTTTTATGGTTTTATGTTCAATTTTATTCTACTGATTATTTTGTAAATATGTTTGGGGAAATTACAAAATCATTTGTTGTAATTTATGGTCAAGTAAATAACATTTAATACGGAATTATTTTTAAATCATCAAGGCATGAAATCGTTTCAAGTTTTCATAATTAATTAATTAATTTTATTAATTATTTAACATGCTTTTTCACGTTTCATATTTTTTTAACGAATATAATAGAATTTTATCAATTGAATTTTAATAGAAATCATTTGAAAATTCTTATCAGAAGTTGTTTTTTTCAAATTGTATTTTATCATTTTTTTTCTGATTTTGGATATTGTTTATGTATTATCATATTAATTTATATCAGTGAACTGTTGGGCGTAAATCTCAATAAATTACTATTCAGTGGTGTTTGTTCATACCAAGATGACCAAGTGAGTTAGTGAGGAATTGTTTATATATAAGTGTTTTTTAGGTGTGATAGACCTTTAAATTAAATTCCTATCGAAAGTTCTATCTAATCTATATATATATATATATATATATATATATATATATATATATATATGTATTTATATATTTATATAATGTAAACACCACTGACATCGTTTATATGCATGTCATGTTATATAAGTTAATTTGGATTAAATTCAGTCAACTGAATGAAATATGGTTAAACTACATTTTATCCAATATCATGCTTTTTTTATTTATATCTGAATATCGTTGCAACTCATGAGGTTTTATTAATCGTGTGTGCCATAAAATAGAAATAATTTAAATTTCAGTTTGAAAAGGATTTTCATTATTCATAATATTTTTTAAATATTGAATTTTCATAGATTTATATTGATATAAATTTTCATGCCAGTTTTTGATCTTATATATAAATGCATTTTTTTATTTAATTATATAGGGTCATCCAAATTTAACGCCTAGATTTGTGTTTTATTTAAAAGAATCAAAACAAACTACTTGTACACATGTTTTTCTTTTTAATAACATACAAATCTAGGCGTCATATTTGGATAGCCATATACAGTATTAGAAGAGTTAAAAGTTTTTCAAAATTATATAGACTCATTTTTGAGTTTTGTGATAAATGGTTGGAAAATTTTTGGTTGAAGGTGTGTGTGTATTGTTGTTTTGAAATTCTAGCAAATTCACTTTAACACAAATGAATTTTTACCCCCAACATTACAGTATGTTATAAAAGTAATGCGGTCCACCAAGATTTCATAAAATTTATATTTGACCCTTTTGTTGTACGGGCCTGCTTAAATTCTTTTTTTATTTTGAAATTATCAACATACATAATATACTTTGTAATTAAAATGAAGAAAAAACACCGTGATTGAGTTATGGTTAAGAATGTATATTTTAACGTTATTTAATAAAATCAACAGAAAATTATTATTATTTTTTTTAGAATTTTTTTTAATATATTTGCGTAGTACAAGACAACTTATATTTGATTTGCACGTACGTTACGAATTTCTTTTATGATTTAAAAATTATAAACTCAAATTTAATTTAATGTAAATTAATATTTTTTTTCTAACATTTTTAGATTTTCTAAAAGTATTAAAAAAATATTAAAACCTGATCAGTAGGTTGATTTATTTGTACGAATTTTTTTCCATCAGTTTAGAATTTGTATATTAACTTCATTATTGTTTATTTGATTTTGTTATATTTTTTTTATTAAAAAAAAATAGTTTAGAATTTTATTCAAATATTTAAAAACGATATTTTACATCTGTAGTTAATTCATGTCATGAGAAAACACTGCCTGTGTTATTTTATGAAAGGGATAAAAGTGCAAGAAATAAAATATGAAACTATTTTATTTCGTTTGTATAAATAGGTACACCCTTTGAACCTTTACCGTACCATCTGTCGTCGTGTAATTGTTAGATCGAAGTAAAAGTGTGTTTGCTGTAAAAAACGCTCCCCTATTTCATTAGTATTTTATTAAGGAGAAATCGTGGTTGAAATTTTATGTGCGTTTTGTTGTAAAATTGTCATTAATCGTACAGTAATTTTAACGTATGGAGATTTTTTTATAGGAACAAAATTTAGGAATATATATATATATATATATATATATATATATATATATATATATATATATATATATATATTTGTGTGTGTGTTTGTATGTAATATCCTGGAATGTATTATAATCGTTTGCATGTCTCGCTTCAATTCATCCAGGTGCGTTCACGTGAGCTGTTTATAGGGGGTTCAGTGCAGACACCATTTGTGCACAATACGCTTGTCGGTTTTACTAGTGGCGAACGCATTTAAACCCGTTCCGTCTTGTATCGCCTGCCGTTGCTTTTTCCAACTAGAGTTTCTTTAACAAACACATTCCGAATATTTAACGCTATAATTTATATTTCTTGTCAGTCGTTTCGTTCGTAAAGTGGTCTTTTGTTTTAACATTAAATTCATTGTACTTTTTTGCAACATGAAAATTATAAAAAAAATATTTCGTTTTCAACACGGAAAGTAAGTTTTTATTCACGACGATATCGATTTATAATTTAATGGAAACTTTTTCGAGTTCAGTATTTTTTAAATTATTCTTTATGAATGTATATAATTTAATGTTATTTTCTATGAATAGAATTTATTTCGATTTTTTATTATAAGAAGTTTTCATATAATATTATTTTGAAAAAAGTGTTTTGATAAAAAATAATAATATGAGAATATCTTGATGTACCTTACATTAAATTTGTTGAATAATAATTATTTTTTATTTAAATAATTATGTTACAAAAATCATAATCCTGTTTTCAATTATTAAATACCTGTTTAGAATTAAAAAATATTTTTTTTAATCAGTAATAATAATACACTTGTTTAGAATAGCAAGTTAGGTAACAGAGTTTCCAGTTTGGAACAAATCTTTGTATTAATATATTTTATCCCTCATGCTCAAATTTTTAAAAGCCTTAATTAAATAAGAGTCTTCCACTTACAAATACCTCTGTAAACCTTTTATTTCTTCAACTTGTTTTTTGTAATTTTCCAAATTTTTTAACGCATTCATTTATATCATAGAAAGTAGGAAATCTTTTCTGGAATGATACCTGATAAAAGTTTTAAATATGGAAATTAAAGTTCCAAATCTCTATCTCTTTTATTAAATGTTATAGAAAATTCTACAACTTATTGAACTTTCTCTATTAAGTGGTCATGTTTAGATTTTTAAATTTTGACATTTTCTGTAAGTATAATATCTGGAAAATATTTCCTGATAGTTTCAAATTATTCTGACTTATATTGATTGAGGTATAGGCATAAAAGTTGTTTTTACAAATATTTAGGTAAACTATTTTTGAAACTTTAAACACGTTTTTCTAAAAATCGTATTTTCGAAACCGATGACTAAAATATCTTGAAAATGATTGTATCGATTTATTTCAATTTTTTTTAGATTTATTATAAATACAAAAAACTAGTCCTTCAACGAAGGATTTTTCTGTTGCATAGTTTATTTTTTATTGACTAAAAACGAGAAATTTTTTCATCGAAAATTGAAATTTTAAATTAAAATGTCTATCATTTTGTTCCAAATCAATATTTCGAAAAACTGATTGTTCAAGGACTATATAATTTAATGTATAAAATAAATCTTTATTTTTTGATTTCATACAATCCAAATTTAAGCAACAGTAGTCACCGCAAACGATATTTTTTCAGAGAATCTATGAAAGAATGATTATATTTTTTATTTTTAAATATTTTTTATTGAAAAAATTATGTCAACTTTTTTTAAATATACGTTTTTAGATACTCGAACATTTGTTGAGAAATGTATTATAGTTCTTGAAAAAATCACGAAAGTACTTTTTTTCGATTTTCTGACTAAGAATGTTTGACAAAACCTAAACTAGATTTGAAAGTTGATATTCATTCGAGTATTGGAATCTAAATCATGCTAGTTCTTATATAAAATATTATTTGACTTGTGTTGTTGTCTCAGATAAACACTAACTGTTTTATTACTTGACATATCTAACTAAAAAAATAATTGGATGTTAATAAACAATTATTTCTCAAGAAAAATGTTCCAAGAATTTTAAATATTTTTTTGTAGTCTTGGCACATTTTTCGAACTCATTTTCAAAACACTTATACATAGTTACATTTCAATCGTACGTTAATACTCTCTATATAAGCGATATTGATTTAAATTGAAAAGTGTGAAAAAGTCGCGTTATCAATAAATTACGAAAAATCTATAACAGTAAAATACCGAAAAGAGAAACATTCACGTTGATCAAATCCGACAAACGTACGTATATATTTGTCAAAAAGTCTAGATAATGTCTCTCGTAAAGAATATATGCAGAGGCCGACAGCAGCGATCCCCTTGCTCGCACAAGTTATAGGAAAAAAAATATATATCGCGTGACCACATCGAGTGTTTCAGTTCAATAAGCCCAACAGCGAAATCACATGGCTGAAATCAAACTGACAACATAAACATCACTTTCAGTTCCTGTCTCGATCGGTTTTTCTTCCTTTTTTTAATGAATGTGTAAATGCCTATTGAAATATTCGTTTCTTGTACGTGACTGTATTTAAATGTGATCTTTTTGCTTTTTCTCGGATGCAGCTCGTCACATAAACGCCTCGTATACTTATGTTAATATATTTCAATGTATGTAAATTATAATATACGTTATATAATTATTCAAATATTTTTAATCAATTACTTTTACTAAGCAAAATGTCAGTTTTTTTTCTAAAAGTTAGTTTCGAAATCTTAATTTCAAAAATTATACTGTCGATTTAGACTTGTTTTTTTTTCTTGTACTTACCAAACATATTTTTGTTGAGAAATATTGGATTTTTATGTATTTATCCAAGTAAATTTTTACAACTGAAGTGAATTTCAACTAAATACAAATATCAACTAAAGACAATGAAAATGTTTTATATATATTTTTTAAATATCATAACAAATATATTCATATGTATATTATTAAATTTAAATAACATTAAATTAAAACATTGTTTATTTATCCTTCCAGGTTGCAAATTGCACCCTTAGAAGACCAGATCCTTATCTGATAAACTGCTTGATGTCCTGTAATCCATCTTATGAATCCTTTCCAGACAAGCACCTATCCAAATTCCTGAATAAATGAAAATCTTTGTCAAAATTTTAAAAAATACAAAAGAAGCTAAAAATATTTTATAATATACGTGGGTCGTTTGATAAGTATGGTAAAAAAGTAAAAAAAAACTAAATTGAAAAATTTAATTAAATTAAACAATAAATAAATTTACCATACTTATCAAACGACCCTCGTATGTATAGTTTATGACTAGATAAGTAGTTTAAAATTTGTATTTTGGTGTTAGTTATAATTTATTATAAATGTAATATAACAAATGTTTGTTTGAATTCTATTATATAGGGTCATCTAAATGTGACGTTTTGATTTATGTTTTATTGAAAAGAAACCAAAAAAAAAACTATACACCACCCTGTACACATGTTTCTTTTTAAGGGGGTATTCTAGTCTAGAATTTCGAAAAAATCGATTTTTTTTGCATATTTTCAAAGTTTAGACCTTTAGGAATATGTCCTTAAGAGGATTTTTTGAAATTCGAATTATTTTCGGAGTTATAGCTATTTTTGTGACACGCCAACCAATCCGGTCTGGCCGGAACGAATCAACTTTAAACGCGTTTTTCTCGAAACTACTTTTTTCGACACGGTTGACGTGATATCTCAAATTCTAATGGACCGATTTACTTGAAATTTGGTACAGAGCTTCTCAATATAACAGTGATTGCTCCCATCTAGGATTTTTTTGAAAATTTTGTTTTTTACTATTTTTAAAAAATTCCGAAAGTTGAAAAAATAGGGCAAAAAATGACTATTTTTTCACACTGCCTCCATTTAGCGAAAAATATTTTTTTTTAATTTCCCTAGGCAGGGATACTACTACAACCTTCATTTTCAATAATTTCAAAAAAAAATTCGTTTCAAACGACCGGAAGGGTTGGAACCACGTCAACCAGGACACCTTTTTTTTCGAGCTCCTACTTTGCCAGTCTGTACCTTTTTCAATTTTGATTTTTTTGTTTTTAATAATACTTTTTTTATAGTCTTAAAATGTCAATAAATAACTGATAAAAAATGGATAGTGAAAATATTTGTTGGTTTTTTTTAATAGCGCCCGAAAAAACACCTAAAATTCGCGCGTCTAGACTAAAATACCCCCTTAATAAAACACAAAACTAGGCGTCACATTTGGATGACCGTATAGAAATATAAAATGAAACAAGGTATGTATTTTGTTACTCAATTAATGTACCTGGTGTAACGATAATATGAAGTATAAAAAAATCTTGGAATTATAGTACAGGTAACCCTCCTATAACACGGTTTCGTTTTAACATGTTAGGAAAATTGCGGAAACCCTTCTACAACATTGGATAACACGATTTTTATTATAGAAAATATATTATAGAATAATAAGTACTGACTCCTAGTCTCATATAACACCGTTCATACAATACGGCATTTTTTAGGAATTATCTACCTTGTTATAGGAGGATACGTGTACATGAAAAAATAACACATTTTTTCGATTATATATATATATATATATATATATATATATATATATAAAAGCGAATAAAATTAGCTTATGTTCAAAGTATTATCTAACTAGATATATTATCTATATAAAACATGATTACGCCTTTATTATATTGCTGATAAAAATTGTATTTCAATAATGAGATCTGTATATATTGTTATCATAAATATTTCCTTATAATGTTCTATAGATAATATATCAATAATAAATGTATTTTAGTATGATTCCATGCATATTTTTAATATCTTTCCATTTTATATTTTTGTTAATGATATACATTTAACCGATATTTATTGTATAATGCTTTATAAAAAAAGTCATTATGTATCAATCGTTGAAATCTCTGATTAAAATACATCTTCTTATATGCCATTATTAGTAGGATATAATCAAATGTTCATTAATTATTTATTTATTGATATGTACAGTAATTCATTCGGAAATAATCAATGAACTCGTGATTATATTCACAGTCGTTATAATGTGATTTATAATCAAGTTAAATGATATAAATTTAATTATGCGATATTGAATATGTAATTGATATATAATCAGAAATGAATTCTATTGTTAATAATTTACAAAGAAGTATAATAATAAAAAAAAAACATTTTTTTCTTTGAAATGTTTGTTTAAAATTTGCAAATGGAAAAAATGACAACCGCTCAACGGAATTGATTACAGGTCTACAGTCCGATCAAATTCATTTGCATATTAAAATAACCTTTAAACATAATTTATTATCGATCACATTTTTTTCCATTCGGACGCGCGTTTGAACAATGACCATGCGATGATAAATGGATCGTCATAGCTCGACAACGTCCTTCACTCGCATGTGTATTAAACTAAACAAATTCACACATATTGTTCATTATTTCCAGTCGAAAAAGACCAGTCCATTTTTTTTATTTAACTAATTAACAACACAACTAGTCGCAACGCTGTGGCACGGAAATGCGTGTAGATTTGTTTTTGAAAACGTTCGTTCGCAGAGAAAAAAACGTATCGATTTGTAATTTGTAGCTGTATTGTGTTGTACTTTGAAGTTTGCAACGGGCCGTGTACGTTTTTATTACATTTTGATTGTGTGTAAATGTTTTTAGAACACTGATAACGATATTTGTCTCTATGTCGGAGTTGGTACCGGTTGAAATCTATTTTCTGTCAGTGAAATACTTATTTTTTTGGTATCAAATGTTGCTCGTTTTTGTCATTGTTGGAATTTATGAAAATAAACACGGTCAAGATCAAAAAATGTATATAAATATAAAAATGATTCATTTTTTTTCTTTTTTAAACGACTAATTTGTTTTCAATTACTGATGTTTTGGTTGTTTCATAAATAAATGTCATTTTTATAGGTAAAAAATCATAAAAAATGTATTAAAATAATATTTATTAATTGAAATAATATTAATTATCTTCATTGGTCTTATTCAAATGTTGTGGCAAATGAAAAGTATCTTAATTTTTTTGAAGCGATGAATTATTCGAATGCATTAAATAACATCCTGTTAATATCTGAAATTTTTGTAAGAAGGAAGGATTTTAAAGCAAATATTGAATATAAATAAAGTCACAATTTAAATATTTATTTTTTTCAAATTATAAATAATAATCCTTTATTTTGTTGAAGTTATTTTTAAATTTAGATTCAGTGAACGAATGAAACAAGGTATTATTTTTTTTTACTCAATTAAGGAGCCATGCTCAGTTCGATTTTTGGATTATGACATCTTCCATAAGTATAATATTTGGAGAATATTTCCTGAAAGTTTCAAATTAATCCGATTAAAATTGATGGAGTTAGAGGCATACTATTTTTTTTATAAATACTTGGGTAAACTAATTTTTAAATGCGTTTTTCTGAAAATTGTATTGTCAAAATGTCTCAAAAACGACTGTATCGATTTATTTCAAATTTTACAGGTTTATTGTAGATATAAAAAACTAATTCTTGAACGAAGGATTTTTCAGTTGCATAGTTTCTTTTTTATTGACTAAAAACAGGCAATTTTTCGAAAATCCGAATTTTAAATTAGAATGTCTGTCATTTTGTTCCAAATCAATATTTTGAAAAACTGATCGTTCAATGATTACACAATTTAATGTATAAAATAAATCTTTATTTTTTAATTTCATAGGGCCTTTCTACACTAGTCAGTATGCATACAGTATTCACGCCCATTACCGTTCGTCTCACACCCTCTTATCCTCAAACTTCCCCACTAAAAAAAATAGTTTTCGGGTAAGAGTGTGTGAGACGAGTGGTAATGGGCCGTGAATACTGTATGCATGTTGACTAGTGTGGAAAGGCCCATACGATCCAAATGTGAAATGGTTTTTTTTCAAAGGACTTATGGAAGAATTACTATATCTCTTTTATTTTTAAATATTTTTTTATTAAAATTTTATACCAACTTATTTAAATATACGTTTTTATATACCTGAACATTTGTTGAGAAACGTGTTATAAGTCTTAAAAAAATCCCAAAAATCACTTTTTTTTGACCTCCTGATTGAGCGTGCCATATTAATACAAATGAATCATTCGCACACTGAAGTGTTTAGATTTCCACATTGTCTAAACAAAAAATATCTTAGTAATTTTTTAATTGACGAGAAATAATTAAGAATATTTTTTCAATTTCATATTTTTTTTTTGAAAAATCGATTATAATAAATTAAAATAATAGATATATTTTTCGTATAAAATGATTTTTTCTTAAAACAATCATTTTTCTCAAATACAGATACATTTTAATTTATTTGAAAAAAGCAAAAAATCACATTGATTAATATGTTTAGCATAATGAATTACATGATCTTGAAATTATGGTACATGTAAAAATGGACGGAAGTTTCCCTGTTATCTAATATTATTAAAATTATATCCTTACAATAAACCACACTGACAACACTTTTACTATTTACAAGATTGCAGTTCACTTTTTAAAAAAGAACTCACCGCAAACAGATCAATAGAAATCGAAATTGTTCTTTAATTAGTGCACAATTATCTTCATTATTTTAATGAGTAATCACACGATGACATTTAACTTTTATGTTTGAACAGTTTTCGTCAACATATCATCAACTTAAGCGTTCCTTGTACTCTGTCACGTTTTTCAGACACCGCCGCTCGATTCTGTACATTTCAATTAAGATATTAATTACGATAACGTCGTGTTTGATTAATTAGTTTTTTCTACCGCGAATCTCGATCATATGTAATTCGGCCACAACTGTTTAAACACGGTCAACTATTTATTTATTATCGAATAGATGAATAGTGCCCGTTTATTTGCTCATTTCGAAACACTTGCATCAACATACACAAGCGTACAGGAATATAAGATACGAAATTTCTACGGAAATGTTTATTTTTAATGTACACAGGAAGTATAAGGATATTTCGTGTAATCCTATTAAAAAAGTTACTCGCCTCGGTTCACTTTTAAGAGCTTATCTTGTTTTCTTGTTGTATTTCACGCTGTATACGTTTTTACATATTCGTAAATTAATAAACGACGTACAATAAAAATGCCAATAATTAATATCGGTGCGGTGGTATTAAAAATTTCTACAATACGCGTGTATATTGTAATTTGTAAACTGAAATTAATTCCAGATAAGTTCTGCTCGTGATATTATCGAGACCGGTGCTCATTTCTTATAGAATTGTTTCAAGTTGTTCTCTACTTACTCATTAAGAATTTCCGTGTACAGATTTTCAAATAAATCCATTATTTATTACATAGCTAATTAGAACATTGTGCGTTTATTAAAAGAACGCGTGTTTTATCCGTTTAAAAAAATCAAATATCGTTTAATCTTTGTTGAAAAAAACAATAAGCAGATTTACGTATATGATATAGTCATTAATTATTTTTTTATATAATATAAAAATATTTGGTAGAGAAATATATGTCTGTGTTGAAATGTTATTGCAGTAGTCAATTAAAATAATCATTATATATAAGATTTGTTTGTCTGTTGAAAAACGTTCTTGAAATAAAATAGAGCAATGCAATCGATTGAAGATCTTTCATTATTTATAAAAGTTGAATTATAAATATCAAGTCAATGAGAAATAGCAGGTACGAACGTTCTAAGTTAGTTAATTTGTTTAATTTTTAATGCATGTCAAATGTCAAATATTGTTAGTAAATTCTAATTAAATTTCTAGTTTTTTCTGGTCAAAATAAATAAAATTGATAATTGAATGATGAGAAGAATGTTATATTAGGTTGGCAAGTATCTCCCTTCCGCTTTTTTTTTTTTTTTTGTACATAGCTGCGAAATTCAAAAGACCAGAAGGCGGAAGGGAGATATTTGCCAACCTAATATAATATATTATATTATTTTTGTTCATTAAAAAAATATTTTAAAAAATTAAATAAAAGTAGATATTTTTAAAAAGGTGTTTTTTTTTTGAAGTGAAACTTCTTTAGCGGCGTTGGGGTAAAATTTTTACATGACGCGGAAACCACATAATAGATCTACGTAGCGAATGTCAAATGCTCATATTTTCTCAGCGGTTTATTTGAAAATTTTCCCGTGGTCTCACATTTCTAAACACCCCAAACATCAAAACACAAACACCTGCTTTCACTGCATACTGGTAAAATATCTTAACAGATAACACACCACATCGACTCATTATCTCATTTTCTGTAAAATTTATGTGTGTGTATATATATATATATATATATATATATATATATATATATATACTTTAGATCAATAAATTTTATTTTGTTAGATAGAACTTTCGATAGAAATTCAATTTAAAGTTCTATCACGCTTAAAAAAATAGCCTATATTTTAGGAAAAAAAATGATAGTATGTAGGATATGGATTTTTTATTTTTATTTTTTTTTTGTAAATTAGCAATGAGTACTAATAATTTGTATTATAATGTTATAAAATTTGAACAAGTATATTTCGTATAATATTCATTTTAAAATGTTAAAATTCGATATAATATAATTGTTGATAATTTTAAGTGATTAAAAATACTTTTAAATTTTATTTCAATACTGCATCATTTTTTTTACAAATTAGAACATTGCTTTTAGTTATATTTTTAAAAATCATCCCCCCCCCCGCGCGCTATATAAATATTTGTGTGTGTGTGTGTGTGAAAAAACTTGTAAAATAGTTTACACCTAATAGAAAGACATATTTTATAAGACAGATAAAAAAATGTTTATATTTACTGATACCGGTTTTTTAAATTATTTGTCTACTTTATGATATACGTGTCAGAAATGATTATTTCACTTTGTTAAGTGTTTAGCAAATATTAATTTTGATAAGGTTTGAATATATGAAAAGTAATGCGTTTTAATTTATTTACTTTTTTAGATAATAATGAATATAGATTCTAGAATTTTATGAAAAATGCAAGTATAAATAATATTTAAATCCTTTTTTATATAGATGTGATTTTTTTCTACTGGATGAAGGCTTCTTAAAAAAAATCATTTTTAGCGATCCAATTCTTTTCTCTTCAATTCCACACTGATGAAATATTATCATTTCTCTATTTTATTTTTCTATGAATTTATTCTTGAAAATCCTATATCAGAAAAAAATATTTTTCAATTTTGTTCTTTTTTTTGTATATTTTTAAGTAATATTTACATTTTTTTCTCATATAATAATTAATCGAAATCATTTTTTAGATTTGTCTACTTTCATATTTTTTTAAGAAATGTTTCTTATCAATTTGTTTCTTTATATTCTCGATTTTTTTATTTTGTTTATAAATCGTATCTATTTTGAGAAAAACGTATTTTTTTCTTGTCAGTGTCAAAACATTCATATAAAATAATATATTTTAATATCATAATTATTTCTGACCTTTCGAGCTTATTGTAAAATATTTTTTATCGATTATTATTCTGTATTTCTTACACTTCTTATTATATCTTATATTTATTTTTATATCAGTTGTATAGGTGTTTTTTAAGCGTGATGGAACTAAATGAATCCTTATCGAAAGTTCTTTCTAATCTTAAAAAAATATATACACATATAACAGTTGTTTTTTCTGATTAGATAAAATTTTCAATAGGGATTTAATTTCAGTTCAAAAAACACTCTATTTTTTATAGTATTGTAATGAAAGATTGTATGAATTTATTCCACAATTATCATTTTCATCTCTACCGATCTTGTTGGATAAACAAACAAACATACATTTTTTCAAATGATCAATGTTCTTCCATATCTTTAGAAAATATTCATTCATATTTATGTCACATCAACAGGTATTATCCCGTTTTATATTACATAACTCACTGGCACGTTTAGCTACTACCGTGCGCAAAAAGTAAAAAAGGGAAGAAAAAAAAATGTAAATTCCCTACAATCTGTTCACCTCTCGCCGCGACGTGTTTTAGTTTCATTTGATATTTATTTGCGCGACGTTTGTTGTACGCCAGTCGCCGCAAATGGCGCGCACCCGCGCCGCCATGCATGCGGCAAACAAACGTGTTATGTAAGCGCCGGGACCTCCGTTGGCCCCGAGACACGCCGCTCGCAAATCGAGCTGTGTAGTCGTGCACACCTAAAAACTCTATACAACCGTCTCGTGATCGCAACTTGTAATGCATTTTCAAGAGGCATCGTGTCGTATTATTATCGTCTTGTAGACTCTACAACACCGGTCTCAATTGACTCCGTACAAGATGGTCTTTTTATTTTTAACGTGTAATGACTTTTATATGGACTATTTATGTGTATTTATTTACATGCTTTGTATAACTAGAAGCAATTTAATTCTGTCTGACAAAGATTTTATTACATTCGATTGCTATTTCATTGTTCTACTTTAAATACATGGAATGTATTATTTTTACAAATTATTTCAGTATATATATAGGGTTTCCAATTTTAAATGGAAATAAAACAATAAGTATTTTATTAATTAGTTATTTATTTTTCGAATTTTTAAGCATATTCTATGGCATTAATGACAATACAATTTCACTCATATGACCACCACAACTTCGCTTGACAATACATTTGTTTAATCCAATTTTTAGTCATTCTTTCGTATAATTGTGGTCCAATTTCATGAATTACACGTTCATTATCTATTTTGAATTTTCTCTTGTTTGTGGTTTATCAGCATAAAAATGATTTCAAATAACCCCACAGAAAATTATCCAATGGAGTTAGGTCACCTGATCTTGGAAGCCAATTGATAGGTCCATTTCGTAAAATAATGGACTTATTAAAATTTTATTTCAATAAATCTACTGAAATTTTTTTCTACAATTTCTAAACGTTGTGTTTCTAAAGTGTTAAACGTTTTATGATAATTTGTAAAACTATACTGAGTTGGAATACCAAAATTAGCTTAAAAAAATTTTAAACATAGCTACCATCAGTTGTCAAAATTCTAACATTCTTATTGGAAACTCCCATTGTTCAAAAGAAAACTTTTCAAAAAGTTGCTAAATTTTCAATCAATTTTTTTACGATAAAGTAGAATAAACTGTTATATTTTTTTGGTATTTTATCCAATGGATTTAGATCATATGATTTTGGTGGCCAATTGATAGGTCCATTTCGTAAAATAATGGACTTATTAAACTTTTGTTTCAGTAGATATATAGCACGTAGCATTGTCCTGTTGAAATTACATATCGTATAAACCATTTTCAATCATTTTTGAAAAAAAAAAATTAATCATGGTTCAGTAACGCACTCCATTTACTGTAACACGATCTCCAGCTTCATTTCGAAATTTTCACTAACAGAAGCAATTTTGGCCTCACTTCTTGCATTTATTAGTCTTATAGACACTGCTGTATCATGTAGAGTAATTTTTTTTTCAAAAATTTCAACAATTCGATAAATGGCACCTTTACTTGGACGATTTGTTAAGTTTCACGAAATGTATGAGAAGTTTTACGAACCGAACATTGATTTTTATAATAAGTTTTTATAATTTCTAAGCGTTGTTAAAGTGTTAAACGTTCCATGATAATTTGCCAAATTATACTGAGTTGAAATGTCCAAACAAGCTTAAAAAAATTTAAATATGGCTCATTAGCTGTCAAAATTCTGACATTCTTATTGGAAAACTCTCTCTCTCTCTCTCTCTCTCTCTCTCTCTCTCTATATATATATATATATATATATATATATATATATATATATATATATATATATATTTGAGACAAAAATGCATCTATTACATTTAGAAACTTAATGAACTCTTATATGTATGATTATTATTATTCATCTCTGGAGATTACAATACAATGCCACATCATTATTTCGTCGTTTATCTAGTTATATATTACGCTTTTCTCTTTTTCATACAAAAAAAAGATTTATTGTTTTCGTAGATTCGCTTCACTGTTCCCATGCTGTAAAATATTATAATTATATTTTTCTAGATATTGTATGGCATTGACCCGAAATTGTATAAACAGTGGGTTGGATAGGAAACAAATGTTAGTTTAAAAATAGGCAGTTCGAATTAATCAACAAAATACTAGTCACTATTTTTATTATACACTTCTGTTTTGTTAACCTGTAATTTTATTCAAGAAGAAAACGTACAGGGAATTGTTTGTATATGTAATATCGACCAGTGTTGTTTTTAAAGTTGTCATTATAGACATATAAAAAAATGTAAATATGTTAGTATCAATTATATATAAATGCTTTTTTTAAGAGTGATAGAATTTTAAATTGAATCTCTATCGAAAGTTGTATCAAACCTAAAAAACACCTTTATATATACATTTGTATGTGTATATATAAAAGTATGATAAAGATGTTTTTTTAGGTTAGCTACAACTTTCGATAAGGATTCAGTTTAAAGTTCTATCACGCTTAAAAAACACTATATATATTATATCATCTTAGATTTTTTTAACTTACTGCTGTGTGAAAGCTTCAATGAATATAGGCACTCATTGACATTTGATCATATTTACCACGCTGACCAGGCAGGTTTGTAAGGATTTTTCTTAGGATTCACTCCCGTAGGCAGGTTACTTTTACTAAAGAGCTCTGCCTGTTTTATATCTCTACCAGGGATCGAACGAACTTTTCTCACGTAACAGGTGGTGATAGTAACTACTACAAATGTGTTTTATTTCTTTTCATTCGATTTGGATCTAAACTCAAGGACATGTAGATAGATATTCAGTATTTATCTATGTGACAATAATTTTATCCTGATTCGATTATGGAGAAATAATAACAAGAGTAATAAAGATATTAAAAAAATGTATTAAACAGATGATAATAATAATTGTAATTATTTTGTTTAGGGTAAGAAAGTAATAAGATTTTCATATTTATGTAATTCAGTTCTTAATATAATTTTAATCGTTCTCTTCCTAATTTAAATCAAATGAAATAAACATCATTATTCAAGCAATGAAGCATCTGCGAAAGTTAGCAGTATAATTAAATATTAATTTTTTTCGGCAAGTTGTGATTCTGTTGTTAATTGATATAATTGAAATGTCTCAATTTCAAACGAATTTTATTGATTATTAATACTTAAATTTTCGATTCAGGTATCTACTTTTTCAAATCGTAGATTTTTTAAATTATTTCTATTCTGCTTGTGTATTAATAAATCTTTTTAAGAGAAATAAATAAGTGACTGAGTTAATACACTAAACCTGAACTGATCATAATAAAATCACTTATTGGGATAGTAAATTTAATTGTAGAGTTTATATTTTCGAAAAAAAATGCATTAAAAATCTTTCTTTTTTATCCTTCTTAATTTGAATTGATGAAAGAAATCTATTAAAAAAAATTGTTAAGAAAAATGTTTTAAACACGAATTCTATGTAAAATTGAATTTTCCCCAATTTATATTTCTTGTGAATGATAATATTATATTTATTTTATTTAAAATGAAACAGTTGTTTAAAATTGACAAATTATCATTATAATAAATTGTAGTTATTTAGTATTAATTTATTTTTATTCCATTTATCGTTGTAAAATACTAATTTAAATTAATTTTAAATATGCAAGTTATTAACTGGTAATAAATAAATCACATGTGGATATTGTTTTAAATTTGAATAAATTATAGAAAATATAGAACAGAAAATCGAGAGTGAATAAATTGTAATCAATTAATATTAATTTATTTTTATTTCGTTTACTTTATCGTAAAATATTCATATAAAATTATTCTACTACAATGTGTTAATTAATAAGTTCTAAATATGCAACTTATTAATTCGTAATAAATGAATCAAATATGGATATTATTTTAAATTTGAATAAATTAGCGAAAATATACAACACAAGTTTATACAGTTATATAAAGACCGAATTTACGAAAGTATTGAATCAAAATAGTTGAAACTTCATACTAAAATAGAATAAATATCAAACGTCAAACCCCAATCGAAAATCATTTATAAAACTTCACTGTACGTATTTGCCTGGCAACTTTTCGAACAGCTCGTATGAATATTTTCAGCATTCACATACTTTCACTTGAAAAAAGTATATTCGTATGGTATACGAAACTTATATGTGGTTAATAATTTACGTAGATTCGGGACTACGGATTAAAATCGTACAGTACGATGCACACAATAATATTATTTCAGTAAATCCTATCTAAAAGTTCTCTAATCCTTTCAGTATTCATATAAAAGTTATGCGTCGCATTATAGAAGTAACTGAACTTTATATGTAACTAAAACAAAATATTTCAATAGAATCGGGTATAGGTGTAACGATAGGTAAGTGAACAACAACTATAACTTTCCACATGTCCCACGATACCGGGATATTAATGCATGCTCTGTGAAGCGTATCGTATGAAGCGTCTCACGTAGGTAGCACAAAGCCAACAAACAACGGCAGAGACCGACCTCCTCGAAGTCTGCTACATAAGTCGATCTCTTTCCAATATTCCATTATTATTTTTTTTTTTAATGGGTATATGTGAAGTGGACGCAAGTCTACTGTTAACGATACACTAGACTAGTGAGTATGCACCCTTGAGTCCTTTTAGTGACGGCGAACGATAACATCCGGTCGCGGCGAGCCGAAGGGAACATTATGTATCTATGCGGAATGCACGTATGTTCGATTATGGTATTTTAACGTATGATTCGAACAGTGTGTCATCGATTTATTTATTTATTAATAAGTGTACTGAAAAAGGTCATTTTTTTCGATAAATATCACATATGGACTACGCTATACATGGATGAGTTTTCAGTAATAATAAAAGTTTTTATCAACATTATTTTTTAGTTATCTATCTATCTATATAGTTGTTTTTTAAGCATGATAGAACTTTAAATTGAATCCCTATTGAAAATTTTATCTAACCTAAAAACACCTTTATATGTATTGGGTTGGCACAAAAGTCATTGCGTTTTTATTATGATTTTTAAAGCAACTTTATTGATATAAATAACAAACATTAATCAATTATATATTGACCGTTTTGTTCGATGATCTTTTGCCATTTTTCAGTCAACTTCATAATTCCTCTTTCGTATAAAGTTTGGTTTTTAGAGGAAAAAAACTGAACCAACTCATTTTTTAAGGTTCATTTTTAAGTCAAAATTTTCACTTCGAAATTGTTTAAACCACCTCTGACACTGTCGAATAGTTAATATGTCCCCGTAAATGTCACAATTTTTTTTTGTCGCAGTCGTTGCATTACTTTTTTGATGAAATTCGTGTAACATGCAATTTCGTAAAAATTGATTATCCGACACAAATCATTCCATTTAAAGTAGGACGCAAAAAATGTAATTTCTTTTGAAAGTTGTGCTTTAGATGTCCACCAATCAATAGCAAAAGAAATACGTGTTAAAAGATCGACAGCCGAAACACAACTAACCATTGAAAAGGACGATGTCAAAAAACGACATTTTCATCCGGTACTCCTATTATAATTTTTAAAAAAATAAAGTTTGTCTTATTTGTTGTTTTGGAACACTGATTCACTTTAACACAAATTAATTTTAACCCCAACACCACAATATTTTAATGTGATTTTAACATTTTCAGATTTTAACAGAAAAACTCTGACGATGATGGCGTCGCCATCGAAATGCATCAGCCGATATAATTATAAATAATAAGTGAACAATAAGTGATTATTGAACATTTTAAATTATTGTGGTGTTGGGGTTAAAATTAATTCGTGTTAAAATAAAGTTTGTCACTGATATTTGCTAATTGGGGATGTATTTTTAATAATCAATTGTATATCATCTATTTTGAATGACATTTCTGCATCGATGCGGCAAAGACTATTAATTTTCTCAATTTATCAATAGGGATATCTTCCCAGGCGTTTTATCTTTACTACTGAATAAGTCTTTTCCAAAATTTTCAATTTTGTTTGACTGATCAATGCCTTTCTCTTCCAGTCAATTCCGACAACTTTTTTTTATATCTCTGTCCTATCTATCCTTGGGATCTCTTTCTGAACCTTTTTGTAAATTTAAGATAACTTCCTGAAAATAATTCTAATACTAAAACAGATAATTCATTTTAAAAATAAATAATAATAAAATAGCATAAAATTCAAGTTGAGGTTATTATATAACCTTGATTTAAAATATTTCGCGTGTAAATATGTGCATTTGTAAAAGAATTCATGAATAAAAATCTATTTAAAAATTAAAAAATATATAATTACCTTGAAATGTTTTAATAAAAAAATATTAAATACGTTTGGTTCCTAAAAATATATTACACATATTTGATATGATTTAACGATACGTAAACAAACTGTTTATAATTATTATAACATATTTAATAACTGCAGGTTAAAAATATAGTCAATATTTATATATTTCATAAAAATATATAAAAATAAAAAAACAGTTATCAGTAAATTGAATATAAATAAATATGAAATATCTATGTAAATATTTTTTTAAATATGAAAACTCACATTAGTCAGTATGGTATTTTCAGTTACAATGTTATTTTTTCCATTTATATGATTTTTTTATAACTAATGTAGATTTTTTTCTTGATTATTAAATAAGTTATTTAAACAACCAGCCAAGTTTTAATTACAAAAATGCTTTTAATTTTATTTTTCTTAATTATTAAGGTATTTATGAAACTTGGTTTTTATATTAAGCAATAATTTTTTAAAAACCTGACCTGAATTTACACAACTCTGTTAGTAGTGCAAGTAAATAGTTGTTCAAATATAAATATATTAGATTGAAATTATGTTAGTAATATTTTGATATCATAATATAGTGTTTATTTTTTGTGTCATTTCAGATTAAAATATGTGTTGCTTGTAAATATTTAGTTTATTCTTTAAAATGTTCAATGAGAATTAGTAATATAATAAAAAAGTTAGATAAAAATTCAAATGCCTGTTTGTTAAAGATAATTATTTATTTGATTAGTATATAGATAAGATAAAAATAAATAAAGGATATATATAAATACAAATAAATGCTTGAATATATATATAGGGGTTTCCAATAAGTGCTTCAGAAGTTTAAATGGAAATAAAATAAAAAGCATTTAATTAATTAATTAATTATTTTCTTTATTTCTAAGCATATTCTATGGCATTAATTATGGACCACAATTTCACTCATATGACCACCACGACTTCCCTTGACATAGTACATTCGTTTAGTCCAATTTTAGTCACTTTTTCATATAATTGTGGTCCAATTTTATTTTTAATGATTTTATTGTTTGAGGTTTATCAGCATAAAGCAATGATTTCACATAACTTCACAGAAAATAATTTAATGAAGTTTCATCACATGATCTTGGTGGTCAATTGATGATGATGTCCACTTGGTGAGTTCATTAAGTTCTTTTTTTAACAAATCTATTGAAGTTTTTACAATTTCTAAGCATTGTTAAAGTATTAAACATTCCATGATAATTTACCAAATTATACTGAATTGAAATGTCAAAATGAGTTTTTTAAAAACAAACATGTCTGTCACCAGCTGTCAAAGTTCTGACATTCTTATTGAAAAACCCTATATATAAAATGATGTTATGATTTGAGTAATTATTTTTTTAAATATTAAATTGTGATGAAATTTATTTTTTAACTTTTCTTATTTTTGCATAAGTAAATTATTCATTATAGTATTACATGATTTTATACATTTAATAATTTATTATTGTTCACTTTATTTGTTGATGCTTATTTCGATGGCAAAGTCATTATTGTCATAGACCTACATTATAAAATCTTTGTTATGACAATTTATTCATTTTTGTAACAGTAAATTGATTACTATACCAAAAATAGGGGTTTACAAATTTATCAATGAATTGTTTTTTCTATTTTTTTATGTATTTATAATATTTTACTAGTTAATGATATATTAAAAAAATATTTTTTCTGTTATTAAAATTTTATTTTAAAATTAGAATTACTTGCAACAAAAAGTTTAATGTAATATTTTTTCTGTCATGCAGTAGAAATCCTAATGAATATACATTCGTAAAATTAGTTTTAAATTAGAAAATGACTGACAATGAAATTAAAAATATGTTTATTAAAATTAAAGCCACGTAATATATTATTTCTTTTATACAATTTTGACCTACGATACTTAATCAGTTTCCAGATTATCTTTCTATCTAAACTAACTATTAAAAAAAAATGTGATAATGAATTATCTGTTTAGTATTTAATAGAAATTAGTTCACTACGTTCAAGTTACCTTTTATCTTTGGTCGTAATCCGCCGATTTACCGCACAACAGTCGACAGAAATTCATTTATATGAAAGACGTGTCACTCAAAACTGAATATAGATAATTAATTGGTTACTAGTCGACAGATAATATTCGTTTCAATGTCCTAATGAAAACTGACAGTTCAACTTGAATTGAAATTCTCGACCGTTCGTTCGACCATTTAACCACAAACGTTGCGGTCACTTTTTACGCCCGACTGGTTATAAGTTAGAATTATATATATATATATATATATATATATATATATATATATATATATATATAAAATAGAAATTGAATTTCATATATAATCGACATAGAAACAATAATAACACGAAATATATATGTACGTATGTATATTGCAGTTCCGTGTTGCTCTAATAGCATGCAACGAACGCTGGTTCGTTGTACATATATTTTCAAGAAACCACTATAAATTATACAACACTGTCAACGTTCTGAGGCGGGTCCATTTCATTTCTACTGAAAAACAAGTAAAAGACACTGAATTTGCACGACGACGTGCATTTATATGACAAGCTTCCGAATTTATGTATTCAAGTGGCAGTACCTGTAAAAAGAAAGGTTGCGAAAGGTTGTTGTTGATACGTACCCTTTCCTTTATATTTTATAATCTTGTTCGACCTTCACATACATTTAAACTTTTATATATGTGAATTTGAGCACTTGTGTGGAGTGCGTACGGATACAAGTTGGTCTTTATATACATGTATATTCGGTGAGGACGGTCGGAAAGTAATGAATGGATCTACCGTCGGTTTTTTCGTATCTTTTTTTAAATAGAAAGAACTGATTTTAGTATTTTATCTCTGATTAATGTACGTAAAAAATAAAATGTGTACACCGATAACATAAACATATTACAAAATAAATACTTTTAAGAATATTAAACATGTGAAATTCAAGTAATTACCCCAATTAACTGATTGAAAAGTATAAAAAATATTACTAATGAAATATTTATTGTTTTCTTTTTTTTAAAAAAAAATATTCATAATCTCTTAGATAGACTAAAATAGAGAAATGATATTTAAAAAATTGTAGCTATTTATTTTCAATAGAAAAAAGGTTCGGTTTAGAAATATGTTGTAATTACTAACATCAGGTCATTTGTATGATATTAAAGAGTTTTTATAGATTGTGTTTCTTTTTCTCGAATTTACGAATAAAATGCATTCAAAATATTGATAAAGACACGAACATAAAAGAAAATACTCGACAGAAAATAAATATAGAGTCATCCAAATGTGACGCCTAGATTTGTGTTTTATTAAAAAGAAATATGTATATAGGGTGGTGTATAGGGAAACATGTGTATAGTCTTTTTTTAATAAAACACAAATCTAGTCATCACATTTGGATGACTCGTTATAATTATAAAAAAATAAAACTAGTAATTTTAAAAATTTGATGTTTTTCAAAAATTAATCAAATATAAAACATATGGGCCGTTCATGGGATTTTGACTTTTCTAATTTTATCCAATGCATTTTAAGGCAATTTACTGATAATCGTGTAACTGTTATCTTTCTGTTTGTGATAGAATTTTTTAATGATTTTGTTAAGAAAAAAATTCTGTGTTATTTGAATCACATGAAGTAGTGATCTATTTTTACTAGTTTTGATTATATTGTACCAATCATCTGGTAAAATAAAATATGTGGCATAAACGAGAAGATAAACAAAGTGGTTTTGTCGCTTAACATATTAAATATATTTCTTTTTTTTTAATATTGCATTAAAAATTACTTAAGTAAATTCGTATAAGCGTTTAAATTACATTATTGCAGCAATTTACTAAAAAAAATATGGAGTTAATCACATTGATTTCTGAAATAAATTATTTATTATTTATTATTCCGCAGTTAAAAAAATTTTGTCATTTGGTATTAGTAAGCTTAAATATTAAGATATTTTATTTTTGATATAAAAAGTTAAGCATCAACCAAGTGCTTTGGTACTCAATTTTTTTTTAAAAAAAATCAAAAAGTGTAGTTAATCACTGTGGTCTGTGAAAACCATCTATATAATAGATGGTATATTAAGAATATATTCATTGATTGTTAGGTTGAAGAATGTTGTTTCTTTAACACTAAACCTACCACGAGGGGTCAAATGACCCTTTTTAAACTTTTTTTTAAATTTCTCACATAAAGCGTTATCACATCGCTAGTTGACTTTATGACTTTTAATATAATTTACATACAATGCATTTTTCAATATTTACTCCTCTCTTGTTATTTTTTTTACCGAGATATATATGTAATCTTCCTTAACTACCGCAACGGGTCATTTGACCCCTGCAAAGATTCATATGATATTTGTATGTGTGGTTGTGATACAAAACCATTGCATTATACATTTTTGCTATTCCATCATATATTTTGCTGTATTGCGTTATATTTATTGTTGGCTGACGAATGAATAGCGAATTTCACTCTACTCCAAGCGAGCGATAAAAAAAGTCAACGAAGCCAGCGTTTACAAACAGATAAATTGGATTTAATCTCTGAAGTATGGTACAAATTCATCGAGAATAGCCAAAATTGTTACAAGCCTGGGGAACATGTAACTATCGATGAATAGCTTTTCCCAACCAAAGAGAGGTGTAGGTTTACGCAATATATGCCGAACAAACCGGATAAGTTTGGTATCAAATTCTGGCTAGCATCTGACGTCAGCACCAAATACATTATAAATGGATTTCCATATTTAGGAAAGGATGAAAACAGAGGAGCTTCATCTCCGCTTGGGGAATTCGTTAGCCAAACAAAAAAGTGCTTCTACTAAGCTCAAAGCATAAATCTATAAGCATCGAAAAAAACGGTAAGCGTATACCTGAAACGATCAGATTCTACAATAATACTAAATACGGTGTAGACATGACGGATCAAATGGCAAGAAAATACTCCGTGAAATTGAAATCCCAAAGATGGCCTGCGCAGATTTTCTTCAATATTCTTGACCTGGCTGGAATCAACTCGTGGGTTTTATACAAAGAAACAACCGGCGAAAAAATTTCTAGACAATAATTTTTATTCCAATTAGTTGAAGAACTTGCCGAAGATTTTCAACATGAGTAACAGGAAGAAAAAGAAATTATACAGAAAACGTCAACAAATTCAAGTTCGGATTCTCGTGTGCAAATGCGAAAAAGGTGCCAAATAGGTTTTATAAATAAATAAATAAACAATTTTGAATCGTTATTTGAAAAAAATTGTTTTATTCATGTACCAAATTGTGCTAAATGATATATTTTTCGCTATACATAGTAATATATATAACATTTTAAAGAGGGGTCATTTGACCCCGCTGTGGTAGGAATAGGTATATATGAAGTATCGGTAGGTTTAGTGTTAAGAGTATTTGTATATTTCTTAATATCAATATTTGTAATAACAGATGTTTGTTTTCATATTTATATTATCAAAGAAAATCTTTATCATATGTTTATTTGATATAATAATAATAATAAATTCTGACCTTTTTTATGAAAAACAATGTTATAATTGTATATATTTTTTATATAAACAATTTTCACAGCATTCAGTTTTCTGCAAATCTTATTTTTTTTAAAGTCTACAAAAAAAAATATCAATAATTTTAATCTATTTCTCTGTAGGTTAAATGTCATCTTATATTTCTATATTAAAAACAAAAATGTAAGGGTGGTATTGTTATTTAATATTTTGTATAATTCTTTGTAAATATTTATTTATAGACAAAAACTGTTTTTTTATTAATAATATATTTATTTCTTTTCGATTGACTTTTTTAATATGACGATTGATGTACTTTTGAATTACATTTTTATATAAAAATCTAAAAATCAAGAAATTGCATTACGTACTCTTTTATCATTGTTAAGAACATATTTTAAAGAATCGATTTCTAAAAAAAATGAAATAAAACACGTACATTTAATGGACACTACATAAAAAAGTCAATTTCGTTCTAGTACACCTTCCTATCTCTTATTACTTTCTGACCGAACCTTGTAGACGTGTAATACGTTTGTAGTAGGTAGGTATGTTCACTGTTCTCACTTTCGTTCTTTTGTGTTACCTGTTGAAGTACGTGCGGCTGTCCGAGAACAAAAGGCATATAAAATATGAACGTGTGAGTAAAAATGCGTGTCGTCGAAAATTGTTGATTGTTTTACACTGGCCGACAAAAAAAAAAACGTAATAAACAATGTTTTTACTTCACTTTGCATTCACTCAATTCAGAACAAAAATGTAATAATGCGACGCTTGCGGATTTTTCAGAACATGGCGCTAAACGGTTTTGACGACAGAAATGTAATAAAAGCGTGTTTTATATATAAATAAAACAACTCGAATAATAGATTCTATAATTTATCATCTATGTAAAATAAAAGCGAGCTGTATAAAATTCGAAATATTTCTATGTATAAGTGATTATTATTTGAATGAATTACGGTATTCATTCTCAATGTTGCGTTACAAAACGAACCAGCATGTCTGCAACTTGCTTTTGAAACTACGAATGAATGTCGTTGAATTTTTTTAAAAAAAAACTATTTGCATCACATATAAATATTAATGATGTACATAAAAGTAGAATAATTATTTTTCAACGACATCCCATCAATTAAAGCATACATAGGTCCTTAGTAGACATATGCGACGCGAAGGTGGACATTAAAGATAAATCTTTTATATGTGTTTATTTATTATTATATATAAAAAAATTCGTGAATGTTTATACAACATGCACATTGGTATCTTTAATATCGACCCACGGACTGTCGAATTTCGATTTTCTCAGCGCGGCCGGTTGATCTGGTGAGTCCGCCCACAGTTAACTGATTTCTTCTTCAGTTCGTTCACTCCACACCTCCTTCTCTCTGCACATGTCGACGAGGGTGGTTGAGCGTTTGACGCGTCGGATAGACAGACACGCGTGTCTAGGTAGCGCTTAAGCACATATGCATGCGCTAGGTCAAACGACTTATTATATTATTGCCTCTAATCCGTGTTGCTTTTAACTAGGAAGTCGTTTATCTAATCATAGACCGTGACTTACGTCAGTAAATTATATAATTCAACCGCCTGTGTCGTAGCTTGGCGACACTTTTTATTTTGAGATCGACGGAGCGAGGTGCACGAGATTTATTATTAGGCGTACAGCGAGACCATGTTTCAGTCATAAAGAATGCACTTTAGAGGATAATGACTGCTCGTTTAAAGTTTTTATCGTCGAATGATTCTTTTTTATAATAAAGGAAAATATTTTTATCACCCGATTTAATTAATAGCGAACTTTGTATACATATTAGATTTTTTTAAAAAAATACTTTTTTTCCAACTCAATTTATATTAAAAATGTTTTAAAGCGATTAAAAATAATTTAAGTTAATGTTGAAATTAATTTACATATTTTAACATCAACAAAAAATATCTGTGAAATTTCTGAAAGTGAATTAAATGTCGTTGTCCTATTTATGAAACGAGATTAAGCACAGAGACTATTCAAACTAATCTGACTTATTAAATAATAAAATAAACATTTGGAATATGTTTTTAATTGAATTCTAGGTAACAATTGAGTAATTTCAATTTGATAAATAACAACGAGACGAACGTCTTCGAGTTGAAACGTGTACAATTTATTAATAGACGTGTAAAATACCAGAGCGTGTGTTTGTCTCATTAAAATCAGTTAAACGAATACTCTGCATATTATTTAGTTTATATACGTACATACAAATGCAAATACACACATACGCATATATATATATATATATATATATATAAATATATTAATTTGAAATATTCGTGTAAAAGATAATTTTGTATATTCACATGCTAATGGCTATATTCGCTCTTGAAGTAACTTCCTGAGTAACTGTAAACTCGGCCAAAAGATAGTATCTTTGTTGATATTCGCCTGTATAAATATTCTATATTATTCAATATTTTTTTTTTGGAATTGATTATGGTTATAAATTTAGAATTTATAAACAAAAATGTAATAATAATAATTAAAATTTACTTGTAAAATATTTCTAATAACAAATTAAAAACTATTTCTGTACAGTGTAGAAAAAAATTGTTGAGAGAGAGATAGTTCAGTTATTTTTTTAGATTTCAAATCCTTATACATGACATTTTTATAACATAATTTTTGCAATAGTGTCTATTAATAGCAGTGATTCATTATTTGTATAAATAATATTATTAGTAATTTTTACTTTTAAAATTTACAGTGATTTTTTTACTATAGAATAAGTATTTTATATCTAAAAATAATACTAACTGATTAAATTAAAATTAATAAAAATGAAAACAAAATTTGATAATTGTGATTTGATGCACTTAGAGATTATTACGTAATTGAATTATCTTTCTCTTAGTAACATCTTTCTCTTAATCTCTTAGTAGCATTAATTGCTATCTGTGTAAATTATATTAGTATTGTTAATGATTAATATCAAAATTTGCAATAATTTTTTATTATCGAATAAGTACTTTTACTGATTAATTAAATTGAAATTAATAAAAACCAAAAAATTTCACAATGTGATAAAATGCTCTTCAGAGATTATTACACAATTGAATTATCTTTCATCGAAATTTATAATCATTAATTAAATATAGTAATTATTATAAGCAATATGTTTTATTTAACATTTAGTTATCTGTAAAATTCATATATAAAATCATGTTATAATGATTTTTTTTTAAAAAAAAGTTTTAGATTAATTTATTAGCTATAGTATTTTTTTAAAAATATGCTTTATTAAACATTTAATTAACTTTAAAGTTCACATATAAAATCATGTCGTTATAAAAATGTCAGAATTTTGACAGTTGGTGGTAGCCATGTTTGAATTTTTTTAAAGTTCATTTTAACAGTTAAACTCAGTATAGTTTGGCAAATTATCATGAAATGTTTAATATTTCAATAATGTTTATAAATTGTAAAAAACTAAATAGATTTATTGAAAGAAAATTTTGATAATACCATTATTTCACGAAATGGATCCATCAATCGACCACTAAGATCATGTGATTTAACTCCATTGGATTATTTTCGGTGTGGTTATGTGAAATCATTGGTTTATACTGATAAACCACAAACAATAGAGGTATTAAAAATAAATATTGAACTTAATTCATGAAATTGGACCACATTACGTGAAAGAGACTAAAAATTGGACTAAGTGAAGTCGTGGTGGTCATATGAGTGAAATTGTGTTCTATCATTAATGTCATAGAATATGTTTAAAAATAAAATAAAGAAATAAATAATTGTTGAAATACTTTTTTTCCATTTCAACTTTTGAAACATTTATTGAAAAGCCCTATATTTTTTTAAAAAATGTAGATAATTAACAGAATTGATTTTTGTAACGAATTTTTTTTAAGAAACATTTAATCTTACAATGAATTTAAGTACATTTTCATTCTGATAATTTAGATTCTTTTAATTTTTTACAAATAAAATAATGTAATAGTAAGTACCATTTTTAATGTCATTTACCTGTTTTCTTTAAACCTGTTAATTTATATTATTTAGATAATACTATTATCTTAGTATTTAGATAAATTCATAATTTATAATACTTTAGATAAAGATTACATATTATTAATTTATAATACTTGGATAAATTAAACAGAGAGATTATTTTGTAGTGCATTTTATAATCTTTCTTTTTAAACTTTGTATAATTTTTTTATTATTTAATCTAAAAATTATAATTCACTTCTCGAGTTGATTTCTTACTCAAAACATACCATTAAGAGTTTATTTTCTCAAATAAATGTCAACTCATTTATAAAACCGTATTTATAACAAATTTAATTACACTTATCAGCCATTTTATTTATAGGGTTTTTGTTCTCAATCCGAAAAACACATAACTGTAAAATATATTTCGGTGATCTCCACAGGTAGCTATTGCTCGCAAGAAATTAAAGCAGCATAAAACAACGTATAATTTTCGACAGTTCAAGAGTTTCGCATATCTTATCGTACCGTTCACATCAACTTGAACACGAAAGCTCAACGGTTGCGCTTTCGACATAATTTCACAGCTGCGTGGATTTCAACAGCCACTGTCGTCGATACTCGCGTCCTACGAAACAACATATAATGCGTGTAGAACGAAAAAAGAACCCACTCGAAATATCGCTGAACGCCACGGAAATATTCGCCGTTGTTTCGTTCGAATAATAGTAATAATAACAATAATAATGGCGGCCGTTGCTCGGTAGTAGCAATGCGTGTCTGAGTGTTGCCTATCTTGATTGTCGTTGAATGCGTTGCGTTTCGGACGCAACGCCGTTTTTCAGTTGACGGTTTTCATGAAACGACGGATGGACGGTTATCGGGAAACTCGTGACTGCGTCGTTTGCATGTCGGCCCGTTTCTAAACCACGTTCGGTCTCTGTCTACCGACGCACAGTATCGAAATGCGTTCCCGTCCTCCCGCTCTCACTATATTTTCGTCCTTCTTGGCGAACTTCTCGACATTCTTAACTCTCGGCAAGTTCTCATGAGTCATGTGAAACCGCTACTTATTGTTTTGCAGCAGCAGTTATGGTCTCGACTTTGATTTGTATTTGACGAACTTTACGACTTGAACTTTGTATCGAAAGTGTAATTTGAATAATAGAGGGGTGGATACTGTATGTTGTTGTTGAAATATACAGGTGTGTTCCAACTTTACTCGAAATATTTATTTCTTTATTACGCTTATATGTAGTTGCGTAATCTCTCAAATCAGGAATTGTATGTGTATTCAAAATTAAGTACTGACAATATAATTAGGTAATATTTTCAAATCAAATTAAAATTCATGTTAGAAATTGTTAAAAAAATTAATAATTTCAATATTAATTTATCAGAAAAAAATGTGGAACAATTTTCAAAAGAAATATTACTTACAATTGAAAGTTCTGTATTTTTTTATAATTATAAAGTTTAGTGAATTTAAACTCACTAAATTTTTTTGTGTTTTTGAACAATTTTAATCAAGTATAAAAATCTAACTGTGCCATATAGAAATAATATACGATTTTATCAAAATAATTTTAAATTATACGTGACATAAAAATCGTTCTAAATTTTGTTTAAGTTTGGAATCTTTTATTTTCCGGATGTTGCATTTTTCAATTATAATTTAATGAATCACTTAATTTTTTAATCTAAACAAATTTTTGAATTATGAAAGTGTTTGAATTGTTTAACACAAATTAATTTTTATCCCCAACACCATAATGGTTATGAATTGTATTAAAAAAATGGTTATTTTCAAATTCATTTTCACTTCTAACTACGAAATTGTTTTCATAATAAAAGACATTAACGATTTATCAAGTGGTAAAATGAAATATATCTTTAGCTTAAACATTTCAAATAAAAAAATAAATAAAAATAATTTTATATTTTTTTAAGAAAGATTGAAATTGTTAATTATATTAATTGTTTATGAAAAAAATAAGTTAATAATAAACAAGTTTCAAATTAGCTTAATATTGATTTTTATTAAAATAGAACTTAATTTTCAAATATGTTTGAAGATTTTTTTAAAAAAATTGGTTTTAAATTGGGTAGTAATTAAAAATTTAGTTTGTGTGTGTGTGTATATATATATATATATATATATATATATATATATATATATATATATATATATATATATATATAGAGAGAGAGAGAGAGAGAGAGAGAGGATGTTTCATCAGAAGTGCACAACTTAATTTTTAAATAAAACGCATTTTTTTGAAAGAGTGATGCTGAATTTACATTTTTTGGGGGGATCTCTCTCTCTCATATATATATATATATATATATATATATATATATATATATATATATTACATTTTATTCGAAATTGACACCAACTCAATTTTATTTTTCTATAAAATAGTTTTCATAATCTTAAAATTCTATCTATACAAAATGGTGTATACATACCATACATTTTTAATAATTTACATACTTATTCAAAACAAATAAGAAATAGGAAATGACTTCTTCATGAATATAATTGTGTAGAATATTTTTTCACGGAATGAATAATGATTTCTGAGTCATTAGAGTGATGTAATTATGTTATTTTTTTAACGTTTAATTTAATATGCATTATGTGAAATCATATTTTTCTTTAAAAAAAAGCGATCTGGTAATTGCATATATAATTGTTATAAATTATTATTTTCTTGTTAGTAATTATGTTCTTTTATATTTCTTAAAACTATTAAGATGATTAATGAAACTGTAATATTTATATACAATTTTTTTTCGAACATTCATATTTTTTCTTTACTGCTGTTCTTTTTGATTTTATTATTTATTGTTATTTGTGAAATATTTCCATTCTAAAACTATTTTGGGCAGATTTTTTTATTAAAATATATGGTCATTCAAATGTGATGTTTAGATTTGTGTTTTATTAAAAAGAAACTATATACATGCTTCTTTTTAATAAAACACAAATCTAGGCGTTACATTTGGACGACCCTTAATTTATCGATTGACATTGACATTTTAATTCGTTTTATTTCACCTTCAATCAATGAATTTAAAGTATATAATCAACAAGAAAATCCGTCTGAAAATGGCTTTCGAAGTAAATTCAATCATAAAAAATAATGAATAAAATAGTAACATAGCAGCATGAATGACGAAATCAATAAAAATAAATATTTTTCTTCGAGTATTTGTGTTTGAATTGAATTTTTATTCTTATATTACATAATTCTGTTTGGGTAGTTAGTTGTGCTATCTTTTATTCGAATCGATATTTATAAATTAATAAAAAATGTAATATTGTTACTATTAAACGAAGACGAAGTAAAAATATTAAACAGAGGATTAAAACTTAAAATAAGATAATAAATTACAATTCAAAAAATACTGTTCAGAGAACAATCATATATGAAATCATGGATATCAACTAATTTAATTTATTTTCGTTTGCGTATATGAAATTCTCTAACAATAACTCCGGAATAAAATAAAAAAACAGATTCACATGATGCGAAGGTCACAAACAAAAAATCGACTATGCTACTAAGCCCTTGTAGTGCCTGAAACCGCTGCGGACGCGTTCTTATATGGCTTCCTCAATCCACTCGACGAACACTTGTAACAACCAAACGGGTGGTGCAAACCACATTCTGATCCATTTTACACAGATGCTTCCGCTCTCTTCCTATTGAATTTTTACGCACGTAGCTCGTTTCTCTGCGTTAATTATACATTGAGACGATGGCGTCTCATTTACGTGCCATTGTTATATTTTTTGACAGTTTTTTCACGATTGAAATTTTTTCAAGAATTCTTATATAATATTTAATAAATTTCAAACTTTCAATACGATACGTCGTGGATAATAAGATTTTTGTTTTTTAGAAATTTTGTTCTATTTATATTTCAATTAGTTTATTGTGTAAAATTATATATAATATTATATGAAAATGAGGCTTACTAACAGCAATAATTCAACAGCAACAGACAATTTCACACATTATCATTTTGTATAAGATCGCATATGTTATAAATAAATCTCGTATGTTGGAGAAGATGACTCTTGACTATACGAAATTGTGTATTATGTAGATGTACGTGTTGTTATCTGAATGTAATTAATTTCAGACCTCGTTTTATTTGTCGTAAATGTGTATAGAGCTAGTGACAAAGTTAAGGATACGATTTAACATCCCTAATATACTTATTTACACAATTAATATATTTTAAATTCTATGTAAGAAACTGTTAGTAAATAATAATTAACCATGTTACATTAGTTGAATGTAAAAAAATAACAGCATTTTTGAAAATGTTTTGTATTTTTACAAACTCCAATTCTAGTAATTGAGATAATTTAAATCTTATCTATTTGTATTATTAAATTAAAATATTTTATTTGTATAGTTTAAGATATTTATTTTTTGACTGAAAATTTTAATTAACATTTTTTTAAAAAAATACTAATTGCTACTAAAGAGAATGATCATTAATAGGTTTGTTATTATTAATTTTAGGAAAACTTATTTTTTTTCTTACCGAATTAACACAAAAAAAATCTTGGTTTGTTTATAAAAAATACAGAATATAAAAAAATAACTTGTTAAAAATGTTGATCATAATTTTAACAAATTTAAATTATTATATAAAGTTTTAAATTTATCTCATTGCTACTACAGGAATTTTGATTAACATTAATTTTAAGAATTCTTCATTTTTCTTTTACTGATTTAACACTAAAAATAGTTTAAAGTTTGTTTTAATAAAAATACAGATAATAAAAAATTACTTTTTAAAAATGCTAATCAAAATTTTGATAAATTTTAATTTTTTTAGTTATTAGAATTTTATAAGATTTTAAATTTATCTCAGAATTAAATTTTTAATTCGCCGATTTAACATAATATTTTAAATACAAGAGTATTTATATTTTTAACTACTTATTTAAAATTTAAATATTTTTTTATTATTATAAAAAAATAGTATAACTAGTTATTTAGTTAGGTAGTCAAAACTGAAAAAATGAAAAGTTTAATTTTCAATAAAAATGATACTTGAAAATTCAATAAAATATTTTATAGATATATGTATGTATGTATGTTTAGTAACTGAGATTGAGAAACTTCTTCAGGTATAATAAAAACTTTATTTTTTTTATAGAAACTGAAACCGCATACAATTGTATAAAGTTAAATTATCCGAAAATATTTTTTTTGTATATTTATAAAACTTGTTTATATGTAAAATAGTCACATAAATTATGTGAAATATAAAATTTATAAAACTTTATTTTTTAATATAAATATTAACCTGTACATAAAATTGTATTTATAGTAGATTGAAATAAATATTAAACGTTAAAACTTATCAGGTAATTTAGTATAATATTTTTTTATTTAAAGAATAAAGTACGATTTTACTGATAGAGTAGTTAGTAATTGTACTTTATTAAATAATAACAGAGTACGCAAACAATCGATTTACTCTTTTTTAGAAAGTAACTTTAATCACAAAGACTTCATGTGATTTATTATGACTGTATTGATCCGATTTCAAGTGAAATAAAAAGAGTCGACAATTATCGTCATCGTTGCTCTTTTTCTATCGTACTGAAGAAAAAAAAACTATTACAAAGATTTCAGATAAAGAAAATATCGTCACATTCACAATTAAATAGTTGATGTTTATTTTTTTGTTCGTCGGCTACCCCGTGCGTGCCAGTGTTGAATAACAGCAATCATCTCGGCACAATCTTGCATTCGAATCAAATTACACAACGATTCGATGTATCGCGGCGAACGTGAACTTTTATCGCGAACATAAAATCTCGTACATTTTTAATCGCACTAATTGAAAAGTGTACTGTGCGGTTATGAGGAGATGCAAGAACTTTCGAAATGATATGTATTTTATAATAGTACCGTGACAGGTTCAGTGACACAGTGTCGTGATTTCTGGCGGGTTAATTATTCACCGTCTTAGATATATGTGTTTGTGTGTTTGATCTATATATAAAGCACGTGATGGAATTGTAAGCACGAGGGTGCGAAATGTGTGTTTGATGTAAAGCCATGGATAGATGATTGCGTTTAATAAAAATGTTTTTTATATAAAAAATAATAAAATAAACGTGTTATTTTTATGAGAAAATATAAAAATAATTTACTTTTTTATTCCTAATGTTATTTAAAATAATTCCAGATTTTATGTAGGTTAATGATCATAATTTATAATCACTTTTTCAAGTCTGTTTTCAGAAAAAATAAATCATTGTTTTATTCAAAATTATTTGAAATTTTACTTTAAATAAATTTGATTTTATATGAAAGGAAAATTAAATGTTGATAAAGAATTATTATCATCATACTCTTTCTTTCCATCCACTGCTAAATGAAAACATCTAGAATTTTTCAATGACACTGCACGAATTTTCTTATATTTGTCCTATTTAACCATATGTCTTTCCTGGGTTTTCTTATAAAGGTGTTTTTTAGGTTAGATATAACATTAGATAGATATTCAATTTAAAGTTATATCACATTTAAAAAAATATCTATATATTTAGATTTTCAATCAATAATTTGTCTATCGATGATTCACTCTTGTTGCTATATGACCAGCCCATTTTTTAAAAAATTTCTCATTTTTGCTATAACATATGTAACTTTTTTTCTTTCTGACTCATTTGATTTTCTTTCTACCTATAAATATTTCTTAAGATTTCACAAATAAATATATATGTTATTTTAAAATATGATTATTTTATTGTAAAAAATTAGACAATTATTACTTTAATAGTATCTTTGTGTTTTTACAATTTACTTCTACATAAATGATTATTTATTTCAATATTACAAAATTTTATAAGACAATTTGAAAAATTATTCAGAATTTCTTTTATTTTCTGATGAATCATTAGAGCTCTATATCATAAAATATATTTATACGATTTTATTTTTATAAATTTTTCATAATTTTATAATTTATTAGACCACTTTTGACTGTGTTAGTATGGACGTCAGAATGGGAATTAATTAAATTCAAGAAAAATAGTTAATGAATATTTATATAAAATTTGACAATGGTAAAATCTATTTTTTTATTTTTGCAAAAAAATAAAAAAAAACTGATCGAAATTCAGAAAATTAATATAACTATTATTTTATAGAAAATGTATTACCAGGTTTCATTTTCAATAAGAGAAACTAATTAAAATAAATTCTCTTCATTAAAATAATATTTTCAAAATCCTCTTTTGATTTATTTCATTCACACGATTATTAAAAAAATAGATTCATATAACATTGACAATTTAATACAAATCATAAAAATAGAATCGTAATTATAATTTAGTATCGTCCCTGTGCACTAATTATCTCGATTCTCTTTACACCAAATGGAAAAATTATAAATCAGCGTTTGAATTTTCATAGGAACTTGAATCATTTGTCATACATTCATCAATCATTTGTCATTCCGTTCTCGTTCATTAATAAAAACATCACAAAATCTGATATACAAACGATAACTAATTAATAGTAATGTACGTTGATTAATAACTGTATTTACGTTGATGAGAAAAAAGAACGTACCTACATATTAAGTTCACTCGCGAGAAAAAACGTATGATAGAAATGAAAAAATCAAACATACGCTCGAATCAAAGCTTCTGAATATATATATATATATATATATATATATATATATATATATATATATATATAATATGATGTTTCGTTACAAAATACAGAGTCCAGTAATTAAATACGATGCCGCAAACAGTCCGCAACAAACATGGATTTAATTCGTATACATTCATAAAATCACAAATATAGCTTTATTCATTACTTGACTTCGACGATAAATCAAAATAATCTGAACAGTTCGACAGGACGACAAGTGAAATGAATGGGAAGCCATTGATACGTGATTTATTTTCATTAACTAGGATCTATTTAATATTTCTCGTACCATTGTGCGAAAAATATTTTACTGGACATACATAATGTTTCAGAAATCTCATTTGAATTATTTGTGAAATATAATATTCGTTTTTTTTCAAATTCTAAGTGTCAGTTTTTCTTGTCATTAAAAAATATTAATATTAATAAATAAAAATAGGCGATATTCAACTTTTTCATATATTAAATATTACACTGTTCGATATAAACTAAAAATTATTTGATGAAATATATATATATTTTAAAAATATTTTTATTTCTTAACCTTTACTAAAATCTGAGAATAATTAAATTGGTATGTTTTTATTTATAAACAGATTATTTTTTAATCGTTTAAAATGTATAAAAAATATTTTGATTTTTACAACTAAAATTCGTCAAAAAATATTTCAACGTCAAAAATATATTGTTGTAAATCAATCATTCATGTTATATTAAAAAATTCTAAAAAAAAACCTCATCTATTTTTTTTCAATAAATATGTCTTACTTGCAATATAAGCTTGTAATTGGTAATATGATTGATAGGAGAAAATTATTAAATAGAATAAATTGACTTCTATCAGAGAATTGACGTAGATATAGCGACAGGGATTGACGTTTCGAAAAATGTCATTTACAAAATACAGTTTTTATGTGTTTAAGAATACACAGGTTTTGTTTTACACATTTTGATTGACAATTTTTTTTTGGGATATCTTTAAATAAAATAAAAAATATAGAAAAGTAAAATAATATTTTTTTATTTATGAACATTTTAAAATTGTTAAAATGTTCATGATTTTTTATTTTCAATCAAAAATTATTTTTTATCTATTGGCTAAAAATGTTTTTATACAACATAAAATTTTATGAAAAAAATATATTTTTAAAATTCAAACAGTTATGATTTTTTAAACATGAAACAAGTTTTATATTTGTAATTTTTTTATGTTTTAATATGTATTTATAAAATTTAGAGATATTTTAATTTTCTATAATGAAATTTGTTTAAAATGAAATAATGTTTTACTCATTTCTTTTAAGAAAATTAAAAAAAATATATATATTTAAACGTCATTTTTCAGTACAGTCTTTATTTTCTGCATTTTTTCTATATTTCATGAGAATGACATGTTACTAATTTTAAAGTTGTTACAGAATTTTAGAAATAAGTGTTTGCTTAAGTAAAATATAAATTTATTAAAAGGGTTTTAAAATAAACAATAAAATAATAATTTAAAACTTGTGAATTTGAAATTGTTAAATTTTTCGATATATATTTTATTGTATTTTTTTAAATATTGTCTATTAATTAAAAATAAATAAGTATGTAAATTTACACACATTCTTGGTATAAATTATGGAAATTAAGTTGTCCTTTGGCGAGTTAATCACTTTTAATGACATATTAAATATATTTAAACATGTTTTCACTCATATGATCGAACGATATCGATACCGTCTGTTTATAGATTACCGTATTAAAGTAAATGATTAATGACCACACATCATTAATAATATTAATTGAGTGCAAAGAGCTATTTGGTTTGATTTGTAATGCGAAACATACAATCATATAAATGTAGCAATATTATGTTTAGTAAGTAGTCTAGTGGTGTTATTTAAACGAAAAAGGTCTCGAGAGAGAGATCTGAGATAGAGTGCATAGTAATGCAAAAGATTTAGAACAAAGATATTTCGTTTACTGACTGCAAACTGTATGAAATTAAAAAGAGTGTTTTAGATTTTCATCAGAATAAGAATAGAATGGCTTTCAAAGAAATTGTGTTTAGTTTAGTCGTTCTTGGACTTTGTTTTATTTTTATAGAATATTTAACTTTTTTAATAGTTATTAATTTTAAGAACTGATCAGAAATTTTACTTATATATATAAATATATTTATATTTATTTGAATGTTATTTTTTTTAGAAAAATGGTATATACTTTAGAATTCACACGTGACATTAATTTATTATAGTTTTATTGGATTTTATTTGAAGTTTGATTATAGGTAATAAAATTTACATTTTTTAAAACGAAAATGTTGACATTAATTAATTAAAAATTAAGTCAAAGGTAATTGCTTGTATGAAATATGTATAATTTTTTAAAATATTTAAGTTATTTTTTCCTCTATTCTGTTTATATTAATTTAAATAGCATTTTATATTAGATTATTCCATATGTAATAACATTAAAAATATTGTACAAAAGGCTTTTATTTTTAATTAATAATATGGCACTTTACCATATTACCTTTAAAGATTAAATACTTTGCTTAAAGATTTTTGTCTTTTTTGGGAAAAATGTCTTAAGGTGATTTTTGATTTTATCAACATTTGGAGATTTTTTTCCCAGCAAGTGAATCTTCTAGTAACCTTAACAGTTGATAATCAAATAGAGCTATGTTCGTCGAGTAGGGGAGATGTGGTAACGTTTCCCATTCCAACATTT
The DNA here is from genome assembly GCA_029203775.1 of Neoneuromus ignobilis. Taxonomy (NCBI): domain Eukaryota; kingdom Metazoa; phylum Arthropoda; class Insecta; order Megaloptera; family Corydalidae; genus Neoneuromus; species Neoneuromus ignobilis. Next base: position 6,082,114 of record CP092090.1, on the reverse strand, counting down.
CGATTTTCTCTTGCATGATTCTTACTATCGTACTCAAGATGACTCTCTTCCTGTTGATGAACAACGTAGGTCGTTTTTCTGAGAACTTCTACGTTTCTAACTACCGACAGTAGATTTCGGTCGTTATCGTGTCTCCAAGTTTTAATACTTCTAACTGAATCCCTCTTTGAAAATCTCATGAAACGTATAAAAAACATTTTTTCGAAGTCAAACCTGAATTTGGTAAAAATCATTGCTTATTTCGTTTTAAATTGGTTTATAACACCCATTTTTCATCTTCATATCCAATCTTATGGAGAAATTAATCTGATATTTTAATTTTCTTTCTTCTAAAAAATCTAGAAAATTGAATTTATTTTATAGTTTCAAATTATACAAAAATTTGTATTTGTAGTATTTTTGTTGTTAAATAAAAAATGTAATTAATTATCTATATTTATTTATAAATAAATTTACTTGTAAATGTGTATCAACGAATAAAGTGATAATAGAACGATTATAAAATCTTATGATATTAATGTCAGTGATCTATTTATATTTAATTATTAAAAAAAGATAAGTAAACTTTAAAAATTACTCCACGTTCAAGTTGATTGAATGGCGATAATATATTTCTTAAAAGGATACAAATTTTGTTCATAATCTATTCTAAATAATGTAATAAAATATAAAACTCACAAATGTTACATTTAATTTATTTATATCAACTCTTGAATAAAATTGACTGTTACAAAAAACCAGTCGTTTCGTTTATATTCTCCCAACATTTATTATAAATAAGTTAGTGCAAACCTCTGACAATTTTTTAAAATAAGTGTGATACGTACGAACACAAAACGTCTTACATTTACACTAGGTAATATATAACTTCGTACACATGTGTACTTGTTAACAATGTATTATAACACGCTGTAATATATCATAAATGCTTACAATGCTGCTACTCATATGTGCGAATTCCCAGTAGGGGTGTGAAGGTGTCCACGAGGTCGTAAGGTGCTCATCTTGGTGCTTTTCGAGATGCTTCACAACTTACTTGTCGTCCTGTCCGTTAATTTTGTATGCATTATGTTAGCTCATCCGACCTCGAGATTTTGTCCATTAATATGGTAATCTACTATCCAATTTAATATTTTATGGTATACAAATAGGTACGGTTCACTGAAACTCGCCACATGTTATCAGTGATAATTTATTGATAGGGTCTTTTTCGACGAATCCTTCTAAAATCGCTTTTAATCTCTATATATTTTTTTTAATTAGTGAATAGAATCAAATGAGATAAAGAGAAAATTGATAAAATAAAATTCAGATTAAATCCAATAAAGATTTATCGTAATAATTTGAAAATACTTTGATACGTTATGTTTCATCGGTTATTAATTTTAAGATCGTCTTATCGTTAAGCCTTTTCGAATTACGTTATTAATTATCATTTATTATGAGTAGAATTTAACACAAGCGATGAAAATTTTATGAAGCACTTTGTACTTACCATATACGTTTATATATATATATATATATATATATATATATATATATATATATATCTGCAGGTAAAAATATTGAATAATTAATTTATCTAGTAAGAAAATCGTCGAAAAGATTTGACTTACTACAAAATTCGTTTGTGTATTATAACACTTGTTTTGGAGTAAAACATTGTGTATTAGTTAATTAGTGTATAAATTAATTCTGCTAATGTTACATGTTTTAATTAATTTATTTTATATATATATATATATATATATATATATATATATATATATATATAAGTTATTCTACAAAATATGATGGTAATGTATGGCTAGAGATTAGGTCGAAAATTAGTGAAATATGGACAACAATTGAAAAATTTTTTTAGGTTAGATAGAGCTTTCGATAGGAATTCAATTTAATGTTCTATCACATTTAAAAAAAAACACCTATATATATATATATATATAATTTGAAATAAATTTGTTTAGTTTCAAAATTATTTAAATGTATTCGTGATCAGTTTTTATCGGCGAAAAAATTAAATTTTAATTAAACGACATATATATATATATATATATATATATATATATATATATATATATATATATTTGTGTGTGTGTGTAAATAAATGGTTTATATTGTTTTACTGCTTTTACTAATTTTTTTTTGATTGTCAATGAAAAAAATATTAGATAGTAATTTAAAACATTTTTTTTTAGTTTTTAAAATTCTATTAAGCATGTAAAATGAAATTTATTTTTGATCGATACTAAATATTTTTTGTTAATGAATTAATGGAAAATACAAATTATATTAATATGTGTGCAAAAAATAAAGTGATCGTTTCTGGACTGTTTCGTTTTCTAATATCAATATTTTTTATAAAATTACGATTTCTTATACTGACTTTTGGAATATGTACAACGAATATTGTAGAATTATATTAAGGATTGTATTTTTTTAAATATATATATATATATATATGTATATAGATACTAGATTTGAAACATAGTTTATGCTAATAGTCTAAATCCACTAGAATGGACACAACAACATCGACCGGACAATGGAAGAAAATACAAAAAAAAGCACTTAGAAATATTCAAACCAATTTATATACAGCCGTACTTCAATTTAATAAAAGTACCCGAACTACTAATGCATCCGAATATAAAAATCCTCCCGAAAAAAAAATGACAAGTACTTATACAAATAATACATAGAGCTACATAAAGATATGCAGCTGATTTGGCTCGGTTAGATTGCGTACGAAATTGAATGAGTTTTATGTATGAGTATGAAGCAATGAATAATATTCATGGTTCAGTGGAACAAAACAAACAAAAATATGCCTCTTATTCAATTTAATCCAATTATATTATGCATTCAGCCAACGTCTTACTTGCTTTTCTTCTTATTCGCAAGGTATGAAGATGATAAATGTGTAATGGTTTGTTAATTTTGCGTCGAGACGATTTCGTTTTACGAGAGTTGCGAGCTCGACGCCCGCCCGATGTCGGCGTCGTCGTAACTATGTACTGTAATGAAATTAAAGGTGCTGCTCACTACGATTGAAACTGAAATATAATTCGATCGTTTTATTAAAATTGTTTTTTTTTATGATTTCTTCAGATGAGAATTTTATCTTATAATCACTGGGAATATAACGTATAATAAATTGTTATGCTTTCAGTACCCATCCGGTAATGAAGAGCTTTATTAAGTTTGGTTTTATATCATTTGTAGGAATTTTGAACAATTTGATTGTCTGTACTTACTGTTTTATGTATAATATTATTCAACATGATTAAATTTATTTAAAAATCGTTTTTAGATTTATTAAACGTTATTAACATTTATTATTATTATTAATAATTATCTCAAAAATATTTTAAATTTTGTAGCTGTTTGAAGAATAGTTTTATTACTACTAACAATATTTTAAATAATCTTTTTTTTTAATTAAATAGAAAATAAAATAAAATTGTGTAATAAAAATAATACATCTGAAAATAAAAAAAAAATACATTTCTTATAGAATCTATTATTATTTTTATGTTAGTAATTTTTCAGCGAAGTTATTAAATTTCAATTATAGATACTTGATAGAAATACTTTTTACTGCTTATTTATTAATGACACAATTTGTATAAATAAAAAAATATATTTAGAAATCTCTTAATGAGTTCTAAACAGGAAAGGAGTATTCAAAAATTTATAATGCTATTTATTTTTCATCATATTGTTTCTATTTATAAATCTTTTTTGGCTAAGTTATTTAACAAATAGAAAAAAAATTTTTTTTATTTAATAAAAACACATAGTAGTATTTTGTATTTACAGCGACAAAATAATTTCTGTTATTATTTTTATTTAAAATAGAATTGACCTTAATCTATTTTTTATATTTCAATCAATCCATTAAACAAAAAGATAATAGAAAATTGTCTTTTATTTTCATAGTTCAATGATTAACAAGATTACTTCATTTAATATTAGATCATTCAAGCATAATCGTATTTTTAATACAAGTATTACAAAATGTTATCAAGACATATTCTTATTCATTACTAAAAATATTTCGTTATCAATAAAAAAATTTAATGATTAATATTATTTATACAAATTCATCAAGTTATTAAGAATATTGATAAAACCAGTTTCAATGTGTATTAATATTGATAAATATATGAATAGGATTCTACGTACTTCAGAAAATAATTTAATAAATACATTTTCAAATTTTATAACAATTTTAAGCAGTAAAAAATATTTTTTTATAAACGACTTAAATTTTTAAACAGTATGATAAAATATGTTTGATTTAAATTATAATCCGATGGTAGGAATTCAATTCAAAAAAAAATTTACTTCTTTTTAACCAGATTTTTTTTGCAAAAAAACCCTATTGACAAAAATAATGATTCAGAGAGAGAGAAATAATTAACTAGAAATATTAAAATAAATATCAATCGATACTTGAGTATTTTTAGAAAGATAACATTTTTACGAGCTGATTTTTTAGAACTTTCCAAATTAATTTTGTGATCAAGATCATTTTCAACACTTATTTTTTTAAAATAAAAATCAATTAAATTATATAATTAATACCGTTGATTTTTTTTTAGAATGTTAAATAGTTACTTACTCTTCACTTATTAATATTTGTGTGCATTTTAAAGTCTAGTTATTTTGCTTAAAATACCAATTAGAATTTGTGTAAATGAAAAGATTACTACATTTATTTTTTATGAAATATTTTGATAGTGTTATATAATTTTACTTTATTAATATAAGTATACAGTAGATTGTTATGTTTTTACTATTTTAATATTTCATGGTTTATTGATTAACTGGAACATTCGAGCGATGATCAGTCGTATGTCCAACAGTCTGTTAAAAATAACATAATTAATCACTTAACAATTTCCTAAATGTAATTTTGGAAACGTAATGTGTGCATCTCTCATTTGACCCACATATACATAACTTTGACAGACGGTTATTTGTACTACATCTATATACTGTTCAAAGCATGTCTACCGTCGAATATAATTATATTTCACTTTGATTAAGCCTTTAGCTGAAATACAGATGCCTATTATATAGAAATTGATAAACAGGCACGTCTGGCAATCTAGCCCGCGTTCTTAGACCGTCTACTAGTGTCCAGTGTGTGTATCGACGAGAACAGATCCGATAATCTTTCTTTCAAATGATAACCCATACAGCATTCAAATAACGAACTTACTGTGTGATAACTAACCTTCGACCTAGGGAAAAAAACATCAACAAAAACTGATTTGTTTGTAGCCACTATATGTTTATAACCTCCAAATGTGTGATTGTAAATCGAATTATGTTTGTATGTAAATTGTGTAATTAAGTCCATTAAACAATTTTAATTTGTGATTAACATTTCGTAACGATAATAATCAGGCCTTGACGGTCTTAATACAGATTAATATGTTAATTTATTTATTTGTTATGTGCCCTTGGTGTAGATAATAATAAAAATATTATTTTATTTTTTTACTAGTTTGATTATTTAAAAAAAATTAAAAATTCTTTAAAATATTTTTCTAAACAAATTAATTGTATCTCATTAAATTAGAATCTGTGAGAGATTTATATTTAATTTTTTATGGATAATACAATTGTTCTATGGATGATACAGCAATAGACATTTTTGAGTTATTAAAAAAACATTTCAAAGGAAAATCTTTTTTGTAATTAGCAATTATATTGTTACTGATTTATTTCAATCGATATTAATGTTTGAAAATAAAAAATATTTTATTAATAGAATTAAAAAAAAAAATTATTACTATTGTGGTAATACAAAAAAATCATTTATATGATTTGTTTTATTCACAACTGAAATCAATGAAAAAATCATTAAAATATTAAATACTGATAAAATTTTCTACTATATAAAAATTATTCATCACAACCAAATTACGTCTATAAAATTTTATCTCACCACAGCTGAAATCTATAATCACAGTTTGATTTTTATGAATGCATTTTTTATATTAAAATCGTTTTTACACGCTTTTTATCACTTCCAATACTTTAAAACATCTTTACGATTACGGAAATTTATTTTATGTTATATGAAATGATTTTACGTTTATACACACACACATTTTTCTAGAATAAATGATTAACTTTAATGGAATATAATAAAAGATCCATATGTATATATTCGATTTTAAAATCGCAACTAACTGAAACATTCTACTCGTACTAATTAAATAATTCTATGATTAAACTAGATCAAAATGATCTTCAGATAATAACAACAAGCTTTTAATTTAACTGAAACTAATACAACGTTGATAAAGTTTGTTACTTCATCATACGCCACGATGACGTGTCTAGCTCATCTGCATTCATGCAAAATTAATTTCTCTTCACAGTACTGTTAAACGCGTATTAAGAGGAAATGCTTCAAGAAACCATATGGGGAATAATATAACTATTGTTGTTTTACGCTAATTACAAACTACGATAGTGTCAAGGTATGATGGTTGATTACACTTACCAGATGCTGTTGCGAAGTGGACTGATAACAAGATGGCTAACAAGGAACGACTACACGTAAAGACCGTGTCGAATTGTATTTACATACAGCCATTGTAATACAATTCAGATATTCGTAACGTTTCAGACACTAGAAATGCATTATTGTATTATTAGTTAGTGGTGGTAAAATGGACCACACATTGAGGTATTAAACAGGTTGTGTGGACATTTTGATTTTATTTTAAGTGATGTATAAATTTGTAAAATAAATTCACGAGGCAATAAACTACAAATTTATAATTTTTGTATAAACAATTATAACTTTAAAAAAAATACTTATTATACAACAACAATTTAAAAAGTATAAAATGAATAATTAACGTTAAGTGCTGCGATTTATTAAAATTTCAGAGAAAAAAAAACTTAATTGAATAATTTTTCGTAATCTGTGCCGGAAACAAAAAGTAATAAATGAGAGCACTTCAACAAACAACTTTTTTCATATTTCATAAACTACAACAAAAATATGATAAATAATCAGTTTTGTACTCGAGATGAGAAGAAAAAAACAGAACTGTCGTTTCGTTTTATTTAAAATAAGATAAAAGTTGAAAATGTAGCTGTCACAGATCGAACCTTCGAGAGTTTATGACGCGTTACTGAAAAACTGATCATATCGGTCGATATGAGCTGAAGTTGCACTTTTAGTTTAATGGCGACTATAAAACGGCTTTTAAGTGACCGAAGCTTTTTGTTTGGAAAAATGTAAAGGGTACTTTGTACCGAAAATATATCGACTTGTAATCGTTCAAGGTATTTTCTGTCATTTGAAATGGGTTTTATTTACGATATTTGTTATTTAAGAATTTTAAGAAATACTCACAAGATTGATTTTATATCTGAGAAATAAATCATATTCTTTAATCAATTCAAAAATAATGTATGTGGATTTTTATAGGATCATTCTATGATTTATATAAAATATAAAAAAACATTTTTAAAATCTTTTTTTAACAATATTTATTTCTAGTAATTAAAAAGACTGATCAATTAAATATTTTTTTCTTATGGGATATTTTTATTCTGGTGATTCAATATTCTATACTATTTGTAATTTATTCATTTAACCCTTTGGTGTTACTAGAAATTTTCGAAAAATCTTATTTTTTGAATTATGTTTGCATTCATAAGATGTTTTTGATTTTTTTTAAAATAATAAATTATAAGGGTGACTCCACTATGCTACTAGGATTCTTGGGACGAGAGGATGGTTTCATGGTGAGACACTTGTGTGGTAAGCTGAAAATCGTTTTCAAAAAGATGGTTACCTCGTGGAATCTTTGTGCTTTAAAAGGTTAAATAAAAAAAATATAGAAAAATATTTGGTATTATTAATTAGTTGATCAAAATGACGTATTTTCTTGCATCATCGCTGCCATTTGGTAATTACATTTGATTTTCATTTGGAAAGTTCCTCAAATTATTATTGCGGGTTGGACATGGGGATGAAAATCTCATCTTGTAAAAACAATCGTTTCGAATTTCTAACAAGAAAGCCCCACTGGGTTAGCATTATCAGCGAGGAAATATCAAGACCTTATAAGGGTTGTAAATACCAAAGTGTGTGTATAATATGTTAATTATTCACTTTTTTCATATGAATCACTTATTTCAGTACCAAAAGATTTTATAATACAACGCTTTGATAAAAATGAAATTGCTATTGAATCTACACTAGTGAATAAAGTTAACAATGAATGATTATTAAATCGTTTTATAAAATATAGGCTCATCCAAATGTGACGCCTAGATTTGTATTTTATTAAAAAGAAACATGTGTAAAGTTTCTTTTAAATAAAACACAAATCTAAATGTCACATTTTAGATGACCCTATATTATGGTATTAGGAGTGAGTAAATAATTTGTATAAAAGTAAATTAACTGCAACGTCAATCGATTTGTAATTATTTGTTATTACAATTTTCTGAATTCGTATAATTAATGAAATTTATTTGATTTTTCCACACGACGAAACGCCAACACAAAATAAACACTCTGTCCAATCTTTCTACGAGAATTACGCGCCGTTCGTTTTATTTCCATTTAAATTTTATTTCCCGCCGTGACAGTACAGCCATATCACCCCCATTATGACCTCCCCCGTTCACTATTATCCATTGACCGTATCAAAAACTTACAATCTTACTAATTCACCATTCTCTCCTCTCTATCTATCTAACTGATGCATTCGATCGTTTGATTTTATTGCCAAGATAAATTAGCGTCTAGGTTCCATAACTTTCGACACAATGAGAAACAACAATTCGGCCTGAGTGGAAATTCGTATATTTCATGGAATACCGTACACGCTGGCCCGCCAACATATAATATTGCATGCGCGATAATTTATTGTGTTCATAAAATCGGTGCTTAACGTATTACGATTTGATTCAAACTGTCTACGCGACGAATTGTAAACGTCGAAACGAAGATATAACTAATCCAGAAAAATGTCGATGTCGCACGATATACGATCGGTTTATTTTTTCCGTTATGTTGTAGTATTTTACCTTTGATATATAAATATATTTAGGAACAGTCGTACACGCACCAAGGAAAATATCATAACATTGCAAAATATCAAAAATTGATTTTTTTGATAAGTCTTGTAACTTTTTCTAGTGTGGACTTTTTTGTTTATCATTCGTGGAATAATCTCGACGAAATTTAATCTATAAAATATTTATACAAATAGAATCAACGTTTCAGTATATTTTTATCCGCAAATATCTCACGTTTTTATCTACAGTATTAAATTCAATAATAAATATGAAAAATAACTCAACAGAAATCTTTAAAATGTACATCAATTTTAAATTATATTTTTTAATCTTTTTAACAAGCTGGAAAAATATAATTATTTCAAGTTAATTTTGCTACCGATTATAAGGAGAAATGTTCAGAGAAAGTTCATAAATACAGCTTAATAGGATTTGTTTCCAAGTTATTTTGAAAAATATAGTTTTTAGAAAAAAAGTCTTCAAAATGTTAACCTCTAGTAATTTATACTTAAAAGCCATTTTGTTTATAACGCTATATTTTATCGTTTTTTTTCGAATTTTAATGTAAAATTTTAGGAATATAATCTTGAAACTATAAACTTTTAAAGATAAAAAAAAATGATAAGAAGTAAAGCAGTATTATTTTAATATTGGAATGTAGATTATTGTGATTGTAAAATCTAAGATGGAAATAATTCTTGTCACTGGGGTTGAAAAGTTTAAAATTGATATAATTAACTTTAAAAAATAATTAAATATAAATCAAGGTGATTTTAAAATAAATCTTTTAGATAGTTTTATTTTTGATTTTTTTAAATATATTTTAATTTTATTCCTTTTTTGATTTTTACTCAGATTTTATTTAGAATTTTTTTTTCATTTTATTTATGTGTATTCTTCATATAAAATAATCTCCTTAATATAATCTTAAAAAATAATTGAAGTATTTAAGATTTTAAAATAAATCTTAGTTTTATTTTTGATTTTGATTTTTTCTTAATATATTTTAACTTTTCTTCTTTATTTGATTTTTACTCAGATTTTATTTAGAATATTTCTTTTTATTTTATTTTTGTGTATTTATCAAAGAAGAATAATCTCCTTCATATAATCTTAAAAAATAATTCAAACTAATTGAAGTATTTAGGATTTTCAAATAAATCTTTCAGATATTTTTATTTTTGATTTTTTCTTAGTATATTTTAAGTTTATATCTTTATTTGATTTTTATTCAGATTTTATTTAGAATATTTTTTTTATTTTATTTATGTGTATTCATCAAAAAAGAATACTCTTTCTCATATAATCTTAAAAAATAATTAAAGTATTTATATATTAAAGTATTTCGGTTAAAATTAATGATTGCTAGTGAGAATTTTTTAGACGTTAAGATAACCTTAATATTTAATAAAATATTTAATTTCAGGAATTTTTTTGGCTCAATTTTTATTTAGAATTAGTTCATTTTATATCCACTATGTAGTAGGGTGCAGTTTGATAAATCTAACATAAAAAATCATTGTAAAATATATGGTCTTCCATATGTGACGCCTAGATTTGTGTTTTATTAAAAAGAAACTATACACATATTTCTTTTTAATGAAACACAAATCTAGGCGTCACATTTGGATGACCATATATTTAATATTAGAGGGTTTCTAGGCATTTTTTCGAGATTATTTTAGGTAATATTTATTTATTTGTGACAAACACGAGATCATAAATAGAATTTATTTGTTTATATATATATATATAAATGGATAATAATAATAATTATTAGTATTAATGGGTAATAAATTCTGGTCGTTGTGAATATAATTTCAGGATTTAAAAATATGGAATCGATGCCGAAATAAATATATTATTTAAGTATTATTGTAAATATTACTTGTGAATACATTTTCTCCCTTCATAAAAATATGTAATTCTTTTTGAATAACCCCCTAATTCTGTGCAATATTAGATTTTGTCCAATAATTTACACCTATTGTCAAGTAATGATCTTTTTCAAAAGTGTTTATAGCACTGAACCCCTCATAAACGTTTCAATCAATCCTGAGTAATAAATCCAATTGTTATTGTCAAAAATATATCAACCTTATCATATACGTTCTCCATCTAATTTAGAAAATTAAACGTACTATAATCTATTTAATACGTACGTGTGTGTAAGTGTGTGTGTGTGCACATGATACATTGAAACGTGATGTATTGAAGAGAGAATATCCACATCTTTTGTGGTTAGCAGATGAGGCTGTCGTAGGCAGAGCACGACGGATTACCTCTTGAATAAATAATGTCATAGTTCCTCGTCTCACGCGACTTTGTCAAGTGTTGCACGAAAGAGGCTGACGAATTGTGTATAGAGTTTTGTACGGTGCGCCGGTCGTCGAGAGGAAACGGAATATCTGATCTCGTGGAAAAATATTTCATGAGGTAACCATACCCCTTGGTAAAATTCGCGCTATCAATTTTAATGACCGTGTGAATTTTTAATAGATTTTTCACGATTTTATTTATTACACGCTACGAATTCAATAACATGCGCCTATTTTAATTTAAATGAACAGGAGGTCGTCGTGCATGGCCGGATTTTTTTTATCAGCTCATTCGAAAACAACTCGATTTCTGTTTTGTAACTTTTAATTTGTAGTAACTAGAACAATTTTTATGTATGAAAATAATGTTTTAAAAATTTATAAATTGTATAAGCACGAAATTACGACGAATTAAATATTTATAAATATGTACAGTTATATAAATCTGGATGGAATAATGTAATTTTATTTGATATACTCGTATATATTAGCTTAACTTGTTTAAAATATATAGGGTTTTCTAATAAGAATGTTAAAACTTTGACAGCTGGTGGCAGTCATATTTAAATTTTTTTCAAATTCATTTCAACTCAGTATAGTTTGGTAAATTATCATGGAACGTTCAACTCTTAACGCTTAGAAATTGTAAAAACTTCAATAAACTGATTGAAACAAAAGTTTAATGAGTCCATTATTTATTTTATGATATAGACTCAAGATCATGTGATCTAACTCCACTCGATTATTTTCTGTGGGGTTATGTGAAATCATTGGTTTATGCTGATAAACCACAAACAACAGAAGCATTAAAAATTAACATCAAACGTATAAATCATGAAATTGGATCACAATTATGTGAAAGAGTGACTAAAAATTGGACTAAATAAATGCACTATGTCAAGTGAAGTTATGTCATATGAGTGAAATGGTATTTCATCATTAATTATAATATTGTTTTCCATCATTTTGAAATATCAATTTAACATACAAAATTTCTCTTTAAAATGAAATTTTAATAGAATTTCAAATATTATTTCATCAATAAAATCTTGAACATACAAATAATGATTTTTTTTATAAAAAAAAGTCTTTATGAAATATTGTATTGACTTTATATTTTATCAATAAATGAGTTTCATCTATATTAATTGAACAGATAAATTTTTCTTTATCATAAAAATTCAAATAATAAATAACAAGTCTGTGATTCTTTACAGTTAAAATCCACAATAGTTATAGTCTTTTATTTTTAATGATTCGAATGAATATATATTTTATATCCTTTTGTTTGACATGTATAATAATCCTTTAAAAATCCTATTGATATTCCCAATGTATAAATTTAGCAAATAAAAAAAGATTACAGTCAATTTAACTGAAGGACATTGAATAAAAATTGCGATAAATTGAAACAAGTTGTAGTTTGATAACAGCATGCAATTTTTGAATATATATATATATATATATATATATATATATATATATATATATATATGTATATATACAAACAATATATTGTAGGACGGTTATTTTAATGCAAATACGAAATACTTTTATGAACGTTGTCACACTTGCGGTTTTTTAAGTGTAATATATTGCAGAGCCATTCACACACAGTTGTATTTCAGTCCGAAAAAGGAAATACAGCTTTTTTGAATAGATTGCAACGTTTTGCTTTCTATAACGAAATGATACTGAATTGAAACTGTAATCCTGTAGACGGTAACTAAATTTTATGTATCTGCATATAAATGCTATATAATTAACTGGAACTAATCGATTTAAAAATATTAATTAGAAATTAAAATACGTGTTAATAAATTATTGTGATTGTTATTTATGGAAAAAGTAGTAACGACAAAAAAGTATAAATGATAAAGTTCAATATACGAAGTAAAAATATTTTATAGATATTTTTTTTAAGAAAAAGATTAGATTTATATTTTTATGAAATTTTCAGTAATAAATTGTTATGTTATATACATATACGATATATATATATATATATATATATAGGGTGTCTCATCAGCAGTGCATACATATTATCGCTCACTCAAAAAAGATGCGTTTTGTTTAAGGGTAGGTTCTAAGGCAGTGGACCTAAGAATGTTAAAAAAATATTTTTTTTATTTTTTTCGGACATGTCAAAATCAAACTTCTTTTTTAATGATTTTTTTTCAGTTTTACACTTCTTAAAAATTATTAAATTCGAATAAATTAAATATTAGGTTGGCAAGTATCTCCCTTCCGCTTTTTTTTTTTTTTTTGTACATAGCTGCGAAATTCAAAAGACCAGAAGGCGGAAGGGAGATATTTGCCAACCTAATATATTAGAGGTTCACTGCCTAACAAAAAGTATAATCTTTGATTTTAAAAAAAATATTCAAATTGGTCAATTAGTTTTTGAGATATATTTGTTCTAACCAATTCGAAAAATGATATTTCGAGAAAAACGCGTTTAAAGTTTTATATGATGTCAGCCGATGTGGTAGGGTCAGGTATGAAACCCATGTGGTGACTGTCACTTTTCAAAACCTGTAACCTTGGTAATTTTCAGTTTTTCTTGTTACACATTCTTCAAACATCAAAGAAGTGAAAAATATAAAAAAAAATATTTTTTAAAAGTTCTAGACCGGAACGTCCCCTTAAAAATTAAGTTGTGCTTCTGATGGGACACTCTATATATATACATACACAAATACACACACACATACTTATATCTTCCATCAGTCAATGTTTGTATAATTAACTCTTCTAATTTTTCCAGTTTGAATGATCCATTGTATCTCTTTTTCACAAGTTGTTAATATTTTTTTAATACAGTAATTTTTTCTATTTTTTATTTTTGTGTATATCATTATTACATTTTGAACAATTCTTAGATTTTTGAAAACATGTTTTTTTCTTATAAAATAAATTTTACTTTTAATGAAGTCCATAATTTTGACCTAACATATTTATTTGACTCTACAACTGTTCCTATTCAACTTTAAATTATTTATTTTTATTTAGAAAAAAAATATACAGATCTATTTGTTCGTAAAGGAATTTATATATTAGTATATCAGTTTAACCTTGAAGTAACAATACATATAATTAGATTCCAATCAAGTTTCAGGTCAGCCTTTTGATACAAAAAAAATCCACATTGTCTAATAGTCTATTTAAAAAGTTTGTATTTTTTATCTAACACACAAAGCTATTGCGGTTTCGAGTTTCAATATATCTGTCTATTATCTAAAAGATTGTGGGATTAGATTTAACTCTGTTTTTTTCTAAGAATAAAATTAGCTAGTCTGGTCGAATCATTCTGTCTGTACGAGTATTCTTTATTAAACTGTATATCGACGGTTATTTTATTTTATTTTGATTTCGCATTTATCAAACTCTTTCGTCAAAAATAACGTCTTTGATTATTGATCATATATTATTTTCATAATAGATTACATAGCAGCAATAACATATTGAAAAACATGGCCAGAGGCCACCTTTGAGTTTTTATCGACACCAGTTTTATATTTATTGTAGTCGCAAAAATGAGGTTTTTTTCTCATCGTCATTTACGGCGTCATCATTATGCATACTGAAAGCATAATTACAGCCTTATTTTTCTTTGGCACGTAAGAACAAATTGTGATTTTATTTTCATGAAAAGCAAACAGAGATGAATACTTTGGCCTAGATTTATCAGCTGCCATTTCTTTTGGAATGTAAGGTTTATTTTTTCTCAAGGTGCCAGTCATCGTTAAACCTTCCGATAATAAATGTTTAGCAAGAGGTAGAGAGGTGAAATAATTATCCATAGTAATATTACGGCCGCTTCCTCGAAACGGCGCTGCGAGTTCTTTTACTACTCTTTCTCCTTGATTTTTCTCCTTGAAGCCTCGGAAATGGCTTAAATACTTTTTATTTATGTTTATTCAATAAACAAAATTGATTGCACACGTATAGTGGTGGGTACCCGGGTACCCGGGTGCGCAACAACGTAGGTAAAGTTGGGTGCGCACATAAGGGTTAACTCTGTTTTTTTTCTAAGAATAAAATTAGCTAGTCTGGTCGAATCATTCTGTCTGTACGAGTATTCTTTATTAAACTGTATATCGACGGTTATTTTATTTTATTTTTTTATTTCGTCTAATTGTATTGTATGATTATGTAGTATATAATTTTTTTGTTCTTTTTTAAATTCAAAAGAATACAAGATTTAGTTGTATGAGTAAGTAAGAAGATTTGATTGATTGAAAATAACAGTTTTGAACAATACACGTTTATAAAATATGTATTATTTCCGCTGATGACCGTGAAATTTTTTCTTAGAATGAATCCTACGACTGTCGACATGTTTTTCTTTATGAATGAGATGTTTTCCTTGCGTTATGTATGAATGTCAGATTCCGTTAAAAATAACATCGTCTCGTCCTTCCATTCATGATCAATTTACGGACTTGTATCCTCATCAAATGTCATGCGTGTGTGTGTATGTGTGTGTGTCAGAACGCGCCGATTGTTCGTGTGACATATTGGTCGTCGTCGCTTTCAGACACGACGCCGGCTTGGAACGAAGACGCGCCGCGCGTCTGCAGAACGACGGCGGTTGCGTTGACTACACCCGTTTTCAATATACTTGAACGTAGGTAGAGGGATAGTAGGTCTCAGCCGGTACAACCGATGTTATATAATTAGACGTTCGCTTGTTGCTGCGGTTTGCTTGCATGATGTCCGTAGGGACGACGAAACGTTTTCAAGAGTTTAGGCGTTGCGGTACGACGAGGATGCGAGTTATATAAGTGTAATTTTGATTGTGGGTCATTGCAGATAGATAATACGCATAAATTTCATTCACACACATTTTCCATATATATATATATATATATATATATATGTGTGTGTATATATATATACACATACATACACACACACACATACATTACAAATGTAGTCTTTAATAATTACATTAATTTGTGTTTTATTTCCTCCATTTTATATCCTTTCAAAAATAAAATATTTATGCCAATAAAATAGTTGTTTCATCTTTTTATTTGTATTGTTATTGCAGTTTTTTCTAAAATTTTAATTGTTTTTTTTTCGAAGATGAAATGTAAATATTTGTACTGAAATTAGTTTTGTTAAGTTTTGTATAAGTTTTGTTATTTAAAATTGATAAACAGGTGATATTAAAAGATGTAACCTTCAATCCCAGTTCACATTCTTTAGTTTCATTTTGACCAACTTAATCTCTGTTCAAAAAAGATTTATATATATTTTTCCTTTAAAATGTTCATTTTAATATTTAATTTATCAAGACGTGCTAATCTTGTAGATTCTTTTATAATTTAATAATAGTACAAAAAATTAATTAAAATCTGGCAGCTCATAAAATTAACATTTGTATTTATTAATCGCTTTTTCTCGTTGAATATATTTTAAATACATGCGAATTTTTCAAAAAAAATATTTTATATTTGTTTAATACCTTATAATTTAAAACATATCAAATTAACTCAAAATTTTATAAAATATTTAATAATACTGCGATTTGCTAAAAGGCTAAGATAATTAGTTTTTTTTTTCTTAATATTACTATTAAATGGTATTTAGCTATAGAGTTTCGAAAATGCAACGCTAGTAAACATTTTGACTAAGAGATTTCTTCAGCTTTCGTCAACTTTTCTTTTTTTTTAATTTTTGAACCTCAGTTGCTAGTTACGAAATTTTGCTGATTTAATATAAACCAGTAATTGTTTCAAACCACCACTTTCAAGACATAAGGCATTGTCGTAGACTCCATCTAGTTACTCCTCTTACTTTTTTTAATAATGAAGTTATTTAAATAATTATGAGTTTGAGTCCACAGTTATTGATTATCTTGAAAAAACTGCCCCATTTAAGTATATACACCTGTTTCATCTATAATATAGTTAGCTGGCGTGATAACTCATTTCCTTCTACCCCAATAGGTGATATGGTTATCCCACCAATGTACATTTGCCATTAATTCATCATTTATAATAGTGTGTATTACGGGAAAGAGAGGTTGACATTTGGATAGGATATAAGAATAGCTTCATTATGCTTTATATTCATTTTTTAAATATACTGTTAAAATATTTGAATTGCTGTACAACATTGTAATGGAGAATTATGTGTGTTTTTAATAAATTTTTCTCTGTATGTATATATATATATATATATATATATATATATATATATATATATATATTTAAAAATCGTTTATTTTCACAGCAATTTATTTATTTATAAATAGAATTTCACATACCTCATATGAAATATGTTTATTCATGAGCTATTTTACAGAGCAGCAGATTATAAAAACAGTAGGTTTATATTTTAATCAGTGATAATTTTTATATGTGAAATTGTATATATAATAATTTTAAAAATAGTTTAATGAATTTAATTATTTTTAAAATATAAATAATACTTTTGTATAAATTGATATTTGATTGAATATTGTTTTCAAAACATATATTCGATTTATTGAATATATGAATTTTAATAACTCGTTTCAAAAAAATAAATCTTTTGTAATTGTGAAATTTGAAATTTTCAATATTATTTGTTTTTATTAATATTTGGGGATTATTTTATTTCGTATTTATTTTATTTTAAATGATTTATTATCAATGGTGAAAAATTATGAGTGGCAAGTACAGAGTTTATAGTTCGTATAGGTCGGATTATCTAGTTATTTTGAAATCTGTGGATAGAAAATGAGACTGATATTTTTTTTATAGTTTATAGTGTTATTTGACTAACAAATTTACAATGACACCAAATTATCTTAGTTAATAAAATTGAAATATTATCGACCAAAGAATTTTATTGAAAATTTATTTTTAATGTATATAAAAATTCTTATAATATATTTATTTTTTAAAAAATGATTTATTCAAATATAAATTTTTTTTAAAAAAAAAACAAAACGAACCAAAATTGGGCACGTTCATTTACAAAACCGATCAATCGTTCCTTTCATTCCGGTATTGACAATTCTCCCGTACTCTATTATCATATTAGCATATTTGAACGAGTATGGCTCAACCGCAGAGAACTGTAACCTCTCGGAGAATATCGAATAATTTTATCACACACATCGCGAGATCCACAAACATAGGTGTGCAATAGAGTATTCCGCATGAGTAAAAACGGCGTTTCATCCGAACGCAGCTTATCTAATAATTAATTCACAACTGTTGGCGCGTAAAAACGTCTCTAATTACACACGCCGCACAACGACACGAAATGAATTCAGTGTTCAGTCGTGTGATCATCGAATCTGTGACCGTGTCGAGGTTGAGCGGCAGAAGAGCAACAGCGCAACACTAAAAACTATGATGTAGTGCAACGATGGTGGCGTTAAATGCACTGTGACACGTGTGTGTGTGTAACGTTCATTATACAAAAAGCAAAAGTATACACACACACACACAATTCTGTGTATGTATATAAATAAACCATTTATCTAAAAAGAAGTCTCATGTTGTTTCTTTATTTTTGAATCATTTTTTTCTGCGTGTCGGCATTTTAAAAGAAATTTGATAAGTATTAGTAATCAACATTGGAAATATTTTAAGAAGTTCGAAGTATACAATAATGAGAATTGCATAATCGATACATTATGTAAATTAATTCGTGCTGAAGCCTTTAACAACGAAATTCACACACGAACAAAGAGCAAGTGTGTTACTATACAAATAAACCAACCGAGTCAATCTACGGTCTACATACCGTGGGGCACCACTTGTAATGGAATGCTATATGACACGCCACACTAAAATACAATATGGTTTTCCACAACAAAACCATATAACCAGATGTGAATATATGTTTACATACACTTATGATGTTAAATAACTCGTTAAAAAATATGTTGGTAAAATTTGAATTGTTACCTGTTTTACAAATATCGGTATCTTTTTAATAAAAAATATTTATTTTTATTAAAATATAGGGTGGCGAGTATCTCATTTTCGGAGAATATAAAATAATGAATAAAATTTAATACACAAATTATAGAATGAAATCAAATTGAAAAATGTATCAGATAAGATAGCTCGCAAGTAAGACGATTGCAGTGTAAAGACGAAACCTCAAATTGAAAATTATCGATTCAATAAAACAGTTCGGAAAATTAATTCTTAACTCGGCGCGGGACACATCGTGAAATTTTCGATGAATACGGAATTCCTTCGAATATTATATGGAAATTGATGTGTTCGGTTTTGTCAACTAGTTTAAATTTGAATTGGAAATGTTTTATAATAGTTAGTAGTTGTATGTCGAACATGTATTATGAATTTAGTCTACAAACACTAGATGTTAGTGGTAATATACAGGAAATAAATTTTACAATGCAAATTTATACAATTTGCTTCTAGCATAATAGGAATCTATTTGATCGTACGATTCGATGGCGTATTTTTCGTTGATTAGCTAGCAGCCTCTTTCAGTGACGATTCAGAAAAGAGATAAGTGTTTTACCAAAATGAGAATCAATATCCAAATGAGATTTTTTCAAGTTTCAATGATCGGCATGTATAATTCAGATACAGAAAAAAAATATCACAAAAATACCAGATATTTCTTTGTAGATCTTTTTTAACTTTTCAAAAATATAGAGTGAACAATATTAGGGGTTGTGTCATTGTAAAAATATTTCTATATATCTAATTTTTATTAAAATATGTAATTCATTTTCATAGTTTTATAAATTTTAAATATACCTGAATATCTGGATGATATTTCAAATGGCACTGTACAGAAAAGGGTAAAAATTAATGTATTTTATTGTAGAAAAAAATGCTTCAATTTGGTTTGTTCTAGCGATCAAATAATAAATCTGTTTATCAAATAATAATCAGTTCTGATAGATCATATAATGAATAATAAACCTAATGTTTTGATAATCAGTAATATTTTGAAATTAAAAAATACATGTAATTTAGTAATACATAATTTTTTAAATTTTCTTATTTTGATTTTAGTAATAGTAAATTTCATTTACTTTAATAAAAGTGAGTTATTTTTTATAACATTATTTTATCTTTTTTTAATTTATAAAATTGAATTTTTAAAATTTGTTCATTATAATTTCTTTTTCTTTCTCTTTATGTCTCACCATATATATATGAGGGTCGTTTGGTAAATATGGTAAATATATTTATTGTTTAATTTAATTAATTAATGAATTTAATTTTTCAATTTAGTTTTCTTATTTTTTTACCATACTTATCAAACGACCCTTGTATATATTTGTATATATTAGGTTGGCAAATATCTCCCTTCCGCCTTCTGGTCTTTTGAATTTCGCAGCTATGTACAAAAAAAAAAAAAAGCGGAAGGGAGATACTTGCCAACCTAATATGTACTTATTTTTGTATATGTATATATTTTTTTATTGAAGAGGAAATGAAATGTTGTTCGTTACAATATTAAAACAGAATGGGTGAAAATCGTTTAAAAATAAATTTAATCAGTGACTTATAAGAGAAAAATTTAATCTATTGTATTTTTTTTAAAAACAGAACAATGTAAGGTTCCAAAACACACCTCCAACATGTGTTTAATTTTTCCAGTAAAAAATAAATTCGCGTTTGTGTTTAATCTAATAAATACCTACGAACAACTTATTTATAAACAGGCGATAACCACTGCACGCATTACCTAAAATAAATCAGTACACCTTTTGTGTATATAAACACACATATCGTTCGATCTGAGATCGGAAAATATGAAATTCGCGACAGCTGGTCCAACGTAACGAACGTTGTTTGTTTGTAAGTTTTGCGCGTTCATATTTCAGAACTGTGTCACCGTAACATATTTTACACCTCAGTGACGGTAAACAGTCGACTGGTTTAGAAACAGAAGCTTATCACATCTCAATCGCCGGACAAAACGTTTTACATCGCTCGCTTTTACGATTCTGTCTTTTTTCCACGCTACGAAATCCAAAAACATTTTATTACATATTGTAACGCAATACTGTCACGTCTATTGTTACAAGCGACTAATGTTCTTTCGTCGTTATCTACTTTGGTTTTGTGAACTTTCTTCGAATTTCAAGTTACATACATTTTATATTATATTGCACACTTGTCATTTTTTATCTCTTAACTCCGTTTAAAGTACGCTCGGATATATTTTACACTTTTGGATTAAATAATTGGTATAAAATTATATATAGTCACATATAGTATTTCTAAAACTGTACGAGCAAATTGGTACACTTATAATGCATTCTATAGTGGTGAAACGATCCGAGTTAACTATAGGGGCAACTACCGTCAGAACTGGATTAAATAGGGCGGCAGAATGTAGATCGACGCCCATATAATAACCGTTTCATAATCCTACTATAAGGTTACAAATTTTAAGCATGCGAAATAATAACAAAAACAGATTTAAACTTTCGAATTAAATGATCGATTAATTTTAAATTGTCAAGAGAAATTCGCGTACTTGTTAAATGGTTTATATGGATTTTAAATTTAATTTACATAATCATATTTAAAATTAATATATATATATATATATATATATATATACAATATATATATATATATATATATATAATTACAATATATTTGATTTATAATTTTTATATAGCGAAAAAATTAGATTTGTGAAGGTAATGGAAAATTAATTATAAAATAATATATTTTTTTAATAAAACGAATTAACGAATATTTAATTATTATTCATATATAATGATATATATAATATAATATATTAATATATATATATATATATATATATATATATATATATATATATATATATATATATATATATATATATATATATATATATATATATATATATATATATATATATATATATACATACATACATACATACACACACACACACACACACACACACACACACACACACACACACACATACCATCAACCTCTTTTCATCCATTGCTAAATGAAGACCTTTCTCAGAACTTTCCACTTTAAATGATTCAATGTCTTTCTCTTCAATTTCATTTTGATAATATTTTTAAAAAATGAAATAGTTTTTTAACATTATCAAATATATTCATTTTTGATAATGTTTTTATTCCATCTACTTTGGGTCTCTTTTTGGATCCTTTTATATCTCTGGTTTCTAATTATTTTGTTTATATATATATATATATATATATATATATATATAATTATATTTATATTGGTTATTGAATTTTTCTGTACTGGTGTTTGTCTTATACAGCTACTTTCGATTATAAAGTTAGTAAAATTGTATTTTGTGTATTGTAAATTTAGTTAAATATTGATATTTCATTAATATTGAATAGAGTTTTTATTGTTTATCTAAACGTCAATAGTTAAAATGAATTTGAATTGAAATCATTTGTAGAAGATATAAAATAATTCATTGGTTCCAAAAAAAAAAAATAAAATAAATAACTATACAAATATTTATAACAAATGAATAAAAACAAGCAAATGGATTTGGAAATTTATATTTATTTTTTTATAAAAAATTATTGATGTGATTGCATGAATTATTAAACGTACGTATATGCAATATATATATAAGTAGATAATTTATTGACATAAATTAATGCATTTACTAAAATATAATCGTGATATTTTTTTATAGTTTTTATACTACAAAAATCATGAAAGAACAGACTAAGAATGATTGATGAAATATAACGAGTTTAGTTAAAACAAATCGATTAAATGTATTAACAATTTATGAACGAGTTTATGTTTGAGTGGAAATTCTTTACTTTAATTAACTCTCATTATTTAACAATTCTGCAATCAGTTATTTAGTTATCAAATACTATTTAATTTTTTCAATTTATTTCTATTATTTAAAAAATCTATGTGTATAAAAATTAGAAGATTTTATTCAATCCAATTTGTATACATAATTTTATACCAAAAATATTTTTGATAATTTATAACGTATTTATTTCTTTATACTTTAATTATAATTATGTAATTATTATAGTATATTTTGATACAGATTATAATTATTATTTTTTTATTTTACAATTTTTAATTTTTTTTAATTTAATCATGAGATTTTAAATAATTTTTTTTCTCATGATTTTTTAAATCATGAGAATAAAAATTAGGAGATATTATTCAATCCAATTTTTATACATAATTTTATTACAAGAATATTTTTGGTAATTTATGAAGTATTTATTTCGTTACTACTTTTTATTATAATAACGTAATTATTGTAGTATTTTGATACAAATTATAATTATTATTTTTTTATTTTATCATTTCTAAATATTCATTTTGTTAATTTGTTATAAATTAATAAAAAATATTTATTAAATATGTAATTAATAAATATTTAAATATTGTAAATTAGTTGTAAGATTTATAATTTTTAAAAAAAATTAAACTTTTTTAATATCTATGATTATATTATTTTATTAATTGTATTTTTTTTCGTTGCAGGTGAGTGTCATGTATTTGTACTTACAATTTCATTTATCAAATGGTGAGTTATTTAAAAAAATATTTAGACAGTTATATATAAACAATTACATATATACACACACATACAATTTTTACTACAGTTCTTGTACTCTCATTTCGTTTTCACTTACGAAGGTAAAAACATAGCCGTATATGTTATTGTCTTAAGAATAAAAAACTTTTTACGAACTTGAAAAAAAATTTTTATAAGTCTTAAAAATGTTTACGTCCAAAACCGGATGTAGAATATGGAAATAAATATTTACATCACTCTTAAAATTCACAATGTAAAAAATAAATGTATATAATTTTTATTGTGATGTATATTTTTTCTCCTTTCTTTATATATATATATATATATATATTTAATTATTTATTTGTGCATATGCATGCCTTTGAATGATCTTATGTAAATCAAATCGTCTTATTGTAAACCGTCACTATCATAGTGCAATTGGCTTGTTATATATCGCTTCAAGCAAATCATACTTGCATAACCAACACACATGACTATCTAATTCTATATACATGATACATATACATGTACGAACTTGTACAACATACGAGCTACTACGTCAACAATCTAATTTTCCAATCTGACACACGACGCGTTCATACATATAGTTACATTGTATTATTTAGTTTTCGTACTTGAAACTCCTTCACATATATATATACATACGTTTGTGTGTGTGTATGTATATATATATATATATATATATATATATATATATATATATATATATAAATATATATATATACACATGTATATTCCATTTCTCTCAATCATACACTTCCGCATAATACATTTTATCCCACATTGTTCCGACGCACCACCACCCACGGTCTAATTTGTATTGAGGTATTTGAGGTCACGCCACATGCCTTGAACTAGCACCCTGTCAGGTCAAAATGATACGTTTTAGTGCCCGGTCGTAATTGTTGAAGTTTAGTTGCTGACGGTTTGTATTGTGTGTAGCATACCAACCCTTACTGCTTGTTATGCTCGAGAATCTTTTCTGAAGACAACTTAGTAATCGCATCGCATTTGATTTCACTAAACTTATTGACAAGTAGCTAGGTAAGATCTCGAAATGGAGATGCTCCTGTAATCTATGTATGTCAGAGTAAATGATAGATTCGTTCGAATATCGTATTGTGTTTGAGTTGAGGTTCGGTTTTAGATGATCGTGATGTTGATGTTTCGAAACGTTTATGCTTATAAAAGATTCATGATCGATTTGAGATAGTGAAGTTATTTAATATTTATAGTAATAAATACATTTGAATGGTTCATATCTGTCTGAGTTGATCATTTTACTATCTGCTATATTAGTTTAAAATCTCATCAAAAAAATCGTTGGTATTTTATAAATTTTTTGAGTAAATAAAAAAGGAGTTATTGAAAATATCAGATCAGGGATTATATGAACTGGTTTTTTTGAAAGTGGTATAAGTCCACTTTTTAAAAAAACTAAGTTAACGGTAATTTTGATGAGCTATAGACACCTTCTCTTTATAGTTACAATCACAATTTCAATAGAGTTCTATTTTGATATAAAATAAACAAAAACAGTTTTGCTGTACAATGCTATCGCACAAATATTTCTTTTGAAAGTGGAATAAGTCCATTCCTATGATATTATCATAGCATACAGTGACATGTGTACCGGATAAAATCGCAATATTAAGCTCGCACTGATGTGGTTAAGGATTAATAATTAATAATAAATTAATAATAAATAATTAATAAATAAATAATTAATAAATAAATTAATAATTAATAATAATTAATAAATAAATTAATAATTAATAAATAAATAATTAATTAATAAATAAATAATTAATTAATAAATAATAAATAAATTAATAATAAATAATTAATAATTAATTGTGGTTAAGGATGTGGTTAAGGTGCCGAAAAAAAAACAGCTTCATTTTGTATGAAATGAAAAGAGAAGACTTTGTCTCAACCAAATCTCTAGAAGAGGCAATATCAAACAGAAAAAAAAATACGGACGGAGAAATTGTAAACTGGCTTAAAATATGTTGGATGAGGTTCAAAAGGAATGAACCTCACAAAATGTTTTATAAAATTAGTATGGAAGAAAATGCTCCATTTAAAACAATTTTTTTATTTGGAAAAAAGGGAAGACCAAAAAACCTCAAAAAAATTAATATGTTACCGCTTTATAAAACTTCAAGGAGCATAACAAGAGAGAAATATAACGATATGATAAGTTTATTACCTTATATACCACCTATTCACCATAAATATTTCAATATGCTAAGTGTAAAAGAAAACTAAGTTTAAAATATATTTTTTTTTTTATTTAAAGATCTTAACGAAGTAATTTTCATTTTTATATTTTTAATATAACTGAAATAAACTCTTAATAAACTTAGTTATTCGTGTATTTAAATGTCTTCATTTTAACTATTACTTTTTTACATAAAAATCCATTTCAGTAAAGCTTATGTCTATAAAAATATGGACTTAAATTTGCTCTTGTTTTTACTTCTTGTAATATGTTATTTTTGAAAGTGGTATAAGTCCATGTGGAGCTAAAAAATCGTTTATTTTGTAAAATAATGTTAGTAATTATTATTTCATAATAAAATTTAAAAGGTGTATAGTGTAAAAAACATCACTCGATTTGATTAAAGTTGGCCAATATTTTTAAATTAACTCAAATGCAAACCCTTAAATATCTCAATATATGAAAAAATGGACTTATACCACTTTCAAAAAAAACAGTTCATATTATCTTTTTATTCCTCTCAAATATTCAGTTTTGAAATACCGAATTATCGTTAATAAAAAATATCAAATTGCTTGACATACAGTTTTTTATACACTATTAAATACTTGTGAAATATTGGTATCATTTATGTTTTTTTTTTGCAAAGCCAGGGGAAATATTAAAAAAATGTCAAGCAGTTTTATTTGATCTGTTTAATTATTAAACAGAAACAGAGGTAATAAAATATTTATCAAATAGATTGATATATGTTTTAAAAAATAAAACCATTATTGCAAAAAGACGAGCTTTTTTGAATATTGAATAATTTATTGATAAATCTTTGTTTCTGTTATGCAATTCGATGACAGTGTAATCATATTTGAAAAGCAGATAAATAATATTTTATGTGCTTATTTTTCGAGTATAAAGGTATATCTTCATGTTGGAATATTGATTCTTCTTCAAGAAATAACAAAACTTGACAACAGATCACTTTTGGAAAATTTTACCACCCACATTTGATTGTCTGTTGCTTTACTAAAAAAATAAATAATAATAAAAGAATACCTCGGAGACATGTTCATATTTTTTTGGTGTTGTATATGTGATATATATATATATATATATATATATATATATTTGTATGTTTGTATGTTTGTATGTATGTATGTAAGTAATTCGTATGAAAAGAAAGAAGAAAACTCGACACAAAATAAATAATCGTCGTAAGCGTGAAATCGTCACTGCACAAACACACTTCGCAATAGTTGAAAATAAAGCGAATAAATTTCAACGACGCACACAGAACTTGATAAACGTTTTTTAATTAAAAACACAATTATAATAAATAATCATAAACGTCGGAATTGCATAGAACGTTACACGATAAAATAATAATTGCAAATGGATGTATATGTGTGTACATTTATAAATATATGATTAAAAAAAGATCGTGCTCGCGAAAAAAAAATTGTTTCAAATAGAGAAAACGCGTTCATTCATGCGATTAAAAATTGTAAAGAAATCTAAACGATGCAATCAAAAATATAATTTACGTTCATATTAAAATCTGCCGCTCGGCTCTAATACGTTTCACGTATTTGTATTCATTAAAAAAATTCCGACAAAGCGAATTTGACAAAAATTCAATTTGAATAAATTTATATTTAGACGATAGTATTAAAATATCATATCATATATTCTTAAAGAAATATATATATATATATATATATAATGTGGATTTACTTATATCCTAATATATAAATTTTCCTGGAAATTATCTTTTGCGTATACATATTGTTCTGACATAAATTAAAAACGACTTGTTATATTTTAATTATTCATCGGTTTTATTTATTATTGAAAAACGTTTAAAATTTAATAAACATTTAATAATCTGTCTTTTATCGAGTTTATAATAAATTTTAAACAATTTTCTGACATAAGTTTGGATCTTGAAATTATAAATTTTTATTATAAACAATTTATAATTTTTATAAAAATTAAATAAACACATATTTTTTAAAATGAATTAAGTTCTGTTAAATTTTACATTTAAAAATATATAGGATCATCCAAAAGTGACGTTTCGATTTGTGTTTTATTCAAAAGAAACAAGAGAAAATATACACATGTCTCCCCTATACACATTTTTTTTTATAATAAAACACAAATTTGGGCGTCATATTTGGATAACTCTATATTAAATTTAATAAAAAAAGTTGATGTGAAAATAAACTTAATTATAGATGCAAGAAGAAAAATTTATTTTTTATATATTTTAATATCCTCAGTTTCTTTTTTTTTAAAAAAAAGAATTGTATGTAATTTTTTATTAATATTTGTAGAATTGAAAAAATATGATAATAATATACAAAATTATTTTAAAATATACTGTTTATCTGTATACATGTTAAAATGTTATTAGGTCAATGGTACTGATTCTAAAATAAATATTTTTTATATTGATTCAGTATTATCATTTATATAAAATTCAACAGTTTGATAAAATAGCTACGTGAATTGTATGCGGAGCAAAAAAAAACTTAATGAGTTTCGTTCGTGAGAGAACTGTACATTAGTTTATTTATAACGAAATATAAATAAATACAAATATTGCTATCAAAATTAATTTTGGACAAATATGAATTATACTTATGAAGTAAATTTAATAAAATGAAACAAATTAATTACATGATTTTTTTTATGCTTATAAATGTGTGTTATGCCATTTTTACAAAATAGAATATTACTTAAAATACCAAAAAAAATATAACAGTTTATTCTACTTTATTGTAAAAAAAATGATTGAAAATTTAGCAACTTTTTGACATAAGATGCTCATCAATTTAATTAAAATATTATTAAATAAAGAACTATAGGGGTTTCCAATAAGAATGTAGGAATTTTGACAACTGGTGGCAGCTATGTTTGAATTTTTTTTAAGCTAATTTTGGCATTCCAGCTCAGTATAGTTTTACAAATTATCATAAAATGTTTAACAACGCTTTAAAAATACTTATCAACACTTTAACAACGTTTAGAAATTGTAAAAAAAACTTCAGTAGATTTATTAAAACTTTAATAATTCACGAAATGGACGTATCAATTGGCTACCAAGATCATGTGATTTTACTTCATTGGATTATTTTTTGTGAGGTTATATGAAATCATTGGTTCTATACTGATAAACCTCAAATAATAGAAGTATTAAAAATGAACATTGAAACTGTAATTCATGAAAATTAACCACAATTATATGAAAGAATGACTGAAATTGGACTAAACGAATGCACTATGTCAAGTGAAGTCATGGTGGTCATATGAGTGAAATTGTGTTTTATCATTAATGCCATAGAATATGCTTAAAAATAAAATAAATAAATAACTAATTAATTAAATACTTTTTATTTTATTTCCATTTAAATTTCTGAAGCGCTTATTGGAAAACCCTGTATATATATATATATATATATATATATATATATATATATATATATATATATATGTGTGTATGTATGTATGTATGTGTGTGTATATGTATAAAATATACACCTTACAAATATAAACGATAAAACATTGAAAATAAATGACATCGTGGAATAAACGTTCAAAACACATGCAGCAAATTCGAATATTAAGTAATAAATAATTGTCCCCATTATTTCATACATTCACTTAACACTCATGTAAGATCCTTTCTGATTAATTATTGGTTCAAATTCACATTGTGTGTATTGTGTTACACTTAAGAGCAATGGAGAATTTTCACTTTCATATATATATATATATATATATATATATATATATATATATATATATGTATATATATACACACATGTATTTATTTATTGCTGTGTGTGTGTATGTATGTGCTTATGCACACTCGTTTTATATATCGCGTTGTTCTATTTAATTATACTGGTTTCAGATGGATGTCATGTCCGATATTGTTAGAATACATACGCTGAGGTCGTTTTATAGAAACGTTCGTAATATGCATTTCATATCTGCAATGGAAATTGTTCACTGTGTCTGGAATTCGTTTTCGATTTGATTTATACGATCCGATGTTAGATTTATATCAAATGCGTATTTGAAACTTGGCGAATGTAATTAAATTGCACACGAAGCGTTACGTGATTGCAACGTTCATTCTAGACATTGTTCTCTTTTTATGGACGATTGATATTTAATTGTTAAGGTCATCGGCGAAGTTAAATTTCATATATATATATATATATATATTCTCATGTGTTAATTCGTTGGAGATATTAAGTACCTGCTTTATGTCCTCTCTCATAATCTGTCCGACATGTGTATAATAATTATATTAAGTCCATTACAAGATAGCATATTCTCTAAATTATGTAAATGTAATTTAGTTCGTATAATTTACACTGAAATGAAAAACTGTTAGCCATTTGTAATTTTATAATATTAAAATTAATTTTGAACCACAATACCCAGGAATTTAATTACATTAAGATGTGCATGTTAATATGTATAACAAGAGAGTAGTGAGATAAAATTAGAACAAGGGTTACATTTTTTCCTATGCGATTTTGAAAAATGTCTGAATAAGTAAAAATGTTTTATTTAAAAATAAATTAGATTATTTTTTCTAGCGATATTTTAGAATCGCAATGATTGAATCGTGTGATGTACAGAATTAAAAATTAATTGCTTTTCAATTGAAATTAGTTCAATGTTTATTTTTTTTACTAGTTGTCTCTATCGTAGTTGTTTAATATTCAACAGTGAAAAAATTCAATTGTAATTTAAAAATTAGTATTTGATGGTTTTATTGGAAATTACAAAAATGTTTTTATCTTATTTTTTGTGATTGTGGTGAATTCATTTTCACACAAATGAGTTATCATTCCAATACCACAAGATATTAAATAAATATTCAGTAACTGATTGTTGATTTTCTTTATTTGTAAAGCTGATGACATTGCTATTGAAATGTGCATCAGCTTGTAAACAAAAAAGTGAATAATAAATAATTATTAAACACTTTTTCACTGTTTTTATGATGTTGGAGTGATAGCTCATTTATATGAAAATGTTTTTCTGTTAAAGATTTCTTCTTTATCATTTTTTTATAATTACAAATATCAATTAGTTTTTTTTATCTCAATTTATTTCTTCTATTTATTTGTCTGTACTATTCTCTTATTTTTTTATTATTTCTTTGGTTTTTGTAATTGGTTTAGAAACATAAAAAAATATTGAACACTTATCAATTTTCTAGTATTAGAAAAGAGAGACTTATTTCTCTAGATCTATAATTCGTTTTCTATTTCGTACACATTTGTTTTTTTCTTAACATTTTCTATCACAACACATCCTTTTATATCTCAATTAAAAACGAAATAAGTTTGGTATTTAAGTATTTGAAAATTTAAAAATATTTTTCAAATTGAATAAAACTTTTTATTTAAACACTGTTTTTTTTGTACAAATTCATTTTTTAAATTTAAGTCTTCTGTTAATTTTTTTAATGAAAAATATCTTTATTCTGTTTATGTTTGTTTTAATAGTTAAAATGTATAACTTTTAGTTGTATATTTATAAAAAAAAACATTTTTATTTTTTAAATAAAATAATTATATTATGTTATATATATATATATATATAAGTATATGTATAAAATACGATCAGTTCACGATCCCCTGCTTCTTTAGAGCAGAGCTCAAAGGTCGTTTACTGTTTCAACTCCCACAACTCCTCATAACGTTACTCGACTTTATTGCTCTCATGTGTAAAAGCAACAGAAAGATTCGTATCTACACTCGATTTATTTCTGAACGTTGTTTATCCGTATAATTTTTATTTCTAATATATAATTAAAATTATTTACTCGCAACAACTTTTTCTTCGAATAATTACATCTTGTTACTGTTGTTTTTTATGATAAAGAAAAATTAATAATTTAATTTCGACTTTATAAAAGTTTATCAAAATCTGATTACGAAATAATATTTACATGTATTTTTCCGAAATTATTTTCTTGCATTTAAATATTGTTTTCGACGAATGTCGCGTGTTGGAAATACAGTTAATGCACTGTATATTTATTGAGTAATAGAAATATAATTCGCTCACGGGACGTACATATGTGACCCTATGTATGTGTATAAGAAAACTGTATGAGAGAATTTGAGTGGCGTACCGAACGAACTCCGCTTGCAAACAAACTGTAATATTAAAATAATTTGACTGGGGAGTAATTAGCTAGTGAAATTTGTAGCTGCTTTTAGCCACGAGAGCTATGAAGTATGTCGTAAACAGGTACTTCACAAAACACAGCTTTATGTTTATGTAAATGGATGTGTGTGTATGTGTGTGCCTTGTTTTACGTGCAGGCATATTTAATGCCAGTAAAAGCGAAATAGAAATCTTCATAAATCATTATATATGTGTAGTTCTCTTTGATATATATATTCAATGGCGATTTCGCATTTTATCGCCGGATTCTGAGCTTTTATATTTAAAGAGATTAATGTGCTTAAATATTGTTTATATTTTGTTCAGATGGAACACAAATGAGACCGAAATCTTTGGGTTTTTGTCGAGTTGTTTGTATGACAACTGTTTAGTTTGTTTATTTTTTTATATACTTATTCAATTCACAAAAAAGTCTATGTATTAATGAATTTATTCAATTACTCGTGACAAAATGTGGAGTCGTCAAGTGGAATTAATTTAAAATTTGGAGTATTTTAGAATAATTTTTATGATCTGAAAAAAGGACTATTTTTAATATGTTTACTTTTAGTATCCATTTAATTAAATACATACATACATACATACATATATATATATATATATATATATATATATATATATATATATATAATATTAGGAAATTCCAGAAAATTTTCTTTTAGACAAATCATTCCTCAATATTACATTTTATAATGTATTTCATTAAAATAAAATTTAATAAAGCCATTTATTTAATATTTTTTTTCTGACTAAATGCGTTTTGTATAAGATAAGGTAGATGATTAATGAATTTAAAAAATAGAATTCAAATTTTTTTGTGGCTTGAAAAAACTATGGTCTTTAATATACAATTTTTTAAAACACTTTTCACAATTATATTTTCGAAGTAAATAATTCTTAAATCAACAAAAAGTGGATTATATTTTTAATTATTGATACCAAGTTCAATATAAATTTTATTGCTATAAAATTTATTGTTTTTCGAATTTTGACTTTTATCGAAAAATCTCGATTTTTCAAATATTGAACATTTTTGTTATTTTAATAAATGGATGCATATTTTAGATAATATATATATTGTATGATCGAAATGGATTTCATTTGGACTAAAAAATCTAACTTTTCAGCCTTTTGATTTTTGACCTAAAAATAACCATGACTTATAGTGTGTAAAATTTATCATTTTTTTTCATATTGCCAATCTTAGAAAAATAGCATTTTCTCAGTGAAATAAAAACTATATTGTGATTTAAAATGTCGATACCACTTTAAATAAACCTTTTTTTAAATAAAAAATCAATTAAAAATTTAATTTTTCAATTTTCTCCTTTTTTAAATTTCATCAATAAATATATTTTTTTAATATTCCATATTTTAATTTTTTCGGTAAACAGAGATGTTTTTTGGACTTGATGTGTCTTGTGTTATCCATATAAATGGATTTATGTATAAAAGATCTAACTTTTTAAACTTTCGATTTTTAGCCCAAAAATAACCACGACCTATAGTATGGAAAATTGACCAATTTTTTCACACTTTTAAAAAGTTTATTTTTAGTTGATTATAAAGAAAAAATCGCAATAAAATGATGAAAATATTTAAAATATACCATTTTATATCAAAAAAACAGAAAACAATTATAATTTTTATCATTTTCATTTTTTTCGAATTTCATTGAAAAATAAGTTTTTTTTAAAAAAATCCATATTTTCATTTTTTCGATAAACGAATGTGATTTTTGAACTTGATATATATTGTATTATGTAAATATATCGATTTATGTATAAAATAATTAACTATTCTAATTTTCGATTTTTAGCCCAAAAATAACCTTACAATGGAAAATTGGACTATTTTTTGAAAATTTCAAATAGATTATTATAGTTAAATAAAATGTAAATTCTTTATTCAAACGCTGTAAATACTTTTAACATACCTCTTTACTGGAAAAATATTGCTCAGTAATTTTTATTTTCATTATTTTTAATTTTCATTGAAAATTTTCGATTTTTCAAATATTTTTTTAACAAACATTCTATTAAAAAATATTTGTTATTATATCTAGATTGATCGATTAATGTTCTAAAGAAATATTTAGAATTGAACTCCTCCCCACACTTATTTTCAAAAGAAATCACTATCAAACATATGACTATTTCATTTATAAATTCAATATTATCTTTGTTCCAACCCGAAAAAAACAATTAGTAGAATAAAAATCATTTCTTATGAAGATATGTATAAAAATTTCTGCATATTATTTTAGTTTAGTCAGCAGATTTCTTGACGTAATTCATCCAATGCTTTTAATACAGATCTGCAATTCACGATATAAAATCTTTCATCTGATGACTTAAGCAACATTATGAAAATATGTGCATAATTACACACGACCTATGTTACCGTACATTGTAGGTAAAAATGTACATCTAGATGCATGTATTTTTTTATAAAAATCGTCTACCTAGGTCATATTGTAATTTTATGTAAACACGTGATCCAAAAATAAACATATTCCTGTTATAAATGCACATATATTTAAAAGGTATTTCATTCTCTATAAATATATAAAAAATATGTACATACATGATACATTCAGAAAAACACATTCGAAATGTTCGCAGTGTAATTTTTTCATTAATCGTTCCGAATATAATATTAATATGATCGAGAATTAAAACATTTACGTTGAATTATTCAATACGTGTTAGTGACGGTTCATATCACGTACGTGTATTTATATAAAAAAATCGGTACGTGAAAGGCCATTGTCCTGTTTTTTTAAAAAAATGACAACGTGTACATTTGTCGAACAGGCGAGGCTGTTATCAAGTCTTTACAGTGTATTATTATTTTTTTTGATTTTATTCATAACACGTGATGGAACATGGATTTTCCATTATAAACCTGGAACAAAGCCACGTCGTGTTGTAAAAATGCTGCGTATCTCCAAGGACCAAGAAGTTTGAAAGTTGATGCAGTTATGGTTGCTGTGTTTTAGGTTATAAAGAGCAACGTGGAATTATCGGGACGACTTGTTCTTTTATGATTTTTAGTTGAAAGATTTTTTTTATAATTGAAAATAATTCGTTATAAAATTATAATATAGGTTTTTTTTAGAAAAATATTGACATAAAATTTAACATTGTCTATTTTATAAAATCAAATAAAATTCGGTACCTCAAAATATTTTTTTTGCAATTATATTTGATTGAAAATACAAATATGATTTTGTTATAAATACCAAATTTTAAAATGTTTATTTACAATTTTTTAATAAATATACATCATTTAAATATGTTATTAGATGTTAATTAATTATTTGGAATAAAAGTTCATATCATTTTTTTTTAATTTCTTACAGTCTTTTTTATTTTTAATTAAGTCATTCACTTTAGTTATTTAAAAAACTAAAATTCTCTAAGCTTAAATTTATAATTCTTATTTTTTAAAAAAAGACTTTTATACTTATTTATTTTTAAATTGAATTACATTCATTAATACAATATTTTTATGCAGTGGCATTTTTCATATTTTTTTAAATTTATTACAGTCTCTTATTTTTTTTTTGAGTTATTGACTTTAGTTATTTAAAAAACTACAATTTTCTAAGCTTAAAATTATAATTCTTATTTTTTTAAAAAAAATACTTATTGTAATTTATTTGTAAATTAAATTACATAATTTAATATAATATTTTTATACAGTGGCATTTTTCTTCATAATTAACTAGTTCACATATTTTGTTGTAGAGATATTTTTTTTTAATATAAATAAATCATTCATCTCAAAACTACAAATAAAAACTCTGTGATATTGAGATGAATGTTTCTTATTGAATTGACATTAAAACGAAGAGTAAAGACATTTTTGCACTTATTTGAAATCAAGGATTATTATAATTTTTTACAAATGTTATTTATTTACATCATCCCATTTTCAGTTCCCAGTAAATGCCATTTTTAATATTAATGAATTGTTCCAAATGTATATAACTTTAAAGCTTTTCTCTCTCTGATTTGATAATTCATGAATATTACTTTTGTCTTACTGAGATTTATTATAACACTAGTTTTTTTGATTTTCTTTATTTGATTCTTCTATTCTTTTTCGAGCTCATGAGTGCTTGATTAAAAAATAACAATGTCACTACTAATCATCTCTCCATTTACTTTTATTTCTTCAGATTCCCAGTTTAGACTCTTAAATATTTCTTCTAACGCAAATATAAATATTTTTGGTGATATTATATCGTCCTATCTCATTCCTATCATAATTTTAAATTTCTTTGTTTCTTCATGTTATTGTACGAAGGTTGTAATGTTTAGTAAATATTTATTAAAAGTTTTCAGTATATAATTTTGTAATTCTTTGATTTTTCAATGTATTTAATATTGTTGGCGTAGTGACTGAATCGAAGGTTTTTTCATAATCTGTAAATCCAAGGCAAAATGGTATTTGATACTCATCATTACATCAACTATTACATGAATCATCCCTCATTACATAAATGTGTCTATTCTGTTAAATTGGCTTTTCCACACTAGTCAGCATGCATACAGTATTCACGCCCATTATCGCTCGTTTCATACCCTCTTATCACCAAACTTCCCCACCTAAAAAAAAATAGTTTTCAGGTAAGAGCGTGTGAGACAAGTGGTAATGGACCGTGAATACTGTATGCATGTTGACTGGTGTGGAAAGGGCCAATCTATGTCGAAATCCTGCTTTATATATATATATATATATATATATATATATATATATATATATATATATATAAGAAATAAAAATTGAGTAATCATTTAAGAGTAAGTATTTCAAAATGATCACTCAATTTCTTTTACAGGAAACAGCACTCAACAAGTTAATCTATAAAATTCAAGATATATCTGCAGCACGTCTTATATTCGTTTATTTAATATATATATATATATATATATATATATAAAATATTTATTATCTTGTCGTCAAATTTGTAAATCATCTCGAAAAGAGAATCGGTTGTCAGGCGTAATCAGTTGTAACTGTTCGTTCACCTAACACAATGTCCAACAACCTGTCTTGTGTAACGTAAGCTATTTCGGTGTTTGGTCTAAACGGCGTACATGTGAGTGTGTGTGTGTATTTGTGAGTTGAAGGCACCTATGTAACATACCGTACATGTGTGTTTGTCCACGCTTTATTTCATTTCCGTATCCGCCGTTCCGGTACGTCACGCCTCGCCGGATGTGGGGCAGCGCCGCCGCGTAACGTAGCACAGCGTCGTGACCAAATAACTAAATTCGATTTAGTGTTTGGCAGGAATATACGTACGTACACACAAACACGGTACCATTCATTGAACACGTGCCCGTTTATATCGGTTTCATTATATAATTCGATTTTTTCACTAATATCGCTTGTTATGTAATATAGACTCGTGCGTTGTTTAGTACCGGTGTTCTAATAATTGATAACATTTTTCGCGAAAAACTTTTCCAGTATGTTTATTTTTATGCGCACACAAACATACATACACGAACATTCGTAAAAATAAATATTGATATCATGCGGAGTTTCGTCGAAATCAATTAAGTGTGAATTTATAGTTTGGGAGGGTTTTTTTTATCAAGATATTCACGATTATTAATTTTTTAAAATGTAATCTTTTTTAATCTGTTTTTTCTAGGAATGCTTTAAATAAAATAATAATAGTTATTCAGCTCTAATTAATTAATATCGTTTTTAGTCAATTGATTAGTCAGTTGATATAATGCCATATAGATAGATATATCAATTTTTTTATAATTTTAATAAAAGCGTATTTGATAAAAATATTAACACTTTATTGTTAATTTTTATATAGGTTATTTAAGAAAAAAATATTTTGTTATATTTTTTGTCATAGGATTAAAAAATTCTGTTGGCAAATATGTATGTAGTCATCCAAATGTAACGCTATATAATTAACTTATATATTTAAAAATTCACAAAAAATAAATATATATTATATACATTCATATAATTTTACATAATAAATTCTAATGCAATGCAATGTGACTTACATCTTGCTAAACAATCTAAAAAAATAATACTTTGATTTTTTTAAGAAACTGCAAATGGGTCAATTAATTTTGAGGTAAAATTATTTTTTTTTACATTTACATTCTTAGGGTTACATGTTTAAGCTGATTTTTTCAAAAAAGTTTACAATATATTTATGTTTTATTTAAGGTAGATATATTATAAACAATTTTTCATAATAAGCTACAAACAAATGTATTTTCTAGAATATTTTAGTAAACTGAAAAAGTTAAATGCAATGCTATGAAGTTATTCCCAATCATTTATTGGAACTTGTAATTAATTGTAAATAATTATTCGTTATTTAACCGAAGGCGTTTCGTTACTTTTATAACATATCGCTAGTGAGCTTTCAGATTATTGTTGAGCGAGTAAAATACTTTTAAGTACACTTCTAGTACAACAGCCGCGTACAAAGCTGTCTGCTTCGCTTGTTGGCGGTATTCCTGAGGGCACGGCCTTTTCTCATACATACATGTATGTATATGTATGTATGTGTGTGTATATATATAAATATATGTATATATGTATGTATGTAATATGTGTATACATGTATATATACAGATATATTTTTTACTCTTTGTACAACATATTTATCGTTCGTCATCAAAAGTTGTTTGAAGCGCGATGTATCACGAAGCTTCTACCTCTGTCTATGAAACGCTTCACCTTAAGTCGACGTTTGTATAAACAAGCCTTTTAATATGTTTTTGTATGGAAAATGTTGTACACAGATTGATTTAATTGTTTATGAAACTTTGGCTCTCAGATTTTGTATTCTCTGAACTGAAATTCATTTACGGATTTTGTTTATATATAATCAAAGTTCACCGTTATAATATTTCGATGCAAACGGGAGTATTGTAAATGTTTATTAATTTATCACTTAAAGCGTTATGAATAATATTTTTCGTATATGCGTATATAAAAAAACAAACTTCAAAGAAAATGTACTGACTTGCTTCCTAGAAAAACATATTAGCGTTTTATATGAAAGTGTGTTTCTTTTTGAATAATATTCGTATTTAGATTTTTTTTTCAGTTTGAAACGAGTTCGAATTTATCTGACAGTTTCACGTCAAATGGGTGAACAAACAAACGTTTTATCTAAAATCTTACTATAGAATATTTTTTAAGATTTCTGAGAAGTTAAATATAAATAAACATTAATTATATAATTATTATAAATCGTTGGTTTTCTTATCCTGTTCATATTTTTATCAATTTTTTTTACCTTTTTTCTATGTTTTTCAATTTATTTCTATTATTCCCAAGTTTGTTTATTAATAATCAATGACTGATATTTTTTAAAACATTAAATGAGTTAAATAATGCCAAGATTATTTTTTATCTTTGTGTTAATAATTTTGTAAACGATAAAAATCAATAGAATAAAGTTTGCCTAAAAATGTTACTAGTTTATATATATATACTATTGTTAATGATTTAAAGTGATTTTTCAATCAATTTTTAGAAAGAATTATAAAAATATGAATATATTTTAAATAAAAATATTTTTATTTATAATAAAGAAAGAATGACTCAAATTATATTCTACAATATTCTCTATTAATCCATTCAAGTTATGTATAGAGTACACTGTGGGTCGTTTTTTATATGATAGGTCCTTTTTTAAACTTTGTTTTGCTTAAATTTTAAATTTATCAGTAGAGACAACATGGAATTGTGAATACAAAAAATCTGACTAGGTTACCAGGTGTTAATAATTTTTAATAAAATAGAAAATGTCTAAAATATTCAACATGAAAAAGTTGTTAGAACAAACATTTAAAAGAAAAAAAAGAGAATGGGAAAATGAGATTTTTTTCAAATGAAAAAAGATAGAATAACACAAATTCAAACATTAAAAAGTTTTTTAAAAAATAATAAAAATGAAACAAAAAGAAAAGGACTATGCTAATATTTTTTTAAAAAAATCATTTGTAGAGTTTAATTATAATTTTGATAAATTTGACAACTAAAATGAAGAAATGAATTACAATAAATAACATACAGTATTCATTGTTAAAAAAAATATTTTTGAGATAACTTTTCTTTCTGTATATTATAGATTTTTGTTTTTATAAAATATACATATATTTCTTTTTTAATTTTTTGATGTATAAAAATTCTTATTCAAGTTTAATATAAAATTATGTTTATATATATATATATATATATATATATATATATATATATATATATATAAACAATGATGGTGCTATGTAGGTAAAAGACACGAATATTCATTGTACACACATATACTTTCGTCGTACACCCGTTCAATTTCTTTCAGTCGGATTGGAATCAGCAGCTTAACTGATTTTCAATTCGTGCTGCACGGACTTTTTATATAATATCACGGGCTCTAGACGCAAATGGAAAGTATGACGGATTTGCAATTGGGTTTAAAGATTTCATCGTACTGTATAAGATAAGTATTTTCAAATTTTATCCCATACTCTAACTGTAAGCTTACAAGTTTCGTTACCATGTGTTATCTGGAAATATGTATATATTTATATATATATATATATATATATATATATATATATATATATATTATTCAGAATCAAATACGTAATATTTCAATTGATATGATGAGTTTTTTCATAAAAAACTTACCACGCAAAGAAATAATATGCATATATTTTAACGGCGTATAGAAATGTCTACTCAAATATATAACGAGTTTAGTGAAAGTTTCTTTCAAAAAATATGTAAAAGGTTTTTTTCCAGATATTTATTTATATATATATTTGTACGTATATCTCTTAAAATGTAGACAGAAAACATTCATAAATAATTTAATAGTATTATTTTGAACTGAAATCTTGATAATAGCACATTAAGTTGAAACTTCTCTCTAAGACATTTAAATCAACAAAGTACGGCTACACAATGTACACTAGCAGCCCTTTCACATTATCTACAAGCATTAAATTATGTATATTAACCATTTCTCTTTATCTCGACACCCATTTTCTATTAAGGAGGTCGTGAGGTCGATTCCGGTTGTTGATCAGACATTCTGATAATCGTTCTCTGAAATTATTGTAGTTATGTGGCGAAAAATTGGATTTTTGGTAATGTAAGATTATTTTTCTGGATATTTATTTTCGGTCTATTTTACTAATTTGATTTTTTTTTGGAATTTGTATAATTTTATAATTAAAAAATATTTTTTTAATATTTTGTGATTTTAAGGTAGTAATTCATTTACGAAAAGTGAATTATATTTTAAAAATGTTTTTATTAGTATAAATATAGGGTCATCTAGATTTATGTTTTATTAAAAAGAAACGTGTTTAGTTTTTTTTTTTTGTTTCTTTTTATTAAAACACAAATTTAGTCCTTACATTTGGTTGGCCTTATATTATAGTTGGAATTCAGTTATATAAGATAATGATTTTTCCTCGTGTCAAAATAATTCAAATTTGTAATTTTTATTGATATATTTCTTTAAAATAAAATGAAAATTTTAAAATATTAACGTTGTAAATTTTTATTGAAAACTGAATTAGCTATATTACGATTTCGTACTGCCATTAAAAAATATTTTTGATGTATAATAAATATGGATAAAAAGTAATGTGTGTGCAATATAAAATAATATGAAATATAAAAGAAAATAAGGAACGTAAATTATAAAATAATATGAAAATATTTATGGATAAAAGATAATGCATGTCGTAGCAAATTGGTTTCAATTTATTATGATCCTTTAAAATAAAATTTGTAATATTATTTCACTTTGCAATATTTCTCAAAAAAAAATTGTTTGTATTTTCTGAAATATATTTTTCGATTTTGTATTTTGAAATATTTTTCATAGCTTGGTATATTTGTCAGTGAATATTATTTCAATACCTTAAATATTTTTAAAAAATAGAATTTATTAAAAAAGATCTATATAATTCTTAAAAATCGTTATAGTCATTTTTTTTTCAAATGAATCAATATTTTTAATAACACAATTTGATATTGTTGGAGTAGTATTAAGTTATATATAGGGTCATCCAGATGTGACGCCTAGATTTGTGTTTTATTGAAAAGAAACATTTGTATAGTTTCTTTTTAATAAAACACTAATCTAAGCGTGACATTTGGATGATCCTATATTTAACTTACTGTTATTTATATATGATTTGAATATTTGTCTATAATTTTATTTCTATAAAGTTTGTCTGTAATTAAATCTTTGAACATTATTCATACTACACTTTTTATTAATATAAGAATTTGATCTTCATTCTCAAGGTAGAAATATTGATCAATTTTCAATTTGATAAACAAAGGTGTTGAACTAAAATGTATTTTTAATCAACTTTTTGTAGTTTTTTTATTTGTTAACATATATATATATATATATATATATATATATATATATATATATATATATATATATATATAAATAATTTAAATTGATTTATTCTCCGTATATATCGTCAGTTTTGTATTCTGTACATATTTTTTACCATGACTAGTGATAAATCCGGTTTTGAACGATTGTCACTTTCAAGACATCAAGTATATCCGAGAAGCTTTAATTTGAGATGGAATACGTGATCGGAATTTCTGACTTTGTATATAAAATTCTTGTGTTCTT
The DNA here is from genome assembly GCA_029203775.1 of Neoneuromus ignobilis. Lineage (NCBI taxonomy): Eukaryota > Metazoa > Arthropoda > Insecta > Megaloptera > Corydalidae > Neoneuromus > Neoneuromus ignobilis. Next base: position 6,039,096 of record CP092090.1, on the reverse strand, counting down.
CTTGCGGTATCCGGCCTCTGTTTTATACACATGTCCTTTGATAGGAATTAGTTTTAAAATTCTATTGTTCCCTTTTATATATATATATATATATATATATATATATATATATATATATATATATATATATATATATATATGTGAATGTATGTATGTGTGTGTGTTGTGTATTTATATGTATATATTCATTCCGTGTATATCAATAAATATTTAATTACATTTCAGAAAATAATTGACACTTTTTAAATAGAGAACAATTATAATTGAAACATTCGAACTTTTTTATTGATAAGTTTTAACATTGACAACTTTTTATATCTAGTCTAGTTATATTCATCCAGTATGGTTTAAAGACGAACGGTCGACTTTATTCATATTTAGAATTTGCGCTATACTAATACTTCCTCGCCTCATTCCCGACAAACTAAATATATAATGATGTCGTCTCGTGTTTGTATAGTTCCTCTTTGTTTTCATTTTCTAATATCTCGCATGTATAAAGTTTAGTCGATGGCAAATAAGTACCTTTCATACTTTAAACGATTCCATTACGAAATGATTTGGTACAGTACAAGTCGTGTTATTTGTTTGTATATTTTAATTCAGATATTTTTGTCAATTTTCTTATGTCTGTACAATAAGTGCAAATACAAGCTGAACGGTACATTATTAATTAATCGTGTATTATTAATTAAGTACTTGTTTAGATTGTAGTTAAGTATAGACTATTAATGGTATTAATTATTAATGCATTTTGATTGATTTTCAATTAATTTTTAAGTAGTGTATAGAGATTTGGTATGAATTATTAATGAAATAATTAGTATTTACACTCTGTATATTTCTATTAATTTTAGAAATGTGTTCAAAATTAATAACCGTGCACGTAATATTTTTTAAAATAGATTTAACTTTCAATCTGTTAGTAAGTTAATATATTCTCTATTGTTATTCCTAATTCTCTCTCTCTCTCTCTCTCTCTCTCTCTCTATATATATATATATATATATATATATATATATATAAGTTAAAAAATATATGTATTTAAAACAGCTTATTAACACAAAAAATATTTATACATAGATGAAATGAATAAAAAAATAAAAATGGAATGATGTCAGGTCAGAAGCAATTCTTATATTTTGAAGCCTATTTGAAATCTGTTTGAAGGAAAAAGTTTTTGATCAGTGCATCTTGTTTGTTCACATTTATGGTGAAAACACGGGTGTTAAATGTTAGAATAATTCAACAACTCCTGACAACATCGAGAAACATGAAAAGATGCATGTTAGGAATAACACGAGAGATAAGAAGAATAATAATAGATAAGAAGAAAGTTAATGAATTCAATAACAAAATTGTAGACGTTTCAATAAGAGATTATAAGATATTAAAAGTTTAAAATGTAAATAGGCTATTTAAGTAGCTAGAAGAGTAGATCAACGATGAACTATCATTATTGATTGAAAACTTAACGACATAAAAAGGTCAAAGAAGAGATATAATAGAGATTTGAAAGAAAATATTTCTTGAGAAATTATTTTTTTAATTATGTTTATTTGTTAATAAACAATATATTTCTTTTTAAACGATTGAATTTTTTTTAATAAAATACATTTTATTAATTTGTTAAAAGATTTTATTTTTTAGTAAATAAAGTAGTAAAATTTAAATATCTTTTGAATACTCATCATTATTTTTAAACTTTGATTTTAAACAAATTCAATAAGGTACTGAAATGTTATGTTAATAAAATAACATACGTAATATACAGAGAATATATAAAATCAATAATAAAGAATAACGAATAAGTTATAGTTCCAAATCAGTTAAAACAAATAAAAAAAATACAATAAAAAACAGTGCCACGTAAAGAAAATTCATTAGACCAAATACTTGATTTCAAGAATAAAAACATCGAGCAATTAATTATTGAACATTGAAATAAAAACTTGTGGTGTTAGAGAAATTATTTCTTTGAAGATTTTTTTTTAAATAATTAACAATCTTAATATTTTGTATGTTTTTGAGAAGTATTTTCATTTTATTTTCATTGAGTAATAGCTTTTTAATAAAAAAAACTCCTATTGTTTTTTCATCAGATAGGTTTTTAAAAAAAAAACGATTAAAAAAGTGCGAAGTAAAAAAACTGAGTTATTAAATACAAAAATGTTATAATTTTAAAAATCTTTCTAATTTTATTATTTCTATATGTTTGTTAAATTATTTAAATATATATTTTTAAAAAATATAGTTTTTCATCTCTGGTATTTTTTAATTAAACAAATCACATAAATTATCAATACTGTGCAAAGAATACGTTTGTAATATTTAATTTTGATTTGATAATAAAAAGTTTCATTATTTTTCTTTCTGTAACAAGAATAAAAACATTCCTATTGTTTATAATATTAAACTGTTTTGTATAACTAAAAAACATAATTTAAAATAACTGCACAGTACAAAATGACAGCACTTAAATGGAATGAAAAATATCTTCATCAAACGTTTTTCTGTACAAAGAATAATGAACTTTGTATATGTGTTTATACATACATACATACATCTATATATATATATATATATATATATATATATATATATATATATATATATATATATTCCAGCATGAATATGTATATATTGTGAGTGAATTTAAAGGTACGACGAATTTTATTGTAGTTGAATTTTAAAGTGCATATTAACACATCAGACATATTAAAGTTGTGTGTTTTTCTCTGTATGTATAAATTTCATTGAATGATAAAAAGAACTATAATAGAATACTCCGTAACGTATACACATATTCATTTATGCAGAATATGCATGAATGCAGATTTCTCTGTTCTGATCCAATTTTAAAAGTGACAGAATTTATTTTATGTCTATATACTTTTTTCCTAACATACACGTCTATATATTTTATTTTTCAATGTTTTTTTGTATGTATTCATTACGAGATTCTTTCATATTTCGATAGAGATAAGTTTTTTTTCTGATTCAATATCAAAGTCCCTATATGTTATAATTATATGAGTGAACTTCTATTTCCTTTTTATATTTTTTCATGATGTATATACATATGTATTATTTTTAAAAATCATAATATTAATGAAATATTTCTGAAATATACTATTTGAAAATATTTTTCTATTCAGTTGTATTTAGAAAAAAAAATACTTTGAAATATATTATGAAAAAATAAATGTGTGTGTATTTATTTAATACCATAGAATGACCTTTGTTTATTATTTTACTTCTAGTTTCCACAATGATGTTATTATCAAGTCTTAAAAAATAGACATCATCGTTGATGCTTCTTAGTAATTATATTGTTAATGATTAGTCTATTTTTTAATTAAAATTGATGATATTCAAAAAATAAGTATTGAAAATTATATAATTCGAAAAGTTTTTTTTAATTCCAATACAATACTTCCTGTTACATCATTTCTTATAAAAAAGTGTTGACTAACAATACAAAAAATAATTTATAAGTATTAATCGATAATAATATATCAACGGTTTTTAACATTTTTTCTTTTATACACACATACAGTTATGAATCTAATATAAATACAGAATACTGAAGTGCATTGAAAAATTCAAAAAAACAAACCGCGCTGATATAAAATCATCCTCAAATAGAACGTTTTGAAACGGTAATGAATAAATAAATGCGCTTTATAGAAGCTTATAAGACAACAACATAAAAGAATTCATGGAAACAGCTTCTTTTCGGCGGCTGTTCGAATTTCTTTCGTTTCCATATCCCCGCAACTGACTTCATTTTAGAGCTTACAATCGAAATTTATTAAAATACAATATATTTAAATCGACGACGAGAGGAAAATGGCAGACGCGTTTAATGATTTGAACATCGTGAATGTTTGTAATAAAAACAATCTGTATATATTTGTTTATTATTGACATAAATAAAATGTAGTATATAATAATCAGCATCCTATAAGTTGTTTACAGTCGATTTAATAGAAGACACATGTTGGATATTATTTCATATAATAAAATGTATTATAGCGAGTTGAGTTGTTTATGCACGTTTGTGGTATGCATTAACATATTTTTTTATTATCTAATATTTTTCTTGTTTTCTATAACGGTTTGTTTAAAGCTAGTCGTTGAATCAATTCATATCTTTATCTCGCAAAATGTTCAGTGAGTACAGTAAAAGAACATCACTATAGTTTTAAAGAAGTAATTTCATTTCAAATGAATCATTTTCTAACACAATAAGCTTTTATAAGTCTTCGATAATTATTTATTGTTTTCTCTAATGTACATATGTTTGAATGTCCATGACATCATTCTTACAGTTCGGCATTGTAGTTTTGGTGTATTAAAACATGATTCATTTATGTAAAAAGTAAAGAACATTATTATTATAATCTCTCTTTTATTTTTTTAAATGGTGTAAAAGAAAACATGAAAATATTTAGATATATTTACATTATTTTCTATTGAAGGATGATGATTTTATTTTGATCAATTCACAAAGAAAATATTAACGAATTTATTGGTGTTATTAGAGTTTAAAAACTTGTGTTATTTAATATTAAATATAGGCCTAGATTTATGTTTTATTAAAAAAAATAAAAACATGTGTATACTAAAGACATGTGTATACGAAAACATGTGTATAGTTTCTTTTTAATAAAACACAAATCTAGATGTCACATTTGTATGATCCAATATTATCGTTAGAATTCAATTATATAAGAAAATGATTTTTTCCTTCTTTCAAAAGAATTTGAATTTATAATTTTTATCATTTTTTTAAAAAATAATATGAAAATTTCAAAGTATTAACGTTGTAAATTTTTATTAAAAAATGAATTAGCTACATTACGATTTTGTACTGTCATTAAAAATATTTTTATTGTATAATAAATATTATTTGTAAAAAATAATTTTTATTTTAGTGTTTATTGAATTATGATTTTTTTAATCATCTCTCTTATTTTTTTATGTCAAATTAAAAGTAATATTATTTACACACATGTATAAATCTCAGTATTATACATTTTAAAAATATGATTTTAAAATAAATTTCTTTATTTTTCGAACTTGTTCTCTGACATAACATTTCTCATAATTTACATAATTGCTAGTAAGTTAAAACTTACAGAAAACTACCAGTCGTACCAAAACACGTATTACGACCACTTCTTTTCAAAACTGTCCAATTAAATGAATTTATCGTTTTATTTACCACCATTTTTATCTTGTCCGTAGTCCATTTAAAAACAATTCACATTTCCTCTTACGTTTCCGTACAAGAAAATCCGCATATAAATTTCATTATCTGTATAATGCGACAATATTTAATCTGAACAACTCACTCAACATTATTCAATTATGTTTCAAACGGCAGCCAGACAATATCCACTGGCATAGAGACGACCGGTGACCCATCAACATTCCAAACCGACAGGTATTTCCTTTGTTAGTGGACAACACGTCGAATGCAATTAGACTGTGACCGCACTGTTTTATCAATCATCCGCGTGTGCATACACGAATGGCTCGTGTGTTTACCGTCTAGGAACGTTCATTCAAACCGCAAGAGATGTTCTCAAGTCGTTATTGAAATGAGATGATGGTAATTCGTAACTGTTTGAAAATACGCCATTCTCTTTTCTTATGACGGACATGAGAAACTATTTACGTGTTTAGACATACCTGTATATATTCATATGTACGCGTACCGTATACATGCGTTGAGTCATTATAAAAAAAGAGTTATGACGTTGCCCCGCATTATGTTGGTTTTACTGCAGATCTAAATGTCTTTTTAAATGTTTATCTGTTATAAGTATATTTAAATGATATATTCGTATTATTTAAAGAGCAACTTCTCAAAATTATACAAGTTTGTCAGTAGTATACACACACACAGATATATATATATATATATATATATATATATATATATATATATATATATATATATATCATTATTAAAATCAGCTTAAATCAGCCCATTGCTAAGTGAAAGCTTCACTAAATGTTACTATTCACTGATATTTACTTATATTCACCACATTGATTAGATAGGTTGAAGAGATTTTTTTTATTCAGGGTTTACTCCCTTAGGCAAACTGCTTTCACCTTAGCTAAAGAGCTCCTCTTGTTCTTTATCTCCCAACTGGGATCGAATGTACTTTTCCTGCATGATAGGTGATGATGCTAATCACTACATCATTGATCGGTATGTATGTGTGTGAATGTATATATATATATATATATATATATATATATATATATATATGTATATATATGTATGTATGTATGTATATATATGGTTTTTCAATGAGAATGTCAGAACTTTGACAGCTGGTGACAGCTCCGTTTTAATTTTTTTAAACTCATTTTGATATTTCAACTTAGTATAGTTTTGCAAATTATCATGAAACGTTTAACACTTCAACAATGTTTAAAAGTTATAAAATATTTAATAGTTTTATTGAAACAAGAGTTTAATAAATCCATTATTTCACGAAATTGATCCATCAATTGGCCACCAAAATCATATGATCTAACTCCGTTGGATTATTTTTTTTGGGGTTATATGAAGTCATTGTACAAATAACAGAAGCATTAAAAATAAATATTGAATTTGTATTTCATGAAATTGTACTATAATTATGTGAAAGAGTTACTGAAATTGGACTAAACGAATGCACTATGTCAAGGAAAGTCGTGGTGGTCATGTGAATGAATTTGTTTCATCATTAATACCATAGAATATTTTTAAAAATAAAAAAAATAAATAATTAATTAATTAAATACTTTTTGTTTTATTTCCATTTAAACTTCTGAAGAGCTTATTGAAAAATCCTATATAAGTAACAGCCTTTTTTATTCATTACTGGATGAAAACTTCTTTCAAAATTTTCCACTTTCAGTCATCAAATTCTTTTTTCATCTTTTCCATATTAATGATTTTTTTATGTTTCTATTTTATTTATCCTGAAGAATGTTTCTATCTCATTAATTCTTCTCTTCTTAGACATTTTTATATCTTTTGATTTTTAATCCATAATTTCTGTTGTCCATCAATAGTCATCTTTTTTTGCTTCATAATCGACCCATTTCCAGTTTAAACCTTGTTATAATTTGTATAACTTTTGTTTATTGTCAAATCCATTCGTTTTTCTTTTTGCTTTTACCTATTATTCCTAATATACATCTTTCTAATCTTCTCTGTGCCATTTCAAGTAGCTAAATTATTCTAGTGTTTAAGACCCTTGCTTTATTGCTATAAGTGAGAATAAGTAGGTTGTTCTGATCAATAATATTTTTTCAAACATGGGGAGAAGAAAATTCGATTTTGAATTTGTTTTAAATTGACACTATTCCATTTTTATTCTCCTGTTCATTTGATTTAAGAATGTTCTTTTTGTATTAATAATCTGTTCTAAATCAACCATAGCTTTTAATTTCTTCCTTTTCTTTCTTTTTTGATCAGATTTTCTTTTAATATAAAAATTCACAGTTAATTATTATTTTCTAATTGTGATTGATCATTAAATTAATTTTTTGACTTTGTCTAATTTTTCTATTGTTTTTTGAGCTTGTTGAGATGATAATAGATAATTTCAGCAAATCGTATGTAAATACACACACACACACACACACACACATATATATATATATAATTGTTATTAGAACAAAAGTAGCAATAATTCCATTCATGTCTTTCCAAACCAACCATTTTGTATCTAAAAAACTCAAACGAAAAGATTGAATTTTTTCAACATACCAATCTTGTCTTCGTTCAGTATTCACAGGACCATCGTCGAGCTCATCCGTGCATACGAAATGAAATCGAGCTTGGTTTCTTCGAACGTGTATAATATTCAAGCATATAGAAAAATTAATCATCGACAATAAAAAACAATAATAACATTATTTCGATTCGAACGCATACGAGATTAGTTCTGTGAAATAATCTATAAATATTTGAATAATAAAAACATGAACATGAAACAAACTATCGATGGTTATCTATATTTACACGTGTACATTCGCGATGAAATATTCACAAAAAGGGACAATTTAGGTCGAAAATAGTTTTTTTTCTTTTTTATATTGCTGTGGAGAAAAATGTTCGTTATATTTTTTAGACATCGATCATAAAAATTCTCCAAACATGAAATATACATACAACGAACATTATATATAAACTTTTATTCACATAAAGTTGTATATAGTGTAAAATACACATTATATATATTATATATAGTATATATATATATATATATATATATATATATATATATATATATATATATATATATATATATATATATATACACACACTCACATTAGTAGATATAGACATGAAATATCTTCCGAATTTTTAATAAAGTATACAGTAATCTTGTAGTTGAACTGTCACTTTTGCTTTCGACAAAAACACTTAACGTTTCAAAAATATGTTTGGAAGTTACATTATTTATATAACTAAAAAGTACATTACTAAAGTTTATGATATTTATATCATTTTTCTTATATATATATATTTATATATATATATATATATATATATATATATATTTATATATATGGTAATCCAAATATGACGCTTAGATTTGTGTTTTATTAAAAAGAAACGTATGTATAGTTTTTTTTTAATAAAACACAAATCTAGGCGTTATATTTGGATTACTCTAAATAAGTTAATATGCAATTCTATCAAAATATATAACAGTTTATAAACAAAGAAAGTAAGTAGTAAGTAATTATTGTACACTTTTTAAATATTTTGTGCATTAACTACTGAAATGTAGAACCTGATCTTTATTTTTCATAATCGCAAATGTGAATCCAAATCACACATAAATTCGTTCGACATTTTAAACATTTGATATATCAATTCACCCCTAAATATTGTTGACACAAAATCGAATTGTATTTGTATATAAATACGATTTTTTATTCGATCTTTCTCTAATATCAATAATAACATTGTGTATAGAAAAAATCATAAAATAAAATATAAAATTTAATAGAAAACAGCTTATAAAATCAGTAATAGATACTTGTACGCACTGTACGTGAGAAAAGAGCCAATGTACGGTTATAAAATATGATTTATCAATAAACGTTGAAGTTACCATAGAGGATTCCGTCTCATAAAAACATAAAAGTACACACGTACGACTACAATAAAGTCGTCGACTGCGTAAACTCGTTCGTCATGAACGCGTTTTTACTGTGCTGAACGTGGAACTTGTATGCTTTACGTGGAATATACACGTCGTTAAGTCTTAACATTTTGTTATTCACGATATATATATATATATATATATATATATATATATATATATATATATATATATATATATATGCGGCAGCTATAAAACAAAGGTTAACGGTCACTGCATATAAAGACATCGGACCTGGGATGTGTGTCCGGTAGTGGATGTAATAATTTGTCATTATTTCTTGATGGCGTTCTGTGTCACATTTAGATCCATTTTGTGACAAAATACGAGCACATTTAACATTAAAAGTGACACGGTTAATATTTTGTTGCCGGTGTTATCGTTGTGTCGATTACTCGAACTTATGTTTCATTTTAACAAGTAATCGTGCTGACACTGACGTACATAAAACCACGAATGAAGTACACGTTTTGGTACGGTTTATTATTAACCTAAAAGTTACGCATCGTAGTGCATTTCACTGTTAGGATTTCGTCCATGCAAGAACATCATATTGTGTTGAGATTTTTTTTCTTTAAATGAAATTTGCAGACACGTTATACATATTATATGGAAGTACAGGAATATGTAGGAATCATGAATTACATATATATGGAAAAAGACAGTTATTTCTAAAAATAGATTAATAATTATTATATTTAAAAAAATGTTTTTCATTTCAACAAGATGATCGATATAATATATTAAGCTAATTAGATTTATTAAATAAATTAGGAAAATATTTTAATTTTTTTTGGAAACATTTTTAAAAAATAAAATAGTGTTTTGGAATTTTAAAATGAAATAATTATATTTTTTTCCTAAAAAAAATAGTTTTCATTTGTACATGATGACTAAAAAATATATTAAACTACTTTGATTTATTAAAAGTAATTAAGAAAATATTTTATTTTTTTGGAAACAATTTTGGAAAATAAAATTGTGTTTTGGAATTTTAAAAGTTAATAATTATATATTTTTTTAATTTGTACATGATGACTAAAAAAATCTTAAGCTAATTAGATGTATTAAAAAATTAGGAAAATATATTAATTTCCTTTTTAAGCATTTTTAAAAAATAAAATAGTGTTTTTGAATTTTAAAAGATTTTAATATTCAGATTATTTAAAAAATATATTCGATTTTAAAATAATGGAAAATAATTTTTAAAAATGAATATACAATTAAAATATTGTTTATTCTGGTCAAGTCTGGTCAGTAAGATAATTTGGACATTTTAGGGTCATATGAAAAAATTAAAAATAATTTAATAAGACATGTGTTAGACAAATTTGAAAATAAAAAAAAGGTAGAAAGAATTATATAGAAAAACAAGATTTGAATATATAAAAAAGTAGATGATTGATTCTGAATAAAAATAGAAATAATTAAATATATCAATAAACTTTTTTTTCATTTTATTTAAGTTATTTCAAATGTCGTGAACGTTCGATTTTTTATCTTTAAAAAATAATTATTAAACATGTATTGGAATAAAATTATTTACAATATATTTGAGTCATCAAAGGAAAGAAATTTGAGAATTTATGATCTATTCAGATATCTACTTTCTTGTTAATTATATATTCATTTCTATTTATTTTTATTAATTATTTTTTTGACATTTTTCAAGGTTATCAATCTGTATATTATTGTTAAAATATGTGTTTTTATATATCGATTGAGTAATAATATTTTTATGCATCGTATGTGATCTAAATAATTGATCCCATTTTGCAAGTATTAAAATTATTTTTATTATTTTTCTTTATTTTTATATATATATATATATATATATATATATATATATATATATATATATCCATTTAGATGATATCTCTTTTCCAGCCTGTAACGTTTTAAAATAACTACTTCCTTTCTTCTCTCCTACTGTATTTACACGAATATGATTGTTATTTTTATCAGATGCCTCTTGACTTGAAATCATTAATTAAATTAATATTTGAAATAAAATATTTGTCAACTGAACACATACATAGCTTAAAATATAAATCGATTGAATGTCACAATATATCAATGCCAGATTTAATATGATAATAAACGTAGTCAACAATGACCATTTCGGACTGACAAAATGTTGACGTTCATTTCCGTCTCATTGCCACAATAGGCGGTGGTTTGTTCGTACGACCCCCATCAATCGTAAGCGACAATGAAAGTCAACTGTCCGAACGTTACATAAAGTATTCAATGGTTCACCTTTACAGTAAGATGTACCTTCTACGACGTGTTATTTATCGAAGACGATCGATGGTTAACTCCAGTCGAATTGTGTTCGATAGAAAGTCGTAAATTGTTACACATACAAATATATATATATATATATATATATATATATATATATATATATATATATATATATATATATATGTTAAGTATTGTGTTTTTCTTGTAGATGCTTTATGATTTAATTTACTATTCGTTTTACCCTTTAACCCTTATAAAATATTTAATTTTTAGTACATTGCGTATGTCATACGTATTTGAAAAAAAAATAAAAGAACCTAATGAAAATTTTACAAAAATACTCTTCGGTTATATACAACATTATTTCATAGAAAACGAACAAAGCTCTATTCTACACACATATAAATATGAAATATAATCGATAAAAATTCACGAAAAAGAAAATAACGACAAACGGAACAAAAAATAAGTAAAATTTTATTTATTATTTTTTTTAAACAAAACGTATGCAGCAAATGTTAAAAAATACGACAGTTCTGTACATTCATACATTTAAATTGTACATTTTTAGTGATATCACATTCGGTATGTTTCTTGATAAGAAGCTGCTCTTGTCACTGAAAAGATTTATATAGAAATTTTCGAAGAGAAAATGTAAGAATATGGTATTCTCGCGACAAACAGATGTATCTGTTTTTTTTAAAAAAAATGTTTTACTATATTTTATATTTACTTTCGAGTCACGAACTTTTTCGAGTTAGAGTTACAAAAATATCTAAATTAATTGATCAGTTATTTTTTTATTTCTGAAAATATTTTTATTGATTTTTATTAAGCTTTAATGGCTGTTGATTTTTTTTTATTAAACATTTTAATTATTTGAAAATTGTTCAACAGAATGATTAATTCTTCCATAATATTAATTTTGCAATGTACTTTATATTTCAAAAAAGTATTGCAATTTCTGAATTAGTAATCAAATTTGCAGTTTTTTCAATGAAAATATTCATACAAAAAAAGTAATTTCATTTTTAATTGATTTTTGTCATTGATGGGAATTTAATGCTATATTTAATTCTTTTATTCAACTTTTTAAATCACTGCCCTTGTTGTATTTTATCGGGAACAATTTCATTTTTTGTGTCATTATCAGATAGTAGATACTATCATACTTATATAAACTAAGCTATTTTTATATTTGTATCAACTAAACTAATTGAAAAGTCCTGGAAAACAGTTGTATTAAGATATAAATACAGTTGAATTTTCCTAAATTGAATAATTATGATAAATACGCCTAATTAGTATATATATATATATATACGTATGTATGTACGTATATGTACTGCATTTATGAGTTTACAATTATTGACTCAGACTATAAAATATATCTATTAATTCTTTATTTCGTAATTATTTAAAAAAATCTATTTACTAACAAATTCGTTACTTTATTCTAAAACATTATTTTCTTATATTGTATTTTATTAACAAAAGGATGTCCGTTATGTGACTATTAAATAGAAATTTTTCTATGAAATATTCATTTTAGAAAATTTATTATTCCTAACTTAATCCTCTGTTATATTTAATTCACAATATTAGATAAATCATTTTATGTCTTTTTTGTTATTTCTTGTTGCGGTCAATTGTAGTGTTTGTTGTTCGATCATTAAATTTCTAGGTAAATACTTATGTTTACTAGCCTACCTAACAAAACCAACTGTGTTGAACAACTACACAAATACAATAAAAATATTGAGTTGAAAATCTTATAATACTTACATATTTTTTATTGAATATATATATATATATATATATATATATATATATATATATATATATATATATATATATATATATATATGTATATATGTGTGTGTGTGTGTGTGTGTGTGTGTGTGTATAAACATATGTATGTGTGTTTACAATTATTGATTAGCATTAAATTTATAAAGTGGCGATGAACTAACTGTATATACGATAAGCTCCGCTACCAATTTTTTATTGCAGTTCCACAAAGTGTTTTATTAGTTGGCAGACTGTAAATCATGAAATAAATCATATAAATATGACCCTATTAAACGGCATGGAATCGAACAATTGATGCAGTTATTTAATTTACAGTACCATCATTAAGCAAGTAATGTATATAAATCAGTTCGGGCTTGTGTTTAAATTAAACTAATATTGGAATTATTTATACGATACAATGAATATTTCAATTTGAACAGACTAACGATTAGTTGAATTGTTTATATGACACATGTATGCATTTTTAATAACCCCTCAAATAATTTATTTAGCCTAATGGTTTCTCAATCGATTAATGTATAATATATCAATATCTTAAGACAAAGTAATCTGTTAATTTTATTCCTATTAATTTTTTTAAAAAAATAATTTTATCATTTGAAAATATTAAATGTTTTCATTTAATTTAAAAATACTCCATTTGTACATAATTTTAATTCGTTTTTATTAATTCGAGTGTTAAATATTTTTACCTATCATTTTCTATAAGATTTAAAATATCATATGTTATTTATATACCTACTCAATTTGTATCTGTATAATGATTTTATTGTTGTTTAAATTGGTTTTCTTTTCAGGTAGCTGATCTTTTTTAAATCTTTTAAATTACTTTATATATTACATATTACAAGTGCTTGTATTGAAATTTATTTTATTTCTTATTCAACAAAAGAATATTTTTTTATTAATCCAAAAAAATGTCTACTTCAGATATTTGCAACGATAGGAGTTTATAGAAAAAACCTTGATCTAATGAATTGTATAACCATTTTTACAAGCACCAAGATTAAGAAAGATAACAGCAGTGACAAGTGGCTACTAAATAATTTTTATTTCGCACTGTACATATTGTGTAAATGCAAAGAATAAAAATATAATAAAATTAATTGATTCAATTAATCAATAAACATTTTATTATAAGAAATATTTACGTGTTCTTTGAACTTAATCATTTTAGAAAGTAATTAATCTAGTTTTTGTTTAATTTCGATATTCAGTGCACGTGAATTATTTATAGAATAAATAAAATTCAAGAAAGTATTTGCAATTAAAAAAAATATAAGTGCATTAAGTAGATATCTTTAATTCGATTCTAATCTTGTAGCCATATGAATTAAAAAGTAGCTAAAGTAAAAGGTAACTTATTACTAAAAAGTAGTTTGATTCAAATACATCAATCAATGATTTTAATTTTTATAAATTATTGTTTGAATGAGAGATTGAAGAATGTTCACTTTGTTTTAATAGATCTTAATCTACTTTAAATCTTTTAAATTAATTATGAATTACAGTTTGCTATTACATAAAATTGTCAAAATTCTGATGGATTGTTTTAAATGTTTCAGTGAAAGATTTTGTGAAGTTATTACAAAATATAATGAAATTTCTTCGCTTGTATAAACTGTAAAAAACCTTTAAAAATTGAAACTTGTTAAATATTTCTATAGAGATACATGTGTTGAAGTGTAAATAAAAACCGTTAAACAAATTAAAATATCTGTAAATAAATGGCAATAGCTAACACACTATATTAAAAACGAGTAATTTATCAGTTTTTTTCTAAAAAAAAATAATTGTTATTATAAATTGCTTACATATTGTCTAGAAGATATATTTATTTATTTTTAAAAAAATTAACATTTTTAAAATTTGAAAAATGGTGATTTTTCAAAAAAACTAAAAATTTAAAAATAATGAAATCAAAAATATTAATTGATGTTCTTATCGTAGAATGGCGTATTTGAAGTATTTTTATCATTTTAAAGTGGACTGTACTTTATAATTAACTAAAAATGAATTTTTTGAAATCTTGAAAAAATCAGCCAATTTTCCATACTATGGGTCGTGGTTATTTTTTGACCAAAAATCGAAAATTTGAAAAGTTAGAGTTTTTGGCTATAAATCGATCCATTTGGATAATATAATATACATTCTGTTCAAAAAAGCTTCTAAATATCGAAAAAGTGAAAATATGGAATGTTTCCAAAATATTATTTTATACTGAAAATTCAAAAATTGTAAAAATTGAAATTATTATTGATTTTTTGATATAAAATGGTATATTTGAACTTATTTCATCATTTTAATGTAAATTAGATTTTATAATCAACTAAAAATCGACTTTTTGAAATTTTGAAAAAATCAGCCAATTTTCCATACTATGGGTCGTGGTTATTTTTTGACCAAAAATCGAAAATTTGAAAAGTTGTAGTTTTTGGCCATAAATCGATTCATTTGGATAATATAATATACATTCTGTTCCAAAAAAGCTTCTATTTATCGAAAAAGTGAAAATATGGAATATTTCTAAAATTTTATTTCATACTGAAAATTCAAAAATTTGAAAATGTAAAAAAATAAAATTATTATCTGATATTTGGGTATAGAATGGGTATATTTGAAATATTTTCATTATTTTAATGAATCACATTTAGGTGATTTCTTTTTAAATAATATCAAAAAAAAAAAAAACATTTTCTATTATTAATGTTGAAAAGTGACATCACAATTATTTTAAAAATGCATATATAAAAAAATACCTAATCGATACGAAGGACCATTAAAACAAAACCGAAAAACACAAAGCTGGAAGAAACAATTAACTATAATGATGTGTTATCAAATTTACTTATTTTTTCCCTTAGACAATTATAAAACAGAAATTCCATGAACAGAAAAGTACTTAATTACAATTAATCACAAAACGTGGAAATATCAAACACGGCGAATTGAAAATTTCTTGATAAATGTACCCGTTGTTCCATTTCATTGTTTAATTACTGTATTTCATTAATTTCGGTTTACTAATGAAAGTTCAACTCGTGTTCTTAATATCGCGTTTTAACGACAATGACTGCATTTATTACGAAATAATACTGACTTAATTTTATGACATTAATAAAAGTCAATTATGCTGTAATTTTAACGTTTTTTTATATTTTTTATTATTTTTTATCGTTTATATAGATCAATGAATTTAATAGCATTCGAGTGCACTAATAAAGAAAGATATTAGCACTCGTATCGAATTTCTCTCCCTGTACGACAAATGCAATTAGTATAGTTTAGAAAATACGTTTTTTATAGTTATGGATCATTTAGATGGATCTCAATTGTGTTACACGGTTGGAATTCAATCGTACGATAATTGATAATTACTTTTTTCTCATTCAATTTATCGATGAAATAGTTTTTCAGTTTTTACAATTATATATACACATACGAACTTACATACACACACGCATATATATATATAATTCAAGTTTACTTTCGTAAACGTTTTTTCACAATCTGTTTTTCTTTACTGATAACGTTACCACAATTGAAGACCTATTCGTACGAGTAATATTTGCCATTTTCATTCACATAATCAATTTATAGATCACAATTGTGTCTGTTTGCTTTTAATCAGCGTGCCTCCTCTTATCTATTAATTGCAGGCTACAATCTATCATGGATGCTGCATGTTATTTACGCGTACCTCAACATATAACCAAGGGTCGATTGTATTTGTAGCATAAACATATATGTAAATATATATATATATATATATATATATATATATATATATATATATATATATATAAAGATTTTCCGTACAGATGTCATAAATTTATCAATTATTTTTAATGTAATGTACATAAAGATATTCTAATCGAAATTATTTACGAGACGACTGGCTGCGTATGTCCCTGATTTAGAATATCTCCGTCTATAATAATTAAATTCATGTCATGGTCTTGTGGGCACTATGCGTGTATTTCAGACGGGAGGGTCTCGACGTTTTACTCTTCTATTGCTAATTAGGGTTTCGTGAATCGTCACCCAAAATACTTACTAACGTATTTAACTCACTGCGACATACCATACAAATCACAAGTTTATCCGTGGATTCGCTCGTTTATTAAGCTATTACTGTTCTAAAATTCTTCGTGAATTGTGTTTGGTATATATAATTGTTTTCCTTAAATATTAGATGGATTAAAGTTTAAATAACTATTATTTCAATCTTTCATAAATGTGCTTCAATGTTCATATCAATATTTTCAAATAACTATCATTCTCAATAAAGGTTTTGAAAATCAAATTAGAAAATTTGTAATTAGTAAAAAATCCTTACAATAGGATTTGCAGTTATAATCAGTCATATATTATTATCGAAGTGATAGAGAATGTAATATAATGTAACATATAAAAATTAAAATGTTTTTTAAAAAATGTAAATAAATAAATGTCAAAGAAAATTAATCTCTTTTTAGATACAAAATTGTGTACATATATAAAGGGTAACAACAACATTTCAAAAACAAAGTAATTCAATTTTCATTGTAAAATATTATATAGAAGTGTATGAGAGATGTCCAGAAAATAAATTCAAATAGAATTTAAATTATTAAAAAAACAATCATTTGAACATTTGTTATTGTCAATTATAACATTTTAAATTGATTCTTTATAAAATTCTCAATGTAATTGATTTCGAAACTAATTCACAATGTAATTGCTTTTAGAATTGACACAGTTGTCATATTGATGAAGAAATAATTGTATACTCTCAGCAAAAACTGGTTTCTCAAATAGAAACTAGAGATGTATGCAAAAAGAAACAGATTCAAAAATATAAGTTTGTCAGATGTAACCCTTTTAAAAACTATACACATTTTTTACTTTGTTGATCAATTTAACTTCGAGTCGAGCTTTTTTACACGATGATATGAAATCAAACAGAATATCATCCACATTACACTCTCGTCACGCAAAAGCTCAATGGGATTAAAAATCATCTATGACGTTTTAATATTTTCAACGACGTGATCGGGGATAAAATATATATTTGATATTACAGACGTCGTTACAAACGTTTTGAAAAGTATGTGTTTAGACAGAATATGTCAAAGAAAATTTTAGAAAAGTTGTAATAGACATTCGGATGTATGAACATATATATATATATATATATATATATATATATATATATATATATATATATATATATTAGGTGTTGAAATTTGAGGTTAGGAAGTAAATTGGCCATTATTTAATGAAATGTCAAATATTAAACTGTCATTATTTAACATTTGTTTATTAAAAACTTGTGATTGTTTGTGATTGAACGCTACACGCTTGAACAAGTGAAAATTCACTATCAAAATTATGAAAAATTTACGTCAATGCATAAAATTTGTGCATCTTTTCCTCGTAATCAAGTGTCTTCGGAGCCTGTTGTTCGTAACCTAATCGCTAAATTTGAACAATTTGGTCCTGTTAGAGACCACATACTAAAAACATATACCCGTAGTGGTTCAGTTGAAAATATCGCTGCTGTACATAAAAGTGTTGAAGAAGATCCTCAGACATCGATTGACGTTCACAGCAATTAAATATCACAAGAAGCACTCTGCATAAAATTTTACGAAAAGATTTGCATCTTCATGCATATAAAGTCCAGTTGACACAAGAACTGAAGCTATCTGTTCATCATTTGCGTCGTATATTTGTTAATTGGTACCAAGAAAAAAAAACAGAAAATGCTGAATTTTTTAACAAAATCATCGTCAGTGATGCATCGTATTTTTAATTAAATAGTTATGTAAATAAACAAAATTGTCGCATATGTGAAGTAACAATTTGAAAGCCATTGTTTAACAACATTTACATCCTCAAAAAGTCACTGTTTAGTGTGGTTTATGGGCTGGAAGCATCATTGGTCCATACTTCTTTGAAAATGAGCAGGTGTTCGTGCTACAGTTAATTCAGTGCATTATCAAAGCATGATACCAGTTTTTTTGTGGCCGGAACTTGAAGATTTTGATATCAATGGCATGTGGTTTCAACAGGATGGTACTACAAGCCATACAACTTATACGGAAATCAATTTATTCACAACCAAATTTAATGGACATTCAATTTCTCGTAATGGTGATGTTAATTGGTTGCCTAGATTTTGTGATTTAACACCGTTAGACTTCTTCTTATGGGGTAATTTGAAAAATAAGGTATATGCCAACAAACCAGCAACGATTCAAGAACTAAAGGTTGAAATTCGTGCAGTTATAACTGAAATACAACCTCATTTATTGCAAAACGTGTTTCAAAATTTCTACAAAAGAGTGAACGTCTGCCGATGTGGTAGAGGAGACCTTTTAGCTGATATTGTATTCCATTCATAATTCCCATATTTCTACTTTACATTGATACCAATAAACATTAATTTTTCTTTAAAGAACTATTTTATTTATAAATTACTTCTTAACCTCAAATGTGGACACATTATATATATATATATATATATATATATATATATATATATATATATATATATTTGTACAGATGCATGCATGTGGGTATGAATATTGAAAATGATAATCTGATCTCATACATCACAGTTGCGTAAAATGTACATTCACATGCAATGACAGGCTGTTCGCAAATAAATAACCGAGCCACGACGACGCATGAATCAATTTCAATTGCGCTTTATATAAACCAGAGGTCATCCGCAATTGATCTTGTTATATGTTTTAATATTAATCTGTGTATATTGAACGATACGTCGGAGACACCGTCCTGTTTATCTTTATCTGTTTATTCTATTCGACGACATCGACCGATGCTGAATTATGGACAAATTTTGCGTTTTTTTCCCCCAACGTTACCCACCCCATCAGTTCGTTTTCCCACCGACTCTTCCGTATCGGCACGACGAACGCGTTTATATGTTTTATACGGTGTCTGCGTTTTATTGATGGTATCACATCGGAATAAATCTCATCCGTATATATCATATTTTAAATAATTATTTGTTCTCCTATATATTTGTTTTGTCTAGCAAACGGTGCGATTTCGAACGGACGATTTACTGCGTACGAGTTTTTCTCCTCGACACTTTTTTTTATTATTTCAATCGGAACTCGTGACACACGAGACGAAAATAGAAGAATCCCCAGACTAGATTTAGTATTATCGCGGAAATGTTGTATACATCTCCGAACTTCGTGTCAGTTTAAACGAAAAACATAAAGTTATGTCAGATTGGTTTTCGTGTGTGTTCAACTATAAGTCACGACGAGTTGATCGATTCAGTTCGACGATTATTATTGTGTTTTATAATAGTTTTGAAACTATTCGATATTCTCATAAATTCTTTTTGGCAATTTCTAAATTGGAATTATTATAGTTTATTATGGAAGAAATTCGTTCAATCAAAATAAGTTTATAATTACTAACAGATATTACATTCTAAATATTTTTATTGTCTATTATGTAAATTCGTAACAAATCTTGAAAACATACTTGAAATATAAATTAAAATATTTTCACAAAATTAATTTATTATTTAACCTTGCGATATTTGGATAGTGAAATTTCCATCAACGATCAGGTGAGGTTTGATTGATCCAAATATTTTTTCATTTCAATAAAAATTACAAAATGTTAAACAACTTATTAGGACATAAACTGTGAAAAAAATATTTTCAAAAATGCGTTTCTTATATTAAGATAATAAAATAATAGGGTTAAATTACAATTACAAGATTAAATAAGGTTATTTTAAATATATCTAAATTATCAAAATGATTGTCGACAATTTTATAAATCAGTTTCAAAGTAATGTACGTTTGTTTGAAAAATTATCAGAAATGAAATTTTGATTCATTTTAACACAAATTAATTTTCACCCTATGTTATAAAGTGTTAAATAATCATTTATTGTTCACTTGGTTATTTATAATAATAATGAATTTATGTGCATTTGACAATAAACCATCATCGTCAGAGTTATTTTGTTATAAAAAATCACGATTCTCATAAATTCTTTTTGGCAATTCCTAATTTGAAATTATTATATTATGGAAAAAATTTATTCAAGCAAAATAATTTTTAATAAGTATTTACATTGTTTTAAACATTTCTTTTTTGTTGTTAAAAATAAACATATTTTTACATAAATTAGTCTTTCACAAAATTTTAATTACAAATGAATCAATCATTCACTCTAACATCACAAAATTTTATGTATAAAGTAATTACTTATCGGCTACTTAATTCGTTAATATGCATTTTCAAAGCCATACTATCATCGTCACATAGTTTAATTTTAAAATCAGATTTTATAATTCAACACTCTCATGATGAATGGCTAATAAATGATTAATGAACATTTTTCAAGTCTCTATGTACTGGAATTAGTGATTATTTTTTTTTAAAAAAAATTACACCACTAACATTTGAATATTTCTCTATATATTTTTAAAAAAATCGTGTTATTTAAAAAATGTTACTTATTATTTTCTTAGATATGTTTTTAGTTATCCATTTTCTGTTTATTTAACTACTATTGTCCAAATGAAAAAATAGAACAGATAGTAAAATTAGACCACTAACATCTGAATATTTCATAAATGTATAAAAATAAAATTCGGATTATTTAAAAAATGCTTACTGTTATTTTCATACATATGTTCTTAGTTATTCATTCTCTGTTTATTTATCTACTATTATTTAAATGAAAAAATAGAACAGATAGTGTATAATAACTTAATTTTGTTGACGCAGAGAAATTCGATACAATTGTTGATTATTTTTCTTAGAATAAACTGCGTTTTTTTATTTAAAATAGAGTAATGCTTTGTTAGCAAGTATGTGTTTTGTATTTATATATATATATATATATATATATATATATATATATATATATATATATATATATATGTGATGTGCAGGTATGTAATATAAGTATGGACATGAATATTTAAAAAAGTGTATGACCTCGTCTCGACCTATAATATATCACAATTCATTCCATCTGGTACACCATTAGAGTTTCAACGAAATTAAGGTGGCTAATAAGCTAACCCGTTGACAGGAAAAAGAATTGTGAGCAATTCAGTGTCTCTCGTTCTGTAATTAGCATGTTGCTTTAGTCGTTGGTTAGCGGCACGGCAGTATGACCAAAAATTCTATCTACCAGGTAGGTCTGTTGCACTGAACAACTTTTCCGGTTACATCATGTCGAGTCACGGTCACCAACCGTCAACATTTCGCGTACGCCTACGACTGTTGTGATGGCAGTGTCACAGCCGTCATTTGCTTTTAGTCGAAACAACACTATTAGTACGATGTTGTGTAGGGTCCAAAAAAATAATAATTACATGCCACGTACTCGCAGGTATGTGTGTGTATGCGTGGATGTGTTTTTTGTATTTTTTTTTCAGTATATTTTTAACAAATGTAGAGACTTACTTTGCTTAAAATAGTCGAATGGTTGGTTGATCTGCATCTGTTCGTGTTGTCTTTAAATCAACAGAGAACATCCGTGTTTGTTTGCATTTCAACTAATGTGATGTTTTTAAACAACGGATAAAATCATCTCGAGACTATATGTTTTAAATAAATCAAGTTTAAGTACTAACGATGACATTTTTTTTCATTTTTTTTTTGTATACACATATACATAGAAACTAAAGACTTTGCATTGTCATTACAGTCACTAAGGTCTTTTATACATGTATTTATGTATTTTCAAGTGTGTATATATATATATATATATATATATATATATATATATATATATATATATATATATAAAATCAAATTTATTTTAAATGAGAATCTTATAAGTATCCTTGTAAAAAGTACAAAGAAAACTTAATACAAATCAAATAAAATAGTCATTATTTAAACAGTATACTTTTATGTGTAACTAATTACTTAAAAAATCAATTTTAATAACATGTTATACAGCAGCTGATATCAATTTGTGTAAATTTTAGTTTAACATTTATGTGTGCATTATTGTAGATGATATGGTTTGTTTATTTATGACAAAAGAGTTATTTTTTTTTATTTTAAAAACATAAATGGTTGTGTAAAAATATTTTTTGTGTAACTGATAAATTTCTAATATATTTGGATAAATATGGTTATTTTTGAATCAAAAATTAAAATAGGATTTTTTTCTAAAATGTTACCCATGTTTTCATTTATGATACATTTTTATTTGACTTCAGAAAAACTATTTTTTATTAATGAGTTTATGAAATCTATCAATTTTTCTTACTTAGTTGGTGTTATTTTTAAATAAAAAATTAAAATGTTTAACAAGTTGAATTTTTTGATCATAAGTCAATTCATTAAGGTAATAAAATATACATATTGTTTAGAAGATATGTTTATTTATTTTAAAAAATGAACAATTTAAATTTATTTGAAAAATTGAGATTTTTCAAAAAAATTGAAAATTTAGAAATAAATAAATTTAAAATATTAAGTGATATTCTTATTGTAAAATGGTGTATTTAAAGTATTTTCATCATTTTAAAGTGAATTATACTTTATAAACATCTAAAAATCAACTTTTTGGAATTTTCAAAAAATCTACTATTTTTCCATACTATGGGTCGTGGTTATTTTTTGACCAAAAATCTAAAGTTTGAATAGTTTAAGTTTTTTGCCATAAATCGATCCATTTGGATAATACAATATACATTCGGTTCAAAAAACACTTCTATTTATCGAAAAAATAAAAATATGGAATATTTTCAAAATCTTATTTTATACTGAAAATTCCAAAATTTGAGAATTGTAAAAATTGTAACTGTCATCTGATTTTTTGATATAAAATGGCGTATTTGAACTTATTTCAACATTTTAATGTAAATTAGATTTTATAATCAACTAAAAATCGACTTTTGAAAATTTTGAAAAATCAATCAATTTTCCATACTATGGGTCGTGGTTATTTTTTGACCAAAAATCTAAAATTTGAAAAGTTATACTTTTTTACCATAAATCGATCCATTTGGATGATACAATATACATTCGGTTCAAAAAACACTTCTATTTTTCGAAAAAATAAAAATATGGAATATTTTCCAAATCTTATTTTATACCGAAAATTCCAAAATTGTGAAAATTGAAATTGTTATTGAATTTATTGTTATAAAATAGTTTAATTGAAGTTTTATCAATATTTTTAACTACGATATATTTTTATTTGATTATATAAAGGCTATTTTTATAAAAATTAAATTGTGAAAAAATCGACATTTTTGCATACTATGGAAAAAATCCTCTTTATTAAAAAAAATGAAATATGAAATGTTTGACCAATTAATAAAACTTGAAATTGTAAAAAATGTAAAAGTAAAACTTTTTAATTGATATACTTTTTTTAAAATGAAATATTTGACTGGTCACTAATACTTTTTTTGAAGATATATATTTTTTATTTCACCGTAGAAAAGTTTTTTTTTTGCTTATTATCAAAATTAAACAATTTTCTTATATTATGAACTGTATGTTTCAAATCACAAGTCTAAAGTTTATAATACCTGATAAATTTACTGTAAATATGCATTTAAATTAAATATATATAATTTAGTTTTTAAAATATATACATAATAAATAATATTCTGACATTTTATGTATATACACATGAAGTAGTATTGACTCTCTGAATTCATATGCATATATATGTATATATTCAATAAGTAAAATTATAAAAGAAAATTTAATGTTCAATAAAATTTATTATATAATAAAATTAAAATTTACTGTTCATTAAAGTAATTACTTGATTTAGACTATTTGAATTATGTACCTTATTATATGATGTATATAATTACATTTCTATTAGTTTTATAATTTTTATCCATTTACATTTATCACATTCATATTGTTAATAACGTAGTAAAATCTCTATTAATAAGTACTAAAAAAACAATAACATGTTATGAAAAGATTAACTAATAAATTGTTTCTTTTTTCAGGTAAGTCACTAGCAATGATCTCTTCATTTATTAACCAAGAATTGAATGTGTAAGTTAAATCTACCGAGTTAATTTACTAATCAACCTCAATTTATTTCTTAACAAATTTTTTCGTGTACTTTTTGTATTTCGAAATTACATTTATCTTTTTATATTTAACGTTCGCACGAAATTCAAACTGATGACCTTGTGTAATTATTAATTTAGTACTAGTAATGACTTTTTATGTTACTTAATGTATAAAAAATATCATTACTGCTATAATGAGTTTCTATTTTTATTATAAAATAGACTTGTAAATTTTTATATATATATATAATTATTGTGTGCAATGAATTTATATACTACTTATAAAAGAATGCATGAGACCAGAATAACTAAATAATTAATAAATTGTAAAATACAATGGTTAATAAATTCCATAACTTTTTAAAAATATTTTTTTTTGTCGAAAAATCAAAGAAAGTGGTAAATTCTTCGAAATTTTGAATAAATAAGGTAATAAAACGTCACAGTGAGTTTTATTTAACGCGGGGTCGATTCTACAAAAGGACCATTCGAGTTTCGTACAAAAAAAAAATATTCAAAAGACATCACAAACAAATTATTCTTCTGACCTTGTCCCAAAGTCGTTCCGAACAAACTACGAGAATCTGGGGAAATATTTTCGTGTAAATTCACCAACTGCTATTATCTCCTTTTTCATTTTAATAACATTTCGCCGAGTTGTGACCGCTGCATCGATTAGTTACATTCTATGACACATTATATTTTTTTACGCGTACACTTGATTTATCACAACATGAACAATGATAACGAACGATTTTTTTCTAAACTAGTTTCTAGTCAGTCTATTGATTTCGTTCTAAGTAACCTTATTTTATTATTTATTAAATGTATAATGACTTTTTTATGAGCCATTTAACGATAAGACACGATGTTAAATTGAAAAAAATTTGATTTATTGTGCGATATTTTAAATATGCTGTTCTTTTAAAGAGAATAGCTCGCTAGAGACGCTTAAATTCCGGTCTGTTTTCTCTTATCATTACATGTATTTTGATAGTATTGTTAAAATAAAGTTTATTTGTTTGCATTACGTGTTTAATTATAATATTTAATATATTATTCGAAAATAATTTTAATCCGAAAATTTAAAAATGTTATTTAGTAATTTATAACAAAATATCTAATCCAATTGAATACAAATGAATCTTTCATCCCAAAATCAATTGGGAATTTTTAAGTGTTCAATAATATTTTTTTTTTTCATTTTATTCTTTGGTACGAATTTTCGTGGTCATTTCATCAGTGTCAAATCGTTGCATTGTAAAATTTTATATACATATTTTATAATGCTGCTCTTTGATGGTGATGAAGTGACCATCGAAATGCGTATCAGATAATTAAGTGAATAATAAGTAATTATTAAACAAAACATACAAAATTTTATCAGTGAGTGATTTATGTTAAAGCAAATTTGATAGAGTATTATAATAAATACTGATCTAAATATTAAATGTATTTATTTTTTAAATATTTAAATAATTTCTTAATAAATACATAAAGTACACATATGACAATATTTTATGTGATTGTTAAAAAAATATTTTTAGTAAAATACAAATTTATATATATATATATTTTTAAAAATTAATGTTTCCTTTTTTGAAACGAATTTTAATAGTCATACAGTTTTTTTATTGGAGCATAAAATATATCTATAAGAATATCATTTGTGTTCAAATATTTTTTTATAAAATCCCTTATAGCTTTAACGTTTTTTAAGTAATTTCCTCTATTCAAATAGATTTTTTATTGAAGCTAAAATATGAAAGAGAATATCTTTTATCTGAATAAAATTCTTTAATAAAAAAGATATTACCTCACTTTGAAAATAATTCCATGACTGTTGAAAAAGTCAACAATAAGTGATTTTTGAACGCTTGTATAAATTGCCTGAAGAAATAATTTATTTGATGAAAAGTCTGTTTAATTAAAATGTCAATATTTATTATCAAGATTTATAATTCCAAATTTAAATATCTTACTCATTTTTTAATAGATAAATATGATAGTGTAGTGTTTTATATACTAAAATCATTTCATTTATTTGAATTATTTCTTTTTGTAACTAAAAATGAAATTATCGCATTATTCTATGTTTATTTTTGTGGCATAAAATCGTTTCAAACTCTGAATTTAATTAAAATTTAAAAAAAAATCTATGAAATGTTTCTATGTTATATGAAATATTTTATTTCATTTTCCATCGGAGTCTTAAATTAATTAATCTGTACATAAAATCGTTTCTAAAATTGATATATTTTATATATAGAAAGCGATTGTCTGAAATTTTTCCATACGTTTCGATTTGTAACATATCTTAACCAAAAATCTTTATCCTAAATGACCACTAAATCAATAATAGTACAAGACAGTTATATAGCTCAGATACTAATCAAACGGAATAACATATCCACATCCAGTTTACAAGCAAACTGGAACTAATTTAATACAGCCAGTGTATGTATCTGGTCACTGAATTATGCGAGGACGTAAAAAGGGGAATAAATAATGACCCCTATTGAAATTGCTCTTACGGGAAAACTACAAAGTTTAGAGAGAAACGCTTACGACGACACATCCATTATTTTTTTTCTGTCCGACACGCGAATGATTAGTGACACTCGTCCCTTTTAATATTTCAGCGAGCGATTGTTCGACGTCTACGTGTTTTTGGCAATTGTTCAAAATAGAATTACCGCACTTGTATGTGTTGTATCCATGTACAATATATGTCACTATAATGTAATCCACTAGATACACTGCAATGCGCACATGTTCTTCCATGTATATGTGTCTGTATATTATTCTCAACATTTATTGTATTCTATCTTCCACTAACTCCAACTTAACAAACTTGTAAAACATCATGTTTGACGACGGCTTCCGCGTAATGGATAACATTGTTCATCTGTGGCAAATTCTCTTTTATTAATTCGTTCAACATGTTCCTATTCAATGCGGTTAGCGTTATTCCAAATGAGCTTCGGAATGAGTTAAAAATGATATATTTTTCCGTTAGCCGTTAGAACGTTTTTTTCCCTTCAAAGTTTAATCTTGTAGTCTGTTTTTGTTACGCTTGATTTAAATTAATGCCATTATTATTAAGTTTCTTTATGTTATCGTAAGTTTTTTCGTACTCGTTCTCTTAAATACATTCACAGTATAAATAATTACGTAGAATATAATAATGGTTATTGTTTATTTTTTAAATACTGACAGACAAATCAATTTATATTCATTTCAGTGAATTTTTGTTGCGTTATTAAAACTGATAAATATAACGGCGTGTTTATTTACTAAGGTATTGTTTATTTATATACTTTGTTCTTTTTATAAAAAAATAATTCATTGGCGTATCATTTTATATTTTATTATTTACACTACTCACAAATAAATCTAATAATTTTACATGACTAAACAGTATTACTGAAAAATTGTTCAAAAGTAACACAAAGAATAATTCTTGAAACTTATAATAAATCAAAAAATCAAGAAAATCATATTTTTATTCAATTTTGTTGGGTACTATGTTTTATGTTTGATTTAAGTAAAAATTAATTTGATAAACATTTATGTATGTATATGTACTAACAAAATGTATTATATTAATATATTTTTCTGAGTACTGAAAATAAGTGAATGGGTTTATAATAGTTTTATATAGGGCGATTAAAATGAGATTGAAGTGTTTAAATATACATTTACTTGATTACTATCATTGACTATTCTTTACTGTCTTGCAGTCTCATTTGATCCATCCTATATATCCTTTTATTATTAATTTATGCAGAAAAACTGAAATTATTACAGTAATCGAATTTTTTTCTCATATCATTATTAGATAGTCATTTGAACTGAAATTGGTTCATTTTATCACTTTCGAGCTCTCATTCTCTCCTAACATCAACAAGTTATTTCTTATGCCATCCTCCGGTCTTATTTTGTGTCTTCCCATAAGTCATTTTCTTTCAGAATTCCATTTTTATATATTTTTGATTATCCCATATTTCCTTCTTACTCAGCTATTTTATTCTCTTAATCTTTATATCAACTGTCATGTCCCATTTTTTAGTGTTTTAGAATTTCTATATTTTTTTACTCTATATTCTCCATTGTCTTAGACACACTTAAATATTCATCAATTTTTTATTTTCAAAAACAACAGTTTTTTTTACTGAAATTGGCATGTTTTTAAAATCTACTTTAGCAATGTGACTAATTAACTTTTTAATCAATAAACCATGGATCTTAAACTTGTAATCTTCTATTAATATATTCAATAATTATTTTATTGTTTTATGTAGATTTTAATGACGTGGAGTTAATTTTCAAAGTACAGTTATATACTATTACATTATTCCTGCGCTTTGAAGATGTTGAAATTACCATCATAATTCACATAAATCTAAGAAAGTGAAATTACAAGTACATGTAATTATCAAACACTTTAATAAAACCTTGTGGTGTTGAAGTAATGGTCTACTTAAATACACCCCCTTCTCAATCAATTCGAAAAAAATGGTAAAGAATAAGTTACCAAAGCTGTAATTTACAAACGACTGTAATGTTCCAATGATTATTTTCTAATGTACCTCTTTATATTCTGTACAATTTACCCACAACAAGTGCATTTATCGTACAAATATCGACCGTCAATTACGTTTTTATTCGTTATTGTAATCACTAGTTGCTGTGTAAAGGTTTTATAGTTACCAGCTATTGTGAAGAACCGTAATTGTACAGTAAAGTGCAAACTAAAAAGTAATCAACTAAAGTGAAAATAATTGCAACAATTGAAAAGAGGTCTGGTATTGAAATGATGATGCAAACCATTCGAATGATTTCGTCAGTGAAGAAGTTAATCAAGGAAGAATGCAAGTTGCATCATTGTAGTATTTATATTTTGAAGAGAGAATAAATGTAATTTTTATATTTTTAATAATAGAACAATTTAGATCATTTTTTTTTCATAAAAAAATTGGAAGTAAAATTCTGTCTTTAATTTTTAAATTAAAATATTAAATCATTATTTGAGGTTATGTTCTAATAAAGTCAATACTTATTCAATTTCAATCACTATTTTTTATTATTTAATAATAAATTTAGGAAGTATATAATAAACTAGAAAGAATTGATTTGACTTTATTTTTGAAATAATAGAAAACCAGATTTTTGGTTTATTAGAATAGAATGTACATTTAAAATACCTGGAAAGTTTTTTTGAGTTTAACAGAAATTCTATATATTTGAGTAGAAAATATTTTTTTTAATTGTAATTAATTTTGATTTAATTATAATTGCAATTATTCACACATTACATTTTTTAAAAAAATATTTTCTTTTTAAATCACAACTCTTGTAAAGTCATTTAAACGTGTTAGAACAGTACTTCACTGTTTTATCTTCCGTTTCACATTGATAATAACTTTTTAATGAATTAAACAATATATAATGCATTATCATTGTAGTGTACTTAGTTGTGAAAAATACTGCGACTAAACATGCAACAAATTACAGATAATATCTCGGTAATTACTCTTGTTGATATTTGAAGTAAATATTTATAATAAAGTTGACTATGAAATAACATTATACATTTTTTATTTTAAATAAATATAAAATTGATTTTTCGTGCGATAAAAGTGATTTTTTTATTTTCATAAATTATTTTTATGAAATTTGTAGAAGAAATTAATTTCAAGTCAGATCGAATCTCGTATTCTAAATTAATTATAAAATTCCTCGGTAGTTTATCAAGAATATGACAGGTAATAAAAATCGAAAATCGTAGAAAGAAAAACTATAAACTCGCTCTATAAAACACTGTACAAGATTGATCACATCTTTGATTACAGTTGAGAGACAAGTCATATTTCTAAGAAAACAAACACACGTTGTTCTTTCGGATAGCATCACATGTCTACCGTGACTGTTTTTTTCCATACGGGTACAACACAAACACATCTAATTTTTTTTTCGTTTCTTCTAATAATAATTACGTAGTCATTTGTGTGGAAATACGAGTTTTTGTTTCAAAAAAAATGTTTATATATATACACGCGTAGTGTTGGAATCGAGTAAATGGTAGTTGGGTCTTTGATCTCAGGTTTCAATTATTCATAACGATCAATTATGTACATAAATAACATACAGGTGAACGAAATGATATTTTCGAGATGTGAAGATAGACGGGAATGTCGTCGTACGTTTACAAGAATTTTGGAAGTTGTATAACAATTTTCAATATCGTATTTCGAGAAATTGGTGAACAAACAACGAACACTTAACAATGTGTCAATGTGAAAGAAATGATGTGGGGAATGCAAATATAATTTATTCAGTCAGACGATCATCTTTACTCTTCTAGAAAATTTATTTTAAACTACTTTCTAATATATATATACACATATACATATATGGTGTTCCATTAGGAGGAGTACACAATTTAATTTTTAAATGAAACTCATCTTTTTTTGACTGAACGATAATGTTTTTTGAACAATGTGTGTGCTCCTGATGGAACACTTTCTCTCTCTCTCTCTCTCTCTCTCTATATATATATATATATATATATATATATATATAATATATGTATGTGTGTGTGTGTGCAAGATACTTTTTTATTAATTTCTTATTATCATTTAATGAACCTCTAGTAAAATATTTAAATGGAATTAAATATACATATTATTTTCCCACAAAAATAAATATAATAATTAATTAAAACCTGTACATTTTTGTACAATTCTGTTTATTCTTTAACGTAAATATATATATATATATATATATATATATATATATATATATATATATATATATATATATATTAAACCAAACACGAGAATTAAACGAATTTCATAAACGGAAAACTTTTACGCAAATATAACGAAAGTGAAATTAAAGTTAATATCAACAGATAAAATTAACTGCGACAGCGTTTAACTACACATCTAGTTTCGAAATAGATTTCGGTACGAAATGAAAAACGGCATAAAATGTACGTTTTTTTTTTCGTCGACATTTCTCAATTATTTTTCAATTCAGTTTTTTTCTGCTGAACAAACATAAAAAAATTACGAATGCTATAATTTTCGTATTCAATTCCATCAGTGTTTACTGCTTTTTTATCGACTTTATATAATGTAAATGCTTTAAATATTAATGGAATATGAGGTATTACATATATATGTCTCTTAAAGATATTTATTGATATAATATGAAAAAAAAGTAATATAAATACATGGTTTCAACATTTCGTTTATAAAATACAATAGTGTTTGTCAAATACAATTATTGAATTGAATAATTAATTTTTAAAATTAGAAATAATCTAATCAAACAGTTTTTAATTGAATATTTTTTTAAATTTACTTTTTTTACAAATTGTATAGAGGTTTTTTCTGTGTTTTTTTTCTTTAATAGTTCGAAAAACAAACTTTCCCATTCATTCAGCATCCATGAGTCCTATATTCAAATTCATAAAATATTTCTCTGAGTCACACTGTTTTTATTGTATATTGAACTCAAATATTCATCTCGATTTATTTCACTATTTTATAATAAAAAATATTTTGAGGTTATATAATATTAATGATTACATTAAATAATCTATAATTATAAAGTTATTTTATGCAGCATGTTTTAAAATATTTATGCATATTTAATTGTTAATAATATCTTGAACAAAATCTTGTTAAATATCCCTCTAAGTACATATTTTAATAAGTGCATATATTGGCATATTTTCAAATACAGTGTGCATATACTTATGATATATTTTATAGTAAGTACAAAAATAACAAAACCTTTTATGAAACAGACTACCCAGTTTATATATATATATATATATATATATATATATATATATATATATATATATATATATATATATATATGAGTTTTTTTGGATAACAGCATAGTCACTATGTCGTAAAACATGTTGTTGAAAGTTATTTAATTACTTGACTTTAATACACTCTCTGTTACTTGCTTACGCGAGAGCTGTTAAAAATATGTTTTTTAATATTAAAAACATAAATAATTCGCTATAACTACGAACCTTGGAAAAAACGTTCATTATTCATTAGTGTAATATATTTATAAACGTTTAACACATTATGAAGTCATTTTAATAACCGGGTAAGTTTTCATTAGAGTGGAACGTGGATTTGGTTAAAGAATATAATATATAATGCAGTTTTGTTTTCGTTCAAGATTTAATCCCGAGTTTGAAGAGTTGTGGTAGTTTGTTTTATATATTTTTTGTATTTATTTTACTTGCACGGAAATAAATTGTATGGAAGTAAAAACGTGTCTGAAAGATTTGTTGTTTCTCCAGTGAAAAATACTAGAAAATACTTCTGAATATTCTTTCATTTCTAATTTTTTTGTTTGAGAATTATTTTGAAGATTTTCCCTTATTTCAAGGTATTGAATACTAGTTAATCTTTTTTGAAAAATAGCTTATTGTCTACTAATTTCGATGACAACAACTTTGTTTTCAAAACGTAAGGACATATACAAATAATTTATATATTATTTTTTTACAATCTGAAGATGATATATAATGATATCTTATATTCCTAAAAGCAAGAAAAATTTTGTAAATAGAAATAATGATTATTTTGTAAAATGTGAATTAGTTATTGCATCAAATTATATCTATATAATTATTATTAACATTTTGATATTTTAACATATTCAGATAAACTCTTATTTAAAGATAATAAAACTTAAAAAACGAAAACTTTTTGATGTAAAAATTGAAATCTTTAAAAAATATTTTTTGAATTTATGGATATAAACATTTTTTTAAATAATTTTTCTTTAGTATATTTTAATATTTTTAGACTATTTTATTTAACTTATACTCTTTTTTGGTACTAATTCCATGTTTAGGAAACACAATAAAAATGTTATAATTGAAAATAAAAATGATATTAATAAATAATGGTCTTCTAAAAGTAAAACTATAAATGATTATTCGTCATTTAAAATTGTCATTGAAGAACAATGTACAGTATTTAAAAACCAACAATATAATGCCTTAGCTACTTTTATAAATCAATAATTAAAAAAAAATCTTAAAAACTATTTTTTTATTTAACTTAAAAAATATTTTTAAAAATATCTATTTTTTTATATATAAATTTATTGTAAGAGTTTTAAATACTAATCCCGTTTTAAAATTCTGATTTGTAAATAAATAAAAATGGTCCAATCGAATTTACAATCTCTAATTGAAATTTTACCAAAAATTTTCAAGCAATACATTGTATTTTTTTAAAACATGTATTGATGAAATTAATTGCAAAACAAAAAGAATCACTGATTGAATGTTATCATTGCATTTTTTGCAAAATGTATTTTCGAAATCAATTTAAAATGAGAGATTCCAATTTTTATGTAATTGAATATATATATTTTTTAATATTTCATTAATTTAAACAAACTAAGATTATTCTAGAATTAATTCAAAAGAAAAAATATTTTTGGTAAGATATATACAATAATAATTTATAACTAATAATATAAAAAAATCTACCTTTTGCTTCATCCATGTATTTTTCTGTATTTCAAAACCAAAAATGATTTTATAAATTAATTTATGAGAGATGTAAATTTGTGTCTCGTTTTATAGTTGGATAAATTTCCTTTTTAACATTTCAATAAAATCCACAACGATTAACTCATACTTAATTAAAGAAGAAAAACGGTCCAGTCGGATCATATAAAATAACTATATCGATTAAATATTCAAAACCGGACTGCAATTAAAAATAATTAGACGATTCTGATTAATAATTGACTGTTTACACATTTAATGTATTGATTCGTGTATTATACATAATGAAATAATGAAATTAAATATATATATATATATATATATATATATATATATATATATATATATATATATATAGCGTAATAAATTCGTACAAGGTTACGAGGTTCAGTTCAGCGTCTGTATTTGAAGTCACGACCTTTTGATTCAAACACGGCAACCGGAGCTTACATTATAGGCTTTGGTCATTCATCAAATTAATTTAAATACTAAATGTAAATTACCTATATTTTTATTTTCGTTTAAAGTGTTTGTAACGAATGGTGTAAGTGATTTTTCTGTACGTTGTTTTACTGATACTATCGATAATTATTGTAATATAAAATATTACAGTATTTTTAATAATATTATGTTTTTTTAGATTTTATATATATATATGTAATCTCAATCTATATTAAGATTAATAAAAATAGATTTGCATATATTTAAAAAATACACATTCGTAGAAATGTGTGGAATATGATACCTGTTCGTATGCGTACAAAAAACACATACACACACACAAATGCGCAAATCACAATGACAATTATCTCCGACACAAAAGGTTATTCATCATGAAGGTATACAATTAAAAACCAACAGTTATAATTCCATAATTATACTAATTAGGATCGTATTGCGTACAGTTATATGAGAAGAGGTAATGTTATTAAAAAGAAAAATATCTCTACAATTCAATTAATTTGAAAATCGCGTTTATACAATAATGTTTATTACGAAGAAATATTTTCGACGTATTCTCTTTGAATAATTTAAGTAGATTTTCAAAACAGGCAATCGTTTTTAATTCTCGATGAAAGATTCTTGCTGAAAATATTGGATGTTCTTTATAAATGTATTTGTAATGATTGTAAATTCAAAACATGTTCTTCAAAATATTTTATATTGAAAACATCGTTTTATTTTTATTTATTTTAAAAATTCTATACAAGATTTGGATATAATTAAAATTTATATTAGATTTTTTTTAAAAAAAACAAAGTCTAATTTTGATACCGCGAGCAGTTGATTTTTATTTAAATAAATCACTCTTTTTAACACTTTTCAATTCATTTTATTGAATACATTTATCATTTATTGATCATTAATGTTCCATGATATATATTTTAAAAATCACACCATTGTTTTGCTGTTAGGAGCAATAGAAATACCCATTATTGAATAAAATAAATAGTAAATATTTATTGAATGTTTTCATAAAAATCATGTATAGGGTATTTTTTAAGCGTGATAGAACTTTAGATAGAAATTCAATTTAAAGTCCTATTATACTTAAAAAAAACTCTATATATGAGATGAATGATTCGTTTTCAAAAAATCAAACTTCTGCTAATTGTCAAAGTGTGTAAATCTCATTTAGTGTTACTGTTTGAAGATCCTAATGAAATCTCTCAAGAGTTATCAATTACTTGTAATAAAATAAGTAAAATTCAATTATCATTTTTAGATTAATTATCATTTATAATACAAATATTTTGATTTGCCTCTAAATTAAGTCCTCATTTAAAATAAATGTTAGTTTCTTGAAAATATATCAGTTGGATATAAGAAAATATTTGTATAATATTGTGTAACGTAACAATAAACATATTTTAGATTTTGACTGTCAGTTTGTATTTCTATACTCTGTTTTAGATAATTAATTTTCTTGGTTTCTGATTTAACTCCATTATCCTAATTTTATAATACAAGTTCATCCAAATGTGACGTCTGGATTTTTGTTTTCTTAAAGAGAAACTATACACATGTTTCTTTTTAGTAAAACACAAATCTAGGCATCACATTTGGATACTCTGACAGTGATGGATTAACCATTGAAATATTCATTAGGAGATAAAATGGACAATAAATAATTATTTAACATTTATAGGATCTTGTAATAATTTATTTGTCTAAAATTTTTTTACTTTATATTAAATTTTAGATGACTATAGAAATTTAAATTAAATGTATATTGATCATAATTACTTATATTATTCATATACATAAATTAACTTTTCTAAAATTTTTTTTGTAAATTTTTAATAATTAGAAATCGTTTTTGTTACAATTTCTAAATCACTCGACATCGCACATCCTATACACTAACCACTGCGAATACGTTTCCATTTAAAAACTCTTGTGAAAGCAATTTCCATGTGTCAGAGAAGGTAATTAAAACGTAAATGAATTAATGTTTCGCATTTCAATTGCATTTCATTGATTTTTCCACACAAAGCCGACTCATAACGTTATAATAAATTATAGGTTAACAGAGTTTCAGTTCATGCCTCTCGTGCACTTCGAACGAAGTAAAAAAATGCGAACAAAACGATCGTTTCTGCATTATGACATGTATTCTCGAGTTCGAACTATTCACGTTTCCGTTCTTTTGCACTATGCCGTAGTATGTAGATATTCAAGTCGCGTGACGTTACGATTTTTTACAATTTTTTTTTTTTTTTTGAAAAAAAATCGATATGACCGACATGCATTCTGGAACATAGATTTGGTAGGTAGGTTGGTTAACCCCGACTAGTCATGTAAATAATTTACATATCATTCGTTTTTACAGTTAATACTGAATTTAAATAGGTTTACAATAAGCGAATTGGAATTTTTTCAGAGCTGTTTATGCACGGCACGATGACAAATATGTGTTAATTAAAATTATAAACAAACAAAAAAATTATCTGGTTAATTGACTGTGCGGTGTCAATATTATTTTTTCTGCACAAATATGGTATAAAAAGGCAATTTGTCAGTTCGGTTTGAATTTTCGATCAACAAAATGTGATACAGAGATCGTTTTGTTTTAACCCTTTTAATACCTTGAAATTGATATATTAGATTTTACCTTAAAAAATATCACTAGTACATATTTTTTCACTATATACTATTATAGATTTTATACAGCTCTTCAGTATAAATTTTATAGCACAATGATCTCTTAATGACGAATATCCATCAAAAAAATTGAATAGTAATTAATTACTGAATATATTTTAAAATTTTATAGTAATAAAATTATTTACAAAATTGTAGCAGTACTAAATAATAATAATACGTTTCCTTAGGATTGTAATTCCATTGATGGGGGTTATAATTTTCAAATTATTACTATATTAAAACATATTTTATTTTTTTAATCCGATTTTTAAAAGATTTAATTGAAGAAAGTGTATTTTGAATAATCATTTTAAGCTTAAGTATTTCTGTGTAAAATTAAATTTTCCCTAGTTTTTCAATTGGATTTTTAACGCATGTTCATTTCAATTATAGAAAAAAGAGACGCTATTTAATTAAAATCTTTCCAGACTAGATACCCCATGAAATCTCTAAACATGCAAATTAAAAATCGCGAATTTCGTTTACTTTCTAAACTTTCACACCAAAGTTTCACAAGTATTTCATCTTGAAGTGTATATTTAGAACAAAGCAGCCTGTTTTGGTTTGAAATTGTAGCGAATTCACTTTCATGCAAATGAATTATCACCCTCAACACTACAAGATATTAATATCTTGTGGTGTTGGGGAGTAATAATTTATCTATGTGAAAGATTCTTTTTAAATTCTTTCTATATTTTGCATTTTTGTTATTGAAAGCAGATTTTGCCTTATTGAATTCAAGTATACAATTTCTTTAATGATTGTGCTATGTAAAAATTTACGATTATAAAATTTATATTTTTTAATCACTCTGGCGATGATGGAATGACTATCGAAATGCGTATCAGTAAATAAAATAAATTATAAATGATTATTGGATACTTTCATAGAATCTTATGATGTTGAGATGAGTGATTCATCTATAATTTTATTTTAAAGAATCGAGTTGATTTACTTTGATTGAACGTTAAAGAAATTGAAACAGTGAGTCGTCTGTTATTCCATAAAACATGTAATTCGGAGAAAGTGATACCAGCTACATTCTGGAAGCTAGAACCGTTTCGCAACACATAAAACAAACAAAAAAATACAATAATAATATAAAAATACAGTCGGACGCGACAAAAGAATTCTACTTTAGCCGTTAAGTCTATTGTATAAAGTTCATATGTGACAAAAATACAAACACCCTGACTTTTACAAATGACAGTAACGACATGTGAATAGAGGTTTTCGCGTGGTACAACACGCCGACGATGTAACTTGCACCTACATCAACGTGTAACTAAATAAAAAGAAGAATATTTCTATATACGTTCATATAACGTGGCGCAGTTTGCGAAGAGTCATTTGTCACATGCCTTGGTTGTATGTAACTCGTTTTTTTTTCTTTTCTTTGCCCCTAATAATGTATATAAAGATGAGTATTGAGAAAGATATACAGTGAACGGAAACGTACAAAATGTATATTCTAAAGTGTACTCAATACAAATGGATATTTACATAATGTATACACGAATGTTATATAATGTGTGTTATGTTCACGGGAATGGGCGAAGTATTTTTAAATTTGGTCGTATATTACACACGTACGTATATAAAATTATTTGTATATACTACTGAATACACTTACGAGGAATATTTTTAAAAGCAACAACATTTCAGAAATGATAATTCGAAGAAATGATACGAGTAGAAAATGCTTTCCTGTTTAAATATTATACAAGAAATAAAGTTATGATAGCTACTCAGAAATTATATATTCAATTTAGTTAATAATTTTATTTTTTTTCTTTAAAAAATTGAAAATATAGAGTGAGCTAAATTAAATTGAAGGATTCGTACATTTACTTTCTTACTATCATTTATTCTTCAGCCTCATTTGGATCAATATGTATATATAGAGAGAGAAAGAGAGAGAGGCGAGAGAGAGGGAGAGTCCTTTTATAAATTATAGTGAAATTGAAACATTTTTTAAATTGTTTATAATTTTTTTTATTACACCAAATATGTCCCATTTTGATATATGAACTTCTGCCATTTTTTGGGCAGAGCTATTATTCCACCGGTGTAGAACTTTTGGAGTTACTAGCTAAAAAACAGACAAGTGATTTTTACAGGTCTCTATTGAAATCAATTTTATTCCATTAAAGAAGTTTTGTAATGACCGAAACAGCTAGTAGTTTAACGGCGCAAGGTCATGATTATATGATGGACGCAACAAAATTTTCCAACCAAACTCTTTCAATTTTTGCCGAGTCTTTAAATATATGTATGGTTTGGCGTTGTCATAATAGCAGATAATACGGTTTCTATTCTCTAATTCCCGACGTTTTTCCTGAATGTATCGCTTTAATCACATTAATTGACAGTAGAGATCAGAATTAATCGTTATGTCCAAAGGCAGCACTTCATAGTAGAAGAATTTCTTTTAATCCCACCAAACATACAGCATCGCCTTTCTTGACTGTTATCTGGGGTAATCGTTTGTGGTGTTTCATCTTTTTTTAACGAAGATCTTTTTCAAACATTATTTCGTATGTTATCCACTTTCCATCGCTCGCTAGCAATCTTTTCAGAAATAGCTCAATTTAGTTTCGTTTCAACAGCGATTTGCAAATGAAAATTCTGTCCAATCAATTTTTTACTCTCAAATTGTGCGGTACTCAAACACCGAGTTTTTTTGTATATCCAACTTTACTCAAATGATTCAAAACGGTTTTATGATCAATGTTTAGCTCCCTAGTTATGCCATAGCTGTTTATATATCGATTTTTTTAAAAATTTTACAAAATTTTATCAACACTCAACAATAGACCGACCAGAATAAGGTGCATCTTTTACTTCTTGAAATCGATGAAAGCAATTTGTTCCTGTTTGGCTAATTAGAGCATCGTCTCCATAAATAGGCTTGTGCAACTTTTTTTTATAATAAAAAAGCAAAATGTGTCAAAAATGTTCCTGATTTTCACTTATCTTCAATATTAATAACTTTTCACTGAATGCCCCAATTTCGTTTAAATCTATTTTAAATTTTGTAAAATCTCATCTTTCAAACTATATTTAACACTAATATGTCACAAAATAATGCACTGTCAGAATCAATCAAACCTCAATCTATCAGTAAATAGTAAAATTATTTTTTCCTTAACCCAATATATATAATAAATAATATTTTGTACTTTAATATTTTTAAAACTCATTTTACAATGTGCTGCATTATAAAAAAATCTTGAAATCTTACAAAACCAAACATATATACAATTTCAATTACGTAATGAATTCATCATACGTACAATCAAACTTATCTAATTACATGGAAGTTTCTGTAGCATACATATCTCCGATTCTGTATCTCGATGTTAAAAACAAAGCAACAAACAAGTACAGCACACACACAATCGATTAAAAGCTGCATTGAAATTAATTACAGAGTTTCAGCAATTACAGAAACATTTAGGGCGTGTTTCCTCCTTCTAGGTCACGCCACCATTGTCGGTCTAAGGATCAATTTAGACGTAAACGACGCAGAGTAACTAGATACTCGAACCGCTTTTACTGCCGGGGATTACTGCAAAGAATATCGTACGAATAGTTTTAAATAAAGTCGTCGGCCGTAATTATAATGGCGGTATTTTTCTTCGTCGCCTCGAGTGCGTTAATTAAAATTCAACATGATGTGCAAGAACAGAGATCAGATCTATGATTGTTCTAGTCAAGTGTTGCCAGTGTCTTCAATAAAGTATTTGTGTCAATTTTACATTAATGTCATTTTATTATTAACTGTTTTCATTAAATATGCCCAGTACTATCTGCATTCTTTCTAATTTTAAAATTGTTTTTAAATATTTCAATTTAAAAAAAACTTTTCTTTCCCAACGAAATGTATTGAAAACAATTTAAAATTTTGCACGAGAACGATTTTTTATGCCAGTGCTTGTACAGAATTCCTGATAAGAATTTTCATAACGAAAACATATATTTCATCGGTTTTTTCTCTATATACAATATAATAAAAAGAAATCTTTTTCTCCACAAAAAAAATATATAATTTTCTTATATAAAATATCAAATACTGGAAAACTTTTTTATATATAAAAATATAAATTTATAAAATAATTAATTACGTGACTTGTTATTTTTTTGGAAAAAATGCATGAATTATTTTAATTAGTGACAAGAAGAATTAAAATT
The DNA here is from genome assembly GCA_029203775.1 of Neoneuromus ignobilis. Lineage (NCBI taxonomy): Eukaryota > Metazoa > Arthropoda > Insecta > Megaloptera > Corydalidae > Neoneuromus > Neoneuromus ignobilis. The sequence continues at coordinate 5,996,878 of CP092090.1, read as the reverse complement.
ATTTTAAGAAAAAAATGTATAAAAACATGTCTAGTACTAAAATAAAGCACTATTTATGTATTCATAAAAAATTAATATGCGTAAAAAATTATGTTCATTCGTGGAATATATAGAAGGGATGAAGATGCTGTATGAAGTAAGATTAACGTATAAGTTGATTACTCTAACAGGTGTAACTCATTTGAGTTATATAGATGAATGATTGAAGTGAAAGTACTTGAAAGTTAAGAAAGATACACTCACCCTTACTGTAACGAACGTACAGATGTAATTAATGACTCTGTATATATTCAAAGACGGCTGGAAATACTCATAAGATCTCTGTTTAAGTCGACGTGACGTTTTATAAGAAGCATGCGAAGGATCGATTACATTTAAAATCAACTAAATGTATAAAAAGAGGCTTAGACTGAACTAAAAACAAGAACGAATTAACTCGTGATTCACTCATCATTAAAACTCTCGACCGGATTTAAATTTTCTGACGATTTATTTATTACGAGTTATTTTTATGTTTCGACAAGTTTTTTCTGAATATATATGTATCAAGTCAGATATAGGTTATAGGTGATACTTTTTTAAAATTTATAGAACAGGTTTTTAAAAATAACTCACATTTTATTTCGACATTCGTAAACATTACCTTAAAAATATTTATATCGTATTTAATAGTTTTATCGAAGAATTCAATTACAAGTATGTGATTATAAATTGTAACAAAGATAATTTTGTAAACTTGTATTTTAAAAAAAGTATTTATAATTGATAAATCATAAAAATATCTTGAATGATTTATTTATTAGTAATCCTTTTGTAAATATTGATAGCATTGTTCATCATTTAAAAATTATGTATTATCAATAGATTATTATTACTTATTAGAAAATAATTTATCTTTAATACAAACAATTTGTAATCGTAAAAATTATATGATTAAATAATTCATTTATGTAATTTGTTATATGTATGTATATAAAATTCTATTTACAAATTCAGGGTACTTATTAATTATTTAATTTTTTTGATGAAAATCTTTACTAATTTTAAACAAATTTGAAACATAAATTTAATCAGTATATTTCCTTCGTTTTTTATAATTTTTTTTAGTAAGAGTTTTAATACTTGTGTTTTGATACAATAAAATTATCTATTCATTTTCACAGTTCCTTGAAATTTTGAAAATATGCATTTTTTAAACTATGTAACATGGATCTGGACATATGGTAGTCGAAAAATGCAATGTCTTGCGAGTCCACAGAATAAAAAAAAATGTGTTTTTGGTCGCTATTGCAACATGCGGTCTGATATTGTCATGGAACAGTGCTTCATTTACTGGCTATAAAATTAAAATTTTTTTTACGTTAAATGTTTGTGCCTCTTGTTAATTTTACCATATATATAGTAAGGTTCTTATCCTGTGAATATTTCTTTTTGGTATTATATTTATGATTGGTCAAAGTCTAGAAATTCTGTTAAAATATATCCACTTTTCATTGTCAATCATAATTAGATCTTTTTTTTCTTTCTTTATTTGAAAAGCAACAAAATCCAAATGTCAAAACGGCCCAATATGTTTTCTTCTGTCTACTATTATAATTATTGTAGGACCTATTTTCGTTTTTGTGTATCTCTCCATGGCTTGTAATTCTCGAAAAACAAGTTAAGTAATTCCTAATGTTTTTGCAAGATCAGTACTCGATTAAGTTAAGTTTTCATCTACTAACACCTACAATTTTTCTTGTTCATAACATTTCTTATCTTGCAATCAAAATTTTAAAATCCTCTAAACCAAAATTCACAAATGATAACAGAAACATAAATCTCTAAAAGTTTCAAAACTTGTGATATTCACTTCCGGAAGATTTTTTTTTATTCAAACAAGAAAAATAAACATTATGCTTCATTTTATCACATTAAATCAACATCAATGTTAGCAAGAATAACATTAATATCCTGTATATTAGTTATTCAATATAGGTAATTTTATTTTGCTTATATAGTACCAGTATTAGAAAAACAAACTTTTATTAAAAGAAAATAAAATTTTAATATATAGGGTCATCCAAATGTGACGCCTAGATATGTGTTTTATTAAAAAGAAACTATACACGTGTTTCTCTATAAATCATCCTTTACACATGTTTCTTTTTAATAAAACACAAATCTAGGCATTACATTTGGATGTATATATATATTATTGCCATCTGTTTACTTTGTATGCATACTTAACAAAATTTATAAGTGTATTGAATAACTTTATCTCAAAAAGTTTTGATGATGAAGAACATCCAGATAGATCTCTAGTAGTAGTAAAAAAGAACAAATTAGATGAAAATAAATTTACTAGTCAATAATTTCATTGGGAAAAAAATATTAAAATTAAAAATAGACAGTTATGTAATCCATCCTGCCTACGTGTATGTCTCTACTTTCAATCGACCAATGTATAATAATCACCTGAAGTCACAGCATCGGAAAGAACTCTCGCCTTCGATTCAGTTCACATGTAATACCAATGAATGACCTAGCTGAAAATTCGTGACGATGACGTCAAGCAAACGTGTTCTTCGACACAAAGATACACTTGATCGAAATATAACGTTTGCTCGACGGATTAAATATCGTTGATGTGTGGCTGTTATGTATAAGAAGATTAAACTGAGACAGTGCAGCGAATAATTTCTTTTAAAGAAGTGCATTTTGTGTAAATAGCTATGAATACATAATGTATATACGTGTTAAATATTCTATAAGAATATCTCGTATATTCTTCAGTATATGTAAATGGTTTGAAATGCTGTTGAATTTTTTAACACGTTTCATTTCTTTCAAAATAAGATATATTAGGATATTAATATTTACATCTTTTTTAATATTTATTTATTGTCCCTACCAATATCACAAAATTGATACTCGTCTATTCTCATATTTATTTTTACTTATTTTTTTATTACTTCTTTAAGTAAATATTTTTAAATTGTATAATAATGTTCAAAAAAAAATAATAACTTCTAACGAGCTTTAAGTATTGTTTCAATATCTCAGTTCTAGATTTTAACTCAAAAAACACTGTTTCTAATAACTTTTATTGTTCAAATAATGAATTTTTAAAAAAAATCAGAAATATGTTTCTTTAATTTACGTTTTAGTATCATTTTATGTTATCTATACTTTTTATAATTTTATAGTTATTTATTATTTTTATAGTTGTGCAGTGCTTTTATTAGTTCAGCTATCTTCTGTTATCATCAGTTATAAATATAAAATTCTATAAATACAATAAAATGATTTATTAGTGTATGTTCTTATATAGAAAAATAAAAACTACATTCAACTAACTCAAGTTCATTTCATAAATAATTTCAGTATGATTTTCTCGTCCAATTAAGAATTATAAACTAATTTAAAGTTTTCTATAATTTTTCACTGAAATGATTAATATATTTGTAGCTTTTAAAATACTAAATTATTTTTTAATAAACTATTTTTTTACACTTAAGAAAAGTCATATTGTAATTTTCTGTACATAGTTTAAATATAACTAAATTAACTTATTTATTAAAATTTATTTAGAAACTTCAGAGACTTGAGAGATATTTTTATTTGAGTTCAATTTTGTTAATCCCTAAAAATAATTTTTATTGTACATTGATTAAATTTCGATTAGTATTTACAGTTTATTTTTATGTAGTTATTTTATTTTTTTAAACAAGTCATTTATGTATGTATGTGTACATAAAACCAACAACTGTTGTACTGCTGGTTAATGACTGATCCTCAAGGTATTTGATGTCTCATGATTATTATATATCTATGTCAACTGTTCCATTCTTGCATCATATTTGAAAATGTTAACGCTTTGTTAATAATGAACTCTCTTTAGACACGGTACGAGGTCGGAATGTGGTATAATTTTGAATCGTCATCAGTTAGAAACGAATTTTAACGAGTTTGACTTCATAAAAAAATCTCTATTCGTTTGTCAGATTTTAGTTGAATTCCTGTTATGTTTGAATCATGAAACATTTGTATCGTGTAAAAAAATTAATAACGATTTCTAAAACAATATTACAGTACTATAATTGGTATAGGAAATATTTTTAATAAAAAAATGTTAATTCTTAAGTAAACTAGTTGATAAGATAAGCTTTTATTTTCAATGATTAAGTTATTAATTTTATAATCAATAGTTATGTAGTGATATTATGATATATATATATATATAAAATTAATTTCACCTTCGTAATAATATATATATAACATAAAAAACATCGCGTTCGCGGCAGCTTCAGATAAGTTGATTAAATAACACGTGGTTTTTACAGTTATTTGCACCATAAATCATATCATATAAAATCAGTCATACGTGTGTTTGTGAATATATATATATATATATATATATATATATATATGTTTATGTATGTTGTGTGGTCACTGCCAAAGGGTCTCGAACCTTTACGATAATCCATAAAATATAAAAGGTACGTGGTCAGGAAACATAAAAAGTCGACGAACTCTATAAACTAACATTTTTATACGGAACAAATTCTTTATTTGTATCATAGATTTTTGATGTTTCGCTTTATGGTACCATTCGCTATTTCTATTTGAAAAGTAAGACATTATACATAGTACGATTCTTGTGTTATTGTTGATTTTCTTCTGTTGTGTCTTAAATCGTGAGTTACGATTTAAACACGCCGACGTATTTATGTATACGTTTAGTTTGCACTTTTACGGAAATTGTTACGTATTGAAAATGTTTTTTAAACTATATAAATCAAAAGGAATGGATAGAAATCAGTAGATACGAAAGATTTGTTTGGAAAATATAACAGCAACGGGAAGTAAATTTATTTTTTTTTCGTTGAGGATTTTTTCACAGCTAAAGTTTTGAATTTTTTTTCATCATTTATATATATATATATATATATATATATATATATATATATATATATATATTAAAGGCTCATAAAGAGACCCATTAGTAGATGGAAGTGTCTATAATACAATTCGTCGGAATGAATTAAAAGAGAAAAGCATTAAATGGGTCGAAGTAATTTTTTTAGGAAAGGTCTTCATCCAACAGTTGATAGAAAGAGACTGATATTGTATAATATCATTAGTCTCTTTTTATCTATTCCAGAATATAGGCTTTTTGTAAAAATTTCCTTATTTCTTTGATCAAATATTTTATATTTTTCTTATGTCTCTATTTATCCATAAATCTCTAAAGTATTAAAAATTATAAAACTGGAATTTTTAAAAAATATGAAAGTACATATACTAATTTTTAATAAAAAATAAATACATTTACTTTCAATAAAACAAAAGTTCAAAAAAGCAATTAAGTTAAATTTAACGTGCAATTAATTGTAAACAAAAATGATGTATTAAAATTAAAGTAAAAAAAAGTTCACGAAAAATAAGACCATAGAAAAATTGTCAATAAAAATCTGCAAACAATTTTTTTTAAGTAATGGAGGCTATTTTTTATATATTTATTTTTAGCAGTCTTATTGTACGTCCTTTTTTTAAAAATTTAAATACATTCACTCTCAGTAAAGTAAAAAAGTCCGAAGAATAATAAAATGAAATTTAACATACAAATTATTAAAAAAAAAATTGTGCATTAAAACTAAAGTGAAAGAAAATTAAAAAATTCACAAAAGATAAGAACATAGAAAAATTGTCAATGGAAATCTGCAAAAAAAATTTTTTTTAATACAATTATCACCTAACTAAATATAATACCAGATAATAATAATAGAAAATGAATAATAATATTTAAAATGAGAATACGGATTTGATATGAATGTCTGAACAAAGATAAGTTCATAGAATAATACAGATTATGTGGATTATTAGAAAGTTGAAAATAGCTAAGTGATTGCAAATATATGCAAGTATGAAAAAAGTGTTAGAAGAATAAAAAGAGTAGCCATCTCTATAGAAAAATCTATCAAGTAAAACTAGTCAGGTATATCAGTGTAATTCATATGAATTTTAAAACAATGAAGGCTACTTTTTAATAGAAATGTTGGTTTTTAATTTGTGTTTGCTAATATTCTTGGTTATGATATTTTTTTCCATTGTAAAACCTCTTTTAATTTTTTCGTGCTTGTGATGATTTCACCTAAAAAAATATTAAAATATTTATATTGATATTTTTTTACATTATATAATATTTAATACTTCCTTCCTCCAAATGTTGAATGATTTGATGTATTCTTTTATATATAAATGTTTGTATATATATTCTTTTTTGTACGTATGAATAAATATAAAATATTCCGACGATGAATGCATAGAATGAACTGAAGGTCGAATCGTGTATAAAACTAAAGGACGTATGTATTGCATTCAGCCAGCAGGTCTACTAGCGAACTCACTGACTTGCAACAATATATGAATAGCCATTAAAAAACATATAGAGTTACTATTAAATACGTTGTCATATGAAATCATTCCGCCTGTACATACATATTTTCTAAAGAACGTAAAACAGCGTACACAGAGTGTCACGAAAATACATTCATTACGTTCACGTGTAAGACTATCGAGTGAGATAAGGACACACATTCTTATTGCATCGTCTGTATACTTTACGGTATTTCTCGGAATGTCCATACGCGTTCTTTGTTTACGACCTATATTACAGCGTATTACACAAGTCGTTATCAGCAGGTTACTTCCAGCAACAATATCCGTAAAGTTTCAGCGTGGTATTTCTTTTTCTTGAAAAAAATACACACCACATATCTTTTAAATTAAACGAAATCATGTCCGCGTGAATGTTGGTGTTGCGCCGGCGTGTGCGTACAGTTGGGCTTAAATCGTACGCTTTTCTGATAGATTCTTATCGGCGATACGCATGCAATATTCGGTCGACTTAATTAGTTAACGTGGCCAGGCTACATTTCGTTGGAACCCCGTGAAAAATTTTAATTAAGTTTTACCTTACAAGTCGATGTATCTTTATTATTTCCGTACGTGTTGATACATTCTAGATGTCAGCGTATAATTGTTTGAAATGGAAATAAATTTACATTTAAAAGAAAATAACCCTTAAAATTTTTACACACATACGCATACATATTTATTAAAACGAATGTACATAATGAATAATTCAGTGGTCAGTAGGTCAGTGTTTTTTTTTTAACTTTATCTGGACATAATTAACCTTTATATACATTTCATCTCAAAATTTATACACATATATGAAAATTATATTTTTCCTTTATTGAAAATACAATTTCATATTTGAAAGGTTTATTATGCTTTTTTCATTTTTTTTTTGCATTCCGTGAATTCTTAACGAATATTAATACTGAGCTTCAGATATTTATATATGATGTTTCAGAAATCTTTCTTTTTCGAAAAATATTTTTTTATTATCGAAGTTGTATTCATTTTAGAATAAATTCAAATTAAAAATTTATGCATTGACAATTTATTTGCAGTCAAAGAGGCATATTTATTATTGTTATTTTTTCCAATGGAGTATAATAAATAATTTGATTATTTTTTGTGAATTTATATATCATAATCAATCTCTTTTTATCCACTGCTAGATGAACGTCTTTTTCAAAACTTTCTACTTCAACCATTCAACATTTTTCCAGTCTCTTCCGAAATTTTTCTTATATCTCTGTCCATCGATTTATTGATCTCTTCTTGAGCCTTTTTGTGTATCTAGATTCTAAATCAATAATTTCTCCTGTCCATTAGTTGTCTCTTCTTCTCGCTATATGACCATCTCATTCCATTTCATTTTTTTCATTCTTCCATAACATCTGTAATTTTTATTTTCGGTTGTCTCTCTATTTTTTCCTATTGTTCCCAATATGCATCTTTTTATATTTTTTCATTTTTTGAAACCACTGAATTGTTCTGCAATTCAAGACCCATTTTATTCATTTCTTACATATTTTTTTAGATGATAAAACAGATAACAGTGTGTCACTTTAGTGTGGATTGAATTTTAATTTGCATATACCACCATGTGTAGTTATTTTTGTGTCAAAACCACTAGGGTTTGAATAATTCTGAATAGAAATTGATTTCCTATTCGAGTCGTTTTTAATATTTAATGAATTTGAGACTCGAGGAAAAACAATCAACTATAGTGTCATCCAAATGTAACGCCTAGATTTGTATTTTATTAAAAAGAAACAAAAAAACATTATACATGTTTCTCTATACATCACACTATACACATGTTTCTTTTTAATAAATACATTTAGATATAATATATTGAAGTAAATCCCCTCTAATTATTGTATAATTTATACAGGAGGTAAGAAATATTTATAATTTTTCTCTCTTTATTATAACAAATAATTTTCGTTAAGAAAAATAATTTTAATTATTGACTTTGAGTTAAGGATATTTCTATAAAAAATATTTCTATCTTAATATAATAATAATATGTTTTCTTAAAATGTATCTGAAAATGAAAATCTCTGTTGTCTATGGTTGTAATTTTGGAACATACAATATTAATTAAATATTACCCTTTTTTGAAATCCTCCTTTGAAAAAAATAATATTTTGAGAATATTTCAAATCCAAAAAATTGAATAAATATAATATATATGTAATATTAAGGTATAAACTTTTTTATTATCAAGATATAAATTTAGACAGACATTTTTAATTAAAAAGTTACACTATTTTACTTGACAATATAAATCATTTTTAGTATGAAAAGAAATGATAGACAAAATAAAAAAATCATAGTAAACTGAAACTAAGTATTTTATTTTAAAAAGGACGACATTCACAAGGATTAATTTTGTTGAAAGACAGTACCTGTTATCACACGGTCAGCCACATAAAAGACGTGTACCCGTATAATTAAATTTCAGAGTGGTGAAACATTCATCTTATGTAGATTATTTGGTCGATGACTATTTTGGTTTTCAATTATTTGGTGTATTCACTTTCAAAAGTGTTAACATTTTTCTTGTCATTAGTCATTAGACAAATTATAAAAGAGTCTTAATAGAAAAACGATGAAATAAAAAAATATATTTATATATTTTAAGACCATATATTTTTTTTATAAAAATTAGAACGTTTTTATTTATGTAAATATACATATATATATATATATATATATATATATATATATATATATATATATATATATATATAAGTATGTATGTATGTATAGTAGTTTTATTATTTTGTTTAAAAATTTTATACGTCTTTTTATTCACTATCTCCACATATTTTTGTTGGTTTTAAGTAATTAAATCCTTCATTATAAACACAATTACATCCTCCATTTAAACTAAAATACATGAAAAACGGTTGAATGATTAAACCACCAGACAAACCAAGTCATTTATACAGAACTGTATAAAATCGTAACAAAGATAGACATGTTATTCGAACCGTCAAAATATAAGTATCGATTTTCCACGTAATTAGTCTAACAAGTATGACATCAAAAAAAAAAATGATATCTTCCAGTAAACACACAAAAAATTGTTTACTCGATGAGAGAATGTCTATTATATTTCTAGTAAAAAAATATTACTGACAGTTAACTGATTTCGTTACAATTCAGTGACATATATTCGAGTTGAATGAAACATAATTAAAATAAATATAACAATAATCTCGAATGAAATTTGTATCTTCTATATAAATAGCTCAATTATACCCACGATGAATTTAGAAAATATCAGTCTAACAACAAAATATTATTCTATTTCATTTTTATTGAACCTTGTACATTCTCATGAAATTATTTTATGAATACTATTTAATTTAACAAAATAATTATCCTGTTTATGAATCGGTTTAAACATCAAACATATAAATGTCTACGACTAATTCTGAAAAGTCAATTAAGCGATAAGTTTTGTTTTTCGAAAGTTGAAAACGGTTTAATCTATCTTATGCTAAGTAACTTTTCATTAAGAGAATGGTTCATCAAGCAATTCTGGAATAACGTTTATGTTCTAAAATAAAATCTAATAAAGCATTCTATGCGAATTACTGTGAATACAAACACTAAATGTGAACTTAATGAACAATAAAAAATAATTAAAGAAATACGTACGTTTAGTAACGGAATTTCATTCTAATAAAACTATTATTCTAGTTGTAAAATATGTAATTCCTGTATTTATATATGATTATAAAAATCTTTGAAATCAATTTCAAACAAGAATATTCAATACTTGATGTTTTAATTTTGGTTAGTTCTAGAGAGCTCCAGAGAATTTTAAAATTGATAGAGAAAAAAATAATTTTTTTATAATTACTTTTTAGACTGATTATTAAGTTTTATAAAGTTTTTAGAGCATGGAAATAATTTTTCAATATTACTTTAAAATAAAATCATTTTTACTATTTGAATATTTTATATATATAAGTTGTAAAAAGTTTTGAGTCATTTTATAAATTTCGAAATGAATGTGTCATAAAATAAGAAAGTGTTGGTACGTTTATTATATAGATTTTTTTTATAAAAATACGATATTAGTCAAGCGAATATTTTTTTATAGAATGTTTAATGAATCTTGATTCATCATTCTAAAATTTGAAAAGATTAAACATGTATTATAAATATATACTTTGTTATTTATCTTGAACAAAAAATATAATTAACTTGAAGAATAAACTAACGCTTGATTGAAAAAAACGGTTTATTATTAGAGATAAAAATGTTTGAATTTTAAAAAGACAGGAAGTACTTAATTAAGTACCAATAAATGTTTTTTTCTGTATCATTTGTTAGAAAAAGTTTATGATATGCACGATAAAAAAAGTATTTTAAAAAAAGTTGTATATATTTATACCGAAAAAAACTCCTACTAAATTTAATTTCATTAGACTTTGATCAGAATTGTATACGTATTTAAATCAATTAAAAATCCACCTAAACGAATATTTCCAAGTGATAAAATTTAAATATTTTAATATACTTCTTTCTTATGACTATATAAAAAAATATACGAGAAATATTTTGCCTGTGGCGAATTTTAATCATACGGATTTTCAATGAGTGTCTGAATTACGATTTTTTTTTTTTTTGGTATTATAACATACAGAACGATTCTGCTAGAAGCAGAGATTATATATAATCATGGCTTGAGTTAATTCGTTGCTCGTTTTCAAGGTACGTCTTGAAATCTAAATAAACTACTTTCATTTACAGTTAAACAATGTACTGGCCGCTTGAGTGAAAATATACAATACTTGTAGATTGTATAACTGTGAATCTGTAAATATATAATAAATTGTGTATGTGTGTATATATGTATATATATATATAATTTGTCAAAATATTATTTTCTATCATACAAGGATTTTGTTTAAGAAATAATAAAATCATATTAAACGCCGAATTGTAGATAACTTTTTTTTAAAAAAAAACATTTTCTTGCTAGGAAAAGTTTTAGTTGGTTTAAAATTCAGACAATGCTAATATTAAAAATTTCTCAGCTACAAAATAAAATAATCTATTTGATTTTGTGATATTTCTTATATACATTTTAACTTTTTTATGCATATGTAACAAGTATGTTATAAATTTTTATTTCTTAAAATATTCTTTTTATATTTATTTTATTTCTTAAAATATTATTAATTTTTATTTGTTAAAAAATTATTTTCTTAAAATATCATTTGTAATCTTTCAAAAAAAAAAATGTTTTTTAAAAAAATGTATGTACATTAAAAGCTTAAGTTATTTCCACACATACCCTCACACATATTATTAACAGCAGCAGCAACCGTTGTTATTTATTATCTATTACTATATAAAGGTCTCTTCTAAAATTTTCCACTTGGACCAATCCAATACCTTTCTCTTCCATTCCATTTCGACCAATTTTCTTATATCTCTATTTCATCTCTACTTGAGTCTCCTCTTGGGTATTTTTGTATTTCTAGTTTCCCCTCAGTCAATTTCTCTTGTTCAAAAGAGATCTTCTTTATATTTGTGCATCCTATTTACATTTGATGTAATAAAAAATTTAAAATTAGATTCATATATATATATATATATATATATATATATATATATATATATATATATATATTAGAGTTGGTAAATATCTCCCTTCCGCCTTCTGGTCTTTTGAATTTCGCAGCTATGTACAAAAAAAAAGCGGAATGAGATACTTGCCAACCTATATATATATATATATATATATATATATATATATATATATATATATATATATATATATGAATCTTGTATAATTAAATATTTTTTCGATATTTATTAACAGATGTATAAACAGTCGCTCTCTAATGACGTCAATATATAAAAAATATAAGATAATAACGTATCCAAAAACTAAAACGTTTATGTTTTTTATTATGAACTATTTATAAATTTCAATTAAAATAAAACTTTTAATTTAAATTAAATTAAACATATTAACATAAACACTATTTAAAAAAATATATTATATTGGTAATATAAATTAAACAATCAATAAAATATTATCAAATGTTATTTATAGAAAATAATCTAATCATTTTTAGAGCAGATTGTTTTGAACAGTATATAAAAATATTTTTTTTATTAATATATAAGAAAACTTCAAGAACTCATTTCTAGTTTATTTCATTGACAACAAATTTATTATGAAACATTTTTCGTTTTATTATCCTTTATTAAAAATCAATTAAGTCTGAACGAATGTATAATTAATTTATTTAAAAAACTAAACAGAAAAACACACACACAAGATTAATTATACAAAAATATTAATCTTCATAGTTTGCTTGAAAAAGTTAAAAAAATTCTCATATACGTTCTAAAAACGTACACAGATGTAGTTTTCAGAACATCGTACATCTGTTCAAATTAGTATGCAAATTTCGGTAGTATAATTTGATGTGGATGTCGTTTAGTCGATTTTTTTTAACTGACGATTTAATTATAAAATCAAAAACGTGTTGTTTGTTTTACACCTTCGGGTTTTATGTAATTCTATTACAGCTCGAACACTTTTATTCAATTGCCTGTCGTGTTAATCGGTTAATCATGACATAATGTGGTTATATACATACATACATACATACATACATATATATATATATATATATATATATATATATATGTAATTAGTCACAGCAGGGCAAATTTTTGGAATTAAAACAGAAGTACCGATCTATATATAAAGATAATAAAATTTACTATAAATTCTCTCTTCAATATTTATCAATGAAAGTTGATAAATACTTCAGAAAATATCCCATAATTTAAATGTTTTAAATTAACAGGAAAATAATTATTCATTATTAAAATTCTTATTGTGAGATTTTAAAAATGTAAATCCTAATGTTGATTATAAATTAATAATTCTTTGTTTCAAATTATTTATCATTTTGTGACTAGAAAATATGTTTAAATTGCGAAAATATATATCTTTCAAGATTATAATTGTAAATTTAAATCAGATTTTCATAAATAGTTTATCGACTTTAGTTTATTTTAGAGCTGAATTTTTTTTTCAAAAATACTTAGATGATAATAAAAATAAAATACGTCTGTTTATGATAACAACTCTTGTGGCAAAATTTCAATTGTTGGAATAAATATTTGCAATTATACTTTTTATTTTTCTTAATTTAATTTGATAAAATCTTAACCAATAAAGGCAATTTATTAAATAAAATTGAATGAAGAACATTCCAAATACTAATATAAGTAAAATAATAAAAAAAATATTTTTAAAAACAAGATAGATATAATTGGAAAAAATGCTTGTTATATTTTAATCACTCTATTTTTTGAAAATTTTATAAATATTTTTTTTAAATTTAATAATAGCAAATTATTACAGTAAAAGAAAAAATTTGGAATGTTATAAACATTTTTTGACTTATTAAAATCAGAATATTTTTTTAAATAAAAGGTTTATCAATGGACCATTTATTGTAAGATTCAAATCTAGCATTTGTTAGTGTATTTGAACATAAAATGATAGATTTTTCTATATAAATTATTTGTAAATGTTTAAGATATTAATTAAATACTATGATTTTTTTAATATGAAAATCATATTGAAAAATAATGATTGCATAATTTTTTATCGATGTGGAAAAATTAACCCTAATTTTATATATTTTATGTTTAAAAATATTAATATAGTTTATTATTCCATTCACTGTCCTTATAATTTGAAAAATACGTTTACTCACTTTTTTCAGAAAATATCACTAATAAAAAATTAAATCTTACTAATCTCATTAAAAAGATTGAACAACGACTGTAAAAATATAAAAGAACTGTGACAATAACAGAATCCCATTCAATATTGTCATCCTAGTTATTCACACCAGTGTAATAGCACAAAAGAATCGTCTCGAGAAGGTATTTTTTTTTATAAAGAATTGATAATCGATCCATCGTAGTCCTCTTACGATTATTGCCCACTTACGGATGCAGTGAGAATTGCAAGCTCGTATAATAAAAGCACGGAATCACTGTCGAACAGATGTTTAAGTTCAACGAGTCAAAAAGAGTACTCAGTTCCGCTCGTAGACGTTTGCGAGACGATAATTTTTTATGTGCTTTTATTCGTAGTCGATATTTGGATAAGATATCCGGATAATTTATATTGTTTTTATATATATTCTGATAAGAAATCGAGATTGTTTCTCTGAAAAATATATTCAGGGATATTTTGTCGAGTTTTTATATCTATTTTCTTATTTATTCTTCCACAATGGTTTCTATTATTTATATTCAAAATTATTACTAGAATTGATTAAGTTAATATTTAATTTATTTCAATATATGAAATATTTTAAATTATTTTAAACAGTTATTAAAATTTATTTTTTTTAAATTTTCCATTCATATTTAATTCTTTAAAAACACTGTTTACACATTTAACTAATCTACATTTTATGAAACCAAGATAGGAGTTTATATATTGTATATATGGTCATTCAAATATAACGCCTAGATTTGTGTTTTATTAAAAAGAAACAAAATAAACTCTACACATGTTTCTTTTGAATAAAACACAAATCTAGGCGTCACATTTGGATGACCGTGTATAAATATTTTAATGCGAATTTAAATCAAACCATATGACACAAGTTCATAAATCTCAACAACTAGAACACTTTCTTGTTCTCCATACAAGTAACGACTTTCCCATAATGTAAACATGTGAGAAAAAAAATAATTAAAACCGTTTGTGCATACTTTTACATCTGTCGAGTTTATTTATTTATTACAGATGGCAAGAATAATTAATTAATAACGCTTCATTAACTGTTTTGAAAAGTTTGAAAGTGAATCTTTTAATTTTAGGTTATTAGATCCAGATATTATATTCATTTTATTACGTGTGAATAAATGTTTAAATGAATCAGTGTTATAAATTAAAATATCAGCTAGATTCGACTAATTAATTATAATTTAATCTCGAGTACATCGGACTTGCATTTTCGGTAATCATTCCGTTCGTTAGCATTTCTAAATCCGTTATCGAGAATAAAAGTTTACCTTTTTTGGTCATCGTTGCGATTACCTTTTAAAGTACTTACTTACGTGTGAAATATAATCGTATAAAAATCTTGTCAGATGACCTCTTCACTCTATGCACATCGAAGAAACAAACATTCAAGTATTCTTTTTTTAATGCCGATCGCAAAAAAGGTTATCGAATATAAGATTCTTATTTGAAGTTGATTGACTGGACAAATGTTACCAATTTTGGAACTCACTTCCTTTGTTGAAAATATTTTTAGAACCATATTGATTTTGATTTATATATATATATATATATATATATATATATATATATATATATATATATATATATATATATATATATATATATGCATATTCATATTCATGCACATACATATCTAACATTAATTATATTTAATGTTTTTTTCATTGTTGCATAGGTTAATAACTTTGATGCATTTTTTTTTATTTTTGACAATTTTTATTTTAATATTTGCAACGGTTAACAAATTTAATTTTAATTTATAAACATTATTTGTATTTGATGATTTTTAACCTTGACAGAGATTAATGAATTTCGATTCAGTATTTAATTTTTTATTATATTCAACTTATTTTTGTACAGATGAATGAATTACAATACCTCTTTTAATTATTTACTACCATGACTTATTTAATTTGCAATGCCTCATTTATTAAATTATTTCCTTTTTGACATTTTTATTTTTACCAAGATTAATGAATTTAGATGCAGTTTTTCATAATTCATTTACAGATTTTAATAATTTTTTGCTACTTTTATTTTTATATTTCTTTGCAGTTTGTAAGAATTTATGACATTATTTATTGTGTGGCGATTTTTTTAAAATTTTTCTTTACTGAATGAATTTCGATGCAGTTTTTAATCATTGTTCGGTTATTTTTCAACAACAAATATTTTTTAGATGATTTATTGAATTATTTCTTTTTAACAATGTTTAATTTTTTTATTTATATACAACTTTTATTATTATATTAATTTTTGACTGTTCTTTTTATTTGGTATCGATTGATGTCTTTTACAGTAATTGATATAATTTATCATTAATTATTTTTTGGATAATTTTTAATTTGGCATTGATTAATAAAATTTCATAGAATTTTTTAATCATTTTTTTAACAATCTTTATGCCTGCATATGCTATAAATTGTTAATCTCTATGAAGAAAATGACATTTAGCTAAACAAAATGTGTAATTGTTTAAAAATATAAAAAAGATGTGTGTGAATAATTAAATCTAGAACTATTCAAAACCTTTTATTAATCATAAATGTAATTGTTTAGATTAAAATCTTGTTTACATTATAATATATGTATATTTAAATATTTAACTATATTTTGATCTAACAAAATGTATTATGAAACACTTGGTGATTTTTTTACCTTTTTAAATCAGTATTTGATAATAATCGTTCCGATTACATTGTAAACGTGTAACTTATAATCAACATTATCATAAGATTACAGTGCAAAACATTTAACACTGCGACATATGTATATAAATATAGGTGATTATTATTTATATAGGCGGAGTTGTCGTCGTATTAAATATTTTTATATATTTTGTATCATAACTTCAATATAATTATCAGATGAAATTGCCAGATATGTTTAATACCAGGTCATGAAAAATATACATTCGTTTGACATTCAGTTGCATTTCCATATGAATTGTTGTGACTGTAATGTATTGTGAATAACGATTCAGTATTATATTCTTTCATTCGTTCGTTGCACGCACATTTTTTTATGAATAATTCACGATAAACTTACAATAATTGTAATGCAAACAAGAATGTTTATCTCCAATGAACATTATTACAGACTACTTATGTTTGTTGTTGTCCAGTGACAATTTATATACATATACATGTTTATTGTATGTATGTGTAGTTATTTCGAATAGAAATAAATATATTACTTGAAATGGGGTTATCTACTACACATGTTATCACATCGACAGCAATAATATAAAATTTGTTGCATGTGTTAGACGATTATAAGTGAAAATTGAAACATTCGTGTAAATGCAATACTAGTGCTTGCAAAGATAATTTAAAAGAATGTTTTATGAATATATTTGCATGTAGATAAAATATCGTTGAGATTTTTTTTTGGTACTCAGTAGTTACATACCAGACATTAATTTAAATTTTCATTTTAAAAATTCATACACTATTCAACTAAAAGTATTCAAAATCTTTCAAGATTAAATTCATATTGAAATTGAATAAATGTTTTTATTATTTCAAGCAAATCTTTTTCCAGTTGTCAAATTCTTTTTTAAATTACATTTTTGAGCATTACAATGATAAAAGTTGAATGAATAAAAGTACGTGCTTAAAATTTTATTTCTCGTCGATATATATAATCAATTATAACATCACAACTCCGTTCATTTCTCTAGTATCTCGTGGGAAAGCAGTGCAGTAATTTAATATACAACATAATCCAAATTGACATCTAACATTGGCTATTATTGTTCAGTAAAATAGGTCACGTGTCATTGTTCTCGTACGATCAATCAAAGGATTAAAGATGCAGTTTTTGTAAATATGTATTGGACGAATGCCAAAATATTAATTTGAATATTTTTTTTTAATATTTGTTTGAAAGTTCTTTTTCCTTTCATAGTTTTTTCTACAATTATAGTTATTTTACTTATAAAAAGCAATTTTATTTTATTCATTTAAAAACATAACTTCTTTCAATTAAATTAAAATTTATTTTTTATTTAATTATAGTTTTAATTCCAAAAATTAATATATTTTTCAATATTAATAAAATAAACTAAATTAAGTATATAGTAATTAAATATACAATTATAAAGCTGTATAGATTAAAAAAAATCGAAATAAAAAAATGACAGTTATAAATTCTTTCTCTTTTTCTGCACACATATTATATATATATATATATATATATATATATATATATATATATATATACACGTGTATCTGCTTTTTAATTTATTCACTAAATTGACTTTATATCAAGCTATTGAACATGAAATATATTTTGCAATTTTTCTCCGAAACTTGGCTACTTTCAGCACAATTTATTATACTATAATAGAAAATAAATCATTTAGAGGGATACACGTGTTCAGTGTTAAAAGTATATCCACCTAAGTCGAAATTAATAGAATAACTAAACTAGATATAATTTATTACAGATGTTGAAGGAAAATACGACGAAACAAAACTTCTATTAACACATGTGATATGAAATAAGTTCGGTATAAAACGGTCACATATCATAAAGAAATATTGAACGATAAGTTAATATTACTTTATGACCTCAAACATTTATACTTTTATATATATATATATATATATATATATATATCCATATATAACTATAAACTAGTAATATATCAACGTTTATTTTATATCCAACAATCGTTATTTATATCAACACTATTATTATGTATTCGAAATATGTATTTTACAAGTTATTTTCATAACTGATGTAATAATTTTGCATAATGCATGGAATATTTAAAAAAGATCCATATTTAAAAATGAAGTAATTTCGCAAAAAGTATATCAGGTTCTTTGTACTTTATAAATGTCAAAGTTTGTTGTAAATATTTTACATTTATTTAATTTGTATAAAATCAGACATCTTTAGAGTATTCAAATGTTAAACTAATATTTATCTTCTTTGGTATGCGCCTTTTTAACAAAAAGGCATTTTTAAAAATGTTTGTTATAACTATCTGTCTAAAAAAATCCAATCAGTTTTATGTATTTCTTGTCTATTCTAATAATAGCTCCTCTTTTTTTTTGTACTCTGTTCAAGATACTGATTTGAACATCTTTATTTATTTTAATGTCTGTTTTATATCCACATATTTACAATTTCTAAGCTTCTTTTATAGCAAAATAATCTTTACAAAAGTTTTAAAAAATCATATATATATATATATATACACACACACACACACACACACACACACCAAAAGCTTTACATTTTCGTTATATCTAAAAATGTTTATTTTCTGTATCTCTTTTCATTTTTCCACATATCCTACAATTTATTTTCTTGTTTACGTTTACAATAGTATAGTTTTTTTAAAGAATCTATGATTGTTTATTATTTATATGTTTCATTATATTTTTATAATATTTATAATAAAATAGATTCTTTTTAAAAATATTTGTTATATAAATTCGACTTGATTTTTTTTAATTCCTTAGAAATCTTAAAATTTGGTTTATATAATTATTGATAATAAATTTTATTTGAAATAAATAAGAGTATTCAACATTTTAGTGTTAATGGCTGTTGAAATGTATTTTATTTGATTTTTTGTATTTGAATTTTTTTGTAAATGAATTTGATTTTTTGTATTTCGCCAAAAAATCAAATTAAATATTATAAATTCTCTATTAAATTTAAAGGACAAACTTGTGTTATAGTGTATTTATTACAATGGTGAAATTAGTTATGAAATATGAATCAACATCATTATATTTTCAAAATATATTTTTTATAATAAACAGAGTTGAATGTTAATTAAAATGAAAACGAGTTTATTATAAAATCATTGTTTCTTTTGTTGTATTTTTTTTAAAAAAAAATAGTAGCTAAGCTTTGAAATTACTAGAATTAAAAGAGTTAACTGTAAGAGAGATTTGCTGATGTTAAAATTTATTTTAACTGTACTTTTAATATTACAAGTTGTCGAGTAATAAAACATAATGAATTTAATCAAAAAATATATCAGTTCGTATTTTTTATGCATATCAAATTACTTGCATTTTTTAAACTTGTACAATGGGACAATAGTTCTCAAACAAAAGTGTAATTATGAAAAAAATTATTCTATTATATTCAATTTAAACAGAATGAATCCGTTGTTGATTACAAACATTCACATCTGTATTTGTAAGCCGATAAGAAACTCTCATACAAATTGTTTTGTATACGCTTTTGAGATCTGTCATAATTCGTGTGAAACTTGCACCTTGTTACACGCAAATTCAAGATCACTCGCATACAAGAAAATGTTTATCGAGCGAGTGAAGTAAGTAAGTTTCTATCAGACTTGTGTCTGAGTTATGCACGAACTATTCTTGTGAATTCTATACGAACCGCATCTCGTACCGGATTTTCGTGCTGTCATAATCATGTGCTTGTGTCATAATTAGCATACCGTGTTGGACATCGGACGTCGTCGACCGATACTGACTGATTAGTTACATACAGGTAGTTGTTAATTATGGCAGGCTGATAATTTACAAGTGCATTGAACACGAGATGCAGGATACCACATGCAGTTCAAATATTTATGTAAGAGTTAAACGGCCAATGATATTACGAGAATTTATTTGCCTGGAAGTTAATATTGTATGTAAATACATGACAGGTCATGTACTGCACATACTGAAAGTTCAATAAATTCCAAACTAGTCGAATCGAAATGCAAAACTGGTTTGGAAATCTCGAATGAAACATTTTCATGATTTCTAATTCCATATCGTTCGAGTACATTTTAGAAATTCAAAAAAGAGTCGATAAAATGAACCAAGTACTTTTATATATTTATTAAATAGTATAACGTACTTTTATTAAATAATGACATTTATTTTCAAACGTTATAAAAATGTAAATGTACGTTTATTGGAAGTAAAAATAAATTTCCTGGTATCATACAATTTATAAAGTAATAAAATCGATTAACCGTATACAAAAGAATCAAGTAAAAAAGTTACAAAAAGAATATTTTGATGTCGCTAATATGAATACGTTTATAGTAATGTAGCAGCACTTCGAACCTCGATAATCATGTAAATAGTAACGTAACGAGTTAATAGAAAAGTTTGTAAGTTTGATGTTTTTTTTTATGTTTTCTTCATTTATAGTTACATTTATATATATAATTAATAAAAATGTTGACATATTTAATGACCGGTTAATTTTTTATGAGATTTTTTTTTAAATGCATTTTTCGAATGAATATTTATTTTCGATGTTATAATTATCTCAAATCAACCATTACGAATGTCATAGTCACTATTTCAACGACTATATATATTATTTTTTCTTTTGTATTCGCGAATTTTTGTATTTAGATTCCGTCAAGTGACGCCAGCACGAAATTCAAAATATTTCGACATTTAAACAGAAAATTCTTTGTGAAATATAATTAAACTCGTCGGTCGTTTGAAACCAACATTCCGTAAGCGATCTTCAGCAATAAATCCACAAGAAGACAGAACAAAAGCAGCTTATGTTTCCATTTGCTTACGCGTGGCAATTAGATGATTCACTAAATTACCGAGGTAAAATGAAATCATAGAAAGATGTGAAACCATAAAATAATCCCTCCGTCTTACATTACATAAAATGAATGTAATATGCATAAGTAATACCTTTGAAAAGAGTTATTGTGATAAAGAAAAAAATGTAAATTGGAAGACAAAAGAGACGAACGTACGTTGAAATTTAACAATTCGCATGAACTCGACTTGCCTTTTAATTATTATTTCAATGTTTCAGAATGAATACATTTATATATAGATATATTTGTGTGTATGTATATATATATATATGTGTATATATATATATATATATATATATATATATATATATATATATATATATATATATATATTTGTACTGTTTTGATTGATTTTAACATTCAGAAAAAAAGGAAATAGATTGAAAATACTATTCAGAATTGAAAAAAAACTCAAATGAAACTATTCCGTAAAGTGTGAGTAATGCCATCACTATAAAAAAAATAGAACACTATCAATCAGTTACTGTCCATAAACTTCATGTAACTATCGTCGAGAGAGTTGTAATTTATCTGGGTTCATTGTTATTTGGCAAGGGTCAGGCTTATGTTACGTTCAGTCGCGTGAAGACTTTAAATCAATGTTTCCAAAACTTTTGTTAACCAAAGTGTGCGCGTACTTCCTTATTGTAAATAATTTAAAACATTTTTTTCCCGAGAAATTCTACCACAAAAGTCATGCTCAATGCACAATACAAAACAAATCGTGAAATTGACTTTTTTCAAATTAGTTTGTTTCTGATTTTATTTTTTGTAGATCATTTATGGTTTTAATATTGAGTTAATGTAACAAAACTGAAATCGATAAAATATATATTGTTTTAAATATTTCTAGGTTTATTAAAAATATTAACTATTTTTTATTATAGAACAAGATGTGACACTTTTGCAGAAAATAGTCTGTTAGAATAAATAAAAATTTACATTTTTTAATTAAAATAAAACATGTCGTCTAAAAGTGTTTCTTAAAATTTTAAGAGATAAGAATAAAATATGTTTAACTGTTTTATTTTTTAAAGTTGAAAGAATATATATATATATATATATATATATATATATATATATATATATATATATATATATGAAAATATACATACAATAATTTATTAAGGTACATATTTTTAATCATATTTATACATAACAGTAATTAGATAAAAAATTGTTCTATTTTTTATTTTATATTTTGAAACATTGAATAATTCTATTTTAAAATATAAATTACTTCCAACATTTTCAATTCTCATTACATATTCATAACGACTTATTATCTCTCATTTCCACGAATTTAAAATAAATTTTAATATTTTTATTCCATTTATTTATCAGTCTTTTTCTCAGATTTTTATATCCTCATTTATATAAATATATATATATATATATATATATATATATATATCACAGTATTGGCATTTATATCATTCTTTATTTTATCAGCACTAAAATACTTGTAAAATTTTATATTTAATACTCAAAATAATGAAAGTAATAAACTGTATGTAAAGATAAATAAAATATTTAATATAAAATGATATTCAAGTATGTACTCTATTAAATATTAAAAAAAATAATAATAAAAGAGATATAGAATAATAATGTGTAAGAAATGTTATTTAATATATATATATATATATATATATATATATATATATATATATATATGTATGTATATATGTATATATATGTGCGTGTGTGTGTGTGTGAATTTTGTTAATGATATACGTCTAACTGTTTTCAACGTGTAAATTATAAAATCGGCAACTCCTCTATAGAATATTCAAGATTTGTTTTCTAATGAAGTTCTTGCTAATCAGTTTCGTTGCTCGAGGAAGTAATATTGTCTTGTTTAATTAAATATTTAGTTATAATCGAATTAGCAGCCATTTAACAAAACAGAATGTGAACCTTACGTTTTTCATTAGTAGCTTAATTAAAAATCTAATAATAGTAATATATTTATGTGCATATACGTATATTTATAAATAAACATATATATATATATATATATATATATATATATATATATATATATATATATATCAACAAAAAAAAATAATTAAGTATGAGTATTTTAAAATAAATGATTATTAATTTTGTAAAGAAGTAAATAATGTATAATTACAGTTATATATATGTATATAATATTGCTGTTATAAAAAATAAGAATGATATTTTTTTTAAATAAGTGTTTTTTCAATAACACACATTTCATATACTGTCTTTTATAATGAAAGTGATAGTATCGAATTGTACTTGAATATTTTTTAAATTTAACATTTGTAATAGATATGGAACTGGTTTTTAATATAGTGAAGTAGAGATTGGTATTTGGACATAGTAACATTTTTGGTATCTTGAATAACTGATTATTCTTGTTAAATGTCAAAATTGTTTAGAGTATTTGCTAAGTCAATGATATTTTTTAATAAATGTTTAATAACATCAAAATCTTTTTATATATGTGTATGTCCATATATATATATATATATATATATATATATATATATATATATATATATATATATATATATATATATATATATAACCTGAAGATATAAAAACCCAGGAAGAGATTCATGAATAAATAGAATAAAAACATAAGAAAATTTATCAAAATGAAATGAAAGAGAAAGGAATGAAAAGGCATTGGATGGATCGGTTGTTGTGAACAATTTTGGGAAAGACCTTCGTCTAGCAATGCGTAGAAAGTGGCTAATGATATATATATATATATATATATATATATATATATATATATATGTAAAATCTCATAATGTTGAAGTAATTAATTGAAGTGATTAATTTATACTAATTTAAATAATGCGATTAAAGTGCATGTGTGTACATTTTTTAAAAAGAAATAATCTTGGAAAAACTATTAAAATGTAAAACGCCACAACAGTCATCACAACGCTGCCGCATTGTAGATGATCTGTGTTGTTAATTAGAAATTCGTTTCGCGTGTCTCAGGTGTTGAAAACAGATACGACCACTCGAATCTGCACAAAATCACCTGTGTGCGTTATGTGTGCGCTCGTTGTATAGAAAAAGAAACAACGTGCGCTGCACTCGGTTTCATTTTGAGAGATTAATGCACGACGCGTTTTAATTTTATTCCATCCGTGTACATATTTATGTTTAGTTCAAGGCACGACGTTTATATTACAATAGTAACGTCATTTTCATAATATCGTTGCGACTGGAATATATGAACATTGTGTGTGTGTGTGTGTACAATGATACGCGCGACTTCAAAATTATGCATAAAGTAATTTAACGTCTTGAACGAAATCACTGGAATACAAAGTTAATTTATTTCATTTAAACTTTGATGAAAAACGTCAGAGTTTATTGAAGTTTGTTAAGTTTCAGATACGATGGTGTATTGAAAGTCTGTTAAATTGGAATTTAGTAAGCCTGTTTGCTTTATCAGCTGAATATTACTTATATTTCATATTGTTGTCAGATAATTAAAATTATTATTTTAAGAAAATTAGTACTAGTTTCGTCTACATACAAAATTAAATTAAGTCGATGTTTTATGCATAAATGAATAAGGTTGTAACAACAAATAGTGTTTAAGTATTTAGATTGTGGTTTTGTGAATGATAGATTTTAATTTCGTATTATAAAATATTTTATAAATTTCTTTATTTTGATCTTTTTACGTTTTTGAATTTTTCAGTGTGCTCTTATTCTCAAAAACCAAATTTATAGAAATTTGCTATCAAATAGCGTAAGTCGATGGAGCCATATAATTTTTCTATAAAAATATCTGATATTATATTGCAGAAATGATTTATATAATTTTTCTTTTTTGAAATTGTTGATGTATTTCTCATTTCTGTTTTTAACTTTTTTTAAAAAGAAATTATTAAGGCATAATATTTACTATACCATTTTCTTTGAAAAAACTTGATATTATATAATAAGAATGACATTTTATAATTAAAAAAAAATATTTTTAAAATATTCATAAGTAAAAAAGTGAATTAGAAGTTATTAGTAAGCATTTTAATAAATTCTTTTGGTATTGGGTGTAGTTATTTCTTTTTAAAAAGTTTATGAAAATACCCAACCATTTTCTTGTAATTGACATGATTTAAAAAATAATTCATGGGATTATTGAGAGTACTGATTGATATTTTAAAATTAACGTATTTTTTGTGAACCATGAAACAATATAAAAATATAAGTTATTAGTTAGCTAATATTTTTATATAGTTAGTTAATTTTACTTTAAATAGAATTTCAATTGAATTTAAAAATAAATAAAAATATTTTACAGGATATTAAGAGGGAATAATTTAATTTTTATTGAATATTCAAACAAAATTTAGTGTATTAATGTGTCATTCTTTTACAAAAAAAAATGATTTGTTCACATATTAAATTATTTTTTTTTATTTGAATTAAAAAAAAATATTAAAATATTTTAAAAAGTTAACATATTTTCCTAAAATATCAAAATATATAAAAAATTAATTGCTAGTAACAAACCAGAATTATTTTATATATTTGAGTTGATTTTTCCAAAAAACAATATCCGACAAAATATTAAAGAAAGATAATTTGTTTTTATAATTCAAATTTTTTACAACTTAATGTATCTTATAATAAAATATAATAAATCTATTAAATGTGATAGAAAAACGACAAACTATAAGAAAAATGGAGTCTTTCTGAATATAACTTTTTAATCATTAAAATATTTAATGTCATACAAAAATATTTTTTCGTTAATTCTGTAATTTATTTTACAATTTAAATAATTATTTATTATAAATCTGTAAATAATAAATATCAAATAACTAAATTTTATTTTACATATATATATATATATATATATATATATATATATATATATATATATATATATATATATAAATATAAAGAAAATAGAGATAATCTTCGAGATAACAAAACTCATGAAAGCACAAAGTGTGTTCCTATTAATGTATGACTAAAGGAAGGTAATTAGGAAAACTCGTTAGAATAGATATAATACGTTTGTACGAAAGGTACGAACCCGTGTCTGCGAAACGTACACTCTTCGTAACGAGCGTATAAAAGGTAATCTCAATTATCAATAAATTAATTTTGATGCACGGTTTGTGTTCCCTCCTCTTCGTTTTACCAATTTTTATTAGATAACTCTCTTTTATATATATATATATATATATATATATATATATATATATATATATATATATATATATATTCGTTCAGAAATTACGTTAGTGTCAGGTAAATTAATAATCTTGTTTGAATCGTTCGACGTTTTATAGAACTGTTTTACGCAATTAGTTAATTGTTAACAAACAAATTAAAAACGTTCAATTCCAATTGATTGAAGTAAAAGCAAATATTAAACCTTTGAAAATCAACAAAACCGATTTATAAAAGCGAATTACGCGACCAGCAAAACGATTTCAAAAGTTTGTTGTTTGTTTATCTTATTTGTATGTGCAGTAATGTTAATTACTTTATTTATATTTCAAACATATTTGATTATCGTACAAAGACAAAAAAAGTGTATTAACGACGGATTCTTTTTATGTATTAAGCGATCATCGGACGGATTTGATAGGTGAAATGGTTTTTTATTATTGAGTTACGTACAAACATCTTTCTATAAGTAAATATTTGTTTTTTTTTCGAAATGTATTTCAAGTTCTTTTGATTTAATGTTATTTGATAAAATATGTATCTAAGTACTTATATTATTCAAATATTAAATATTAATGTAGTTATTTGTTCTCTCAGTAATGCATTTGTGTCATAAAGAATTATTGATTATATAAAAACGCATGTTTTTATAGCTTGGTAAATTGTATACTAATTATACTATTTAATTTTAATTTTATTAAAAAACAAATTTATAAAATTAAACCCTGTAGATATCTTTTAAACAAATTTGGAATAATAAAAATATTTATTTTATAAATAAATATTATTTATATTTTATAAAAAAAATCTTAATATTACTTTTTTTCAATTTATTTTAATGTATATGAAAATAATAAACCATTTGTTATTTTATAAAATTCAAAAATATCGTAATTGAGTTATTTAAGGTCCACAATGAATAGACGGTATTGCAGGTTCATATTTGCATGAGTAAAATAAGAGCAGCTCTTATCTTCTTTACACTGTATATCCATTTATAACCAGATTTTGGTAGAATGCTTTTAAGCACTCAATACAATATATGTATATAATGCATGTTTGGGTTTGGACATTCGATTTATTATGCGTTTATATATATATATATATATATATATATATATATATATATATATATATATGTATGTATGAATGAATGTGTGTATATTAAATCAGATAGTATTTCTTTAAGACTTGTTAGCATTTTTTAAAAAAATTATTATTTTTTTCTAATTAGGTAAATTTACCTCGTCTTATTTTTTTTATTTCCACTCGTACAGTAACTTAGAACATTTTTCTCTTTATCCCAAAACACATTCACTTTTTTCTTTACATTATTTTCTAATTTTTTCTTATATTATTTTTTGTTGTATTAATATTTTCTTTTCTCACAAGTTTTCCAAATACTTTACGCGTCTAATAAGCAAAAAAGTAACTTTGATAAAATTCCGTTGATAATTTATCTCAACAAAGCTTTTCCCAATAAACTTTCTAGTCTCAAAAAAGCATATATGCCAGATTGACATTTAATCGTATCTTGTAACAAGTATTGATACTTTAAAAATATTAATACATATGTTTCTTTAGCAA
This sequence comes from Neoneuromus ignobilis, assembly GCA_029203775.1. Taxonomy (NCBI): domain Eukaryota; kingdom Metazoa; phylum Arthropoda; class Insecta; order Megaloptera; family Corydalidae; genus Neoneuromus; species Neoneuromus ignobilis. The sequence continues at coordinate 5,968,316 of CP092090.1, read as the reverse complement.
AAAATAATTCTGTCATTGTTAAGTAAATTAATAGAGTAGATACATTGATTCTCTTTTCTAAAAAAATAATTAGGTACCAAATTAAATTATAGACTCTTTTATCTTTTCGTGTATATAATAAAAAAAAATGTTTGAAATTATTTTTAAAATAATATTTATTATAAATTATATTTTCAATACTGTTTTTTCTCTCTTCATTTAAAATATTATCATCCTCTCTTTATTTGCTATTAGATAGATACTTTTCAAAAATTTCCATTTCCAATGATATTATATATATATATATATATATATATATATATATATATATGTGTGTGTGTGTGTGTGTGTGTGTGTATGTATCTATATATGTATTATATATTCTTCTGAACTTATATAAATTCTCCTTGTAATTTTCTTAGATTCTTTTATTAAACTTCAATATTCAACAAGAAAATATGAAAAATGTAGATAAAAGAAGTCAAAAAAAAATTGAGTTGAGTTGATGTCAGATTGCAACCTCTTTTTTACTTGTTACTGATTTTCATACCTTTAGGTATAATATTACAATAGGGAATATAATATATACACAAGAGTATCAGCAACCTCTGTCTTTTAAACGAAGTGAAACGTATTGAAAAGTTTTTGCTTCTTTGCTTGTTCGATACAGTTCTTTGATCTGTCATATATGATTGTATGTAGATATATATGTTTACACACAAATAAATATATATATATATATATATATATATATATATAAAATTTAGTCTTGCGAAGCCTTTTATTTACAATAACCTCAAGCACCCTATACAGGATCGATACATATCAAATAGAATTTACTCACTAAACGTTCTAATTAATTCGATGTGAAGCTTTTGGGGAAATAAAACATCTACGAGCACGTGTTCGTCGTTGTCAAACGCAAGCATCGGAAAGTTTTGTGTTAAATTTACCGCTGGAAAATTCGCAAGAAAATAACGATTTATATTGATATTTATGATACAATGTCAGGTTAGAAACAAAGCTATAAATAATACATTTATTCTCGATCGTTTTATATGCTTCGTGTATAATTCCATTCGGTGCGTGGAATAAAATCGGTGATTTGTTTAAAAATTATTATTAGTATTTCAATCACGTATAAATATCTTTTATATACTTTTCAATCGTTTCGAAATTAAATAGACGTACGATACTTTTTCAGAATATAATCTCTTATAAAAAGAATTGCCATTATAAAGAATTCTTTGTGTGTAATTTAAGACGCGACTGTACCTGTCGACAAAATAGAACGCGTACACAAAAAGATACAATGCTCATTCTTCCGGCGGACATAGAGTTACTTCTCACGGCCTAGCCGGCATTAATTACACACAAAAGCATTGCGTCTGCTCAGTATAGCGTAAAAAGAAGATCCCTCGAACAATATTCTTAGATGTACGGAACTGATCCACGTCGTTGCAATTTGCATAAAATTGAAAGAGAAAATATAGCTTATTTCATTTTAGTGTGACTTCGCAAATTATCGTTTCTTTAGTTCACTTTCGGCGAGGTTTGATTTTTTATGAGACGAAATGAAACTAAAAGTTTTGTACCTGTTTCTTTTCATACGTATTAAATATATATTATTTTTTTACGATAAATTGTATCATTTTTTTCTTATTATATATTTTTATAAATTTTTTTAAAAATATTTTTATAACTTTTTGTTATAAAAATATTTTAAATTTTCTTTAAAAAAATCATATTTTCTATATATTAATAATGTGATTGAAAAATATGTAAATAGATACAAGAACAGAAAGGGGTAATTGATATAACAGAATAAATAAAATCGATGAAATGGGCATAGGTAGATCATAGAAAAATAAAAAAGGCAATAGATCTAGGAAAGGGGACTCTATCCAAAGATGGAGGGATGATATTATAAAGTGTTGTGGAGATGAGGATTAGGTAAGATTTACCGCAGACAGGAAATAATAGAATAATCTTGGGAAAACATTTAAGAGGATCTAATGATATTTGATAAAGCTTTCATCCAGCAGTGGGATAATATAGACTTTTATGATTGTGACGATGATATATATAAAGAAATTTGGCTAAAAAAATACTTATAGGTGTTAAGAAATACGAATCGAAATAAAGAAAAAAATCAAAATGAAATTATGTATGTAAATTAAAAAGATGATCGTCTTTGATACTAGAAATACTTAAATAAATTGAAATGAAATTAATATGTAGAATTATTTCAAGTACACTCACTATTACAATTTTGAAACGAATACGATGAGACGAAATGCAAGACACGGATGGGATATACAAAGATGTCGAGAGACAACCTGTTGAATTTTTAAAATACCATACAGTCCATTCCATTCTTCATTGCTCGTTCAAAAAAAAAAAGACCATGCAATGAATAAAACATAAATGTTCAATTTCGATTATTTATTCCGTGGAAAAAATAGGTACATTATATGTATATAGTGTATTGGTTAACTTAGTAAGAATCGTATTTTGATAAAATGAAAAAATAATAAGGACAATCGAAAAAGATTCTTGGAAAAATGTAACAAAACATGTATAACCTTTTACATTGTTTTTCTTTGGTTTTGCTATGTTTTTGTTCTTGCTATTCCTTAAAAAACTTTTATAATAAACCGATGTATTGTTTACAAAAAGATTAGTTTATTTTCATTATAGATTTTTCTCAGAAATTCTTTTCAATTGTGAAAATATCTTTTAAAAATTGTGATTTTTCGTAAAATATATTTCCTTAATTTATTTAAAAAAATGTTATATGTTTATCTGATCTAAATTTCTTTATTTCGTTAGTGATATTTCAATAAAAATAATTAATATTTGTTTCTATTTTACAAAAATGAATCACTCATGGTAAATTGCAAGATGGTGTTTGTTTGAGTGAATCACTAGAATTTTATGCAGTTGAGGAAAATGATTCATTTGTGCAAATGTAAACTAATCACAATACTAGATCAATAGTTGTATTATTTATTTTCTACATATTTCATATTTTAAAAAATATAGTGTATATGTTTTTTATTAACGTAAATAAATCTTCTAAATTACACTTTATATCAATTTTGTATTTAATTATTTTTTCATTTAAAAATTACTCATCAAAATTATATTTTTAATCTACAAATTAATTAATTTCCTAATTTTGATAATTTAAATTTCTATTGAGTCATCCAATACATAATTGTTTTTGAAAAAAGTTTTGAAACGAAATAAAAAAAGTGTTTTTTAATTTTATATCCTTAATATATTAATCATAATTTATTCCCATTTTTATCTTAAATTTTCAATATCCTGACAATAAAACTCTTTTGATTTTGCGCTAAAGAATAAAATCAAACTATTTTCAGATTTCTGTCTCTATATTAAACTATTTTCCACTAGTATGGTTTAAGAAACTTTGGAATAAATAATTATCTGATGGTGTAAGGTGGGAAGAATGTAACATTCTATTATAACAATTTTAAAAAATATTTATTTTTTCAACTACTATCTCAATATCTGAAACTATTTTTAACACACAATATGAAATCTCATTAACATTAGTAAATATTAAATAAAATTATATGCAAATTTCTAAATAGCATTTTCACTAATCGCATAAATAACATAAACACTTATTAAATTAAAATTTATTCATTTGTATTAAAAACTAAAAAGTAAGCATCTTTTTAAAACGTTTAAATTCAAAATTATCGTTTTTTATGATGGCATAATTGAATTTGCACCGAGTGATATTTTTTTTTACTTTATGTGAACGTAATTTGAATATAATAATGTGAACGGTTATGAAATAAACTTCGTTCGACGTATAAATTGTAAAGTACTGTATAATTGAAAGTAATATAGAATAAGAAATTTAATAAAAGTGTAGTCAGCTTTATGTATAGAACGAATATTTCAATAGGTATTTTTTTAATTACTGTTGTTATTATTTCATACATAATTGTCTGAGATTTTTATAAAAATACACTGTAATACACAGATTTTCATTCTTCAACATCTTTATTTTTTCAAGATTTTTTATTTATTACTTATTTTATTAATTTTTAATTGAATTTTTAAGAGAATTGTTTTCTTTGTTGATTATATAAAAAGAATAATAAATGCTTATTAAATGTTTTTATAAAATATTGTGGTGATTTATATAAAAATATTTCATATTAAAAAATGAAAAGTATTGTATCTTAAAAACACTACTCAAGTTTCCATTAATTAAAAGTATAAGATTTACAAAAAAATGAGTAAGTACTGTATGTGCAGAGCATATGTTTAATATAAAAATCACTCTCACACGAACCATATTTCCATGCACATAAAATTCTACTTTTTCTGTTTAAACTAACATCGTTTCGAGAATATTTTTAATCTTGTACATATTTTAATCTTGCTCTTCGCGTTAGTTATTATTTTTTTCGTCGGTCCTCGTCTATAACTTTCAATAAAGAAAAGTATAAAACTAACGTATGGTTTGTGTTTTCAATTTTGTAAGTTACAGTGAACTTTACTTAACGTTCAGTCAACCTTCTCTTTGTTGCTTTGACCATTTAAAGAAGCCAGCAATATTTTAAATAATGCAGGTTTTGTAGTGAACGTGTTTGTCCTTGTACGGAATTGTGCAAAAGCGGGTGCAGTATTTTATCTTCTAATTGTTGAAATGTTTGTTTTTTTGTTCGATTACAATGAAAAAATGTCGATCGCGGAATTAATGTTCCATGGTATTTACAATAGAATGCTTGTTACATTTCTGATTTTTTAATTTATATACTCTTTATATATTAGTATTTTGATGTTATAAAAGTAAGTTGTAGATTTATATATATCAAATATATATATATATATGAAATATATATATATATATATATATATATATATATATTGGGAGGGGATTATGATTGTATATTTTTGAATACATTTATTAATTTGTAAGTCATTTTTTCACAATATATGAAAGTATATTAATTTTTATTTTTGAAGAAAACTCACTCGATTATCTACATTTTGTCTTATCACTGATATTTATATCTTGTTCTTAGTAATTTGTTATGAAACCCATGTTTTAAATTGTCTGCTTATACTTTTTTCTTCAGATTTAAACGGAATCCATATTTTATACTGTTTACTTATATTTTTTCTTTTAAATTTCAATTTTCTTACTTTTAAAGACAGTCTTTCATTTTGCATTCTCATCAGCTTTTTGTACAATTTTTTTTATTCTCTCTTATTTTTTTATTTGAACTTTATCTTAAAGCATTTCAGTCAATGAGGACTTCTTGTTCATTTCCTCATTCAGTCTTGATAATCAAGTTTCACATCTTCAGTCAGGTGTAATATCCCTTTTGCTAGATCTTATCACCTAAAGCAGAGTATGAGATTTTTTTAAAAAAAATCCTATACATTTTAAATAAATTTTAATGAAAAATTACTTAGATTTTATATATACACACACGCATATATATATATATATATATATATATATATATATATATATATATATATATATATATATATATAATTGCAAAATGTTTAGTTTTTCATTTATTAATTTTAGAGAAAAATATTGAGTAAAACTCAATTAGAATATTATTTTCAAAAATCTACTCTGTCATTTTTCAGTGATTACCTTTTTATTTTTCAAAAACATTTATTGCCATTTTAGTCTTACTTATTAGTTTTCATTAATTTATAAAAAAAATATTTATATGTATTTTTTGAAAATATATTGCTTTATATTTTTTTAAAAAAATAATATATTTGTGTATTAATTTATTTAAAAGTATTAACTTTTATATAATTTGTGTTGAGAATTTTTTTATTAAACTGAAGAAAATGTGTTCATTTTCCATTAATATTTCACAAATGATATCCAAATGCATTGTAATTCTACATTTAATTTCAATTTGTATTTTTTCGTAGAATCTAATTCCAACAATTTCATTGTTACTAATTTTTTCTTAACTCGATCTTCGGGACATTTGATTTTTAAATAAACAGTTAATATTTATTTTCCCGTATTTAGTCAAATATTTCGAAATAACTGCTATAAATTGAAATATAAGTATAATAAAAAATAAAATATAATTTTAACTATTACACATAATATAATTAATTAATTTTATTTTTTTCTGTTTCAGGTGAGTTTAAATATATACTATAATATATGAAATATATTCAGAATTGCATCACCGGTAAGATTTTGTTAAATATTTTTTGACATCATTGAATTTTATTAGTTAGATTTTAGACATAAATTTATTGAACAATTGAGAATTAATTAAATTTTATGATGTCATTAGTTTTTTTAATAATTATGAAATAATTTTTAAAAATGTATTAATAATAACAGACTTATTACTACAGATATCAAATATTATTTGTATGTATGTGTGTATATAAATATATATTTTATATATATATATATATTCTACGTATTTGATTTGATTATTTGCCCAACGAAATGACTAAGCTCAGAGCTAATATTGAATAGGTAAATTGGCCAACAATAATAATTATCAACGTAGGAAAAACTCGTCCGTAACAAATACAATGCCGCTTATTCTCACCGAATTCAGGCCGTCTCTCGACAATGAATGTAGTCATCCTCAATCATGCTGCATTGACACAGCATCGTACCGTCCCCGACCGCCGTCGAACCCTAGTGTTATTCAACGTCGAGCGTCGTCTGCAATAAACCACCTCGTCGGGATAGTTGACGCCGTTGCAGTGTTGACAACGCGAGCGCGATTGACGTAAATATCCACAGTTTGGATGTCGTGGTATCAGTGCCGCCGTCACGACCAGGCCCCCAGTTAATTAAATTGTTTCTTTGATTAAATTTATTGAACTCGTGACAATTTCAACGTTGTCACTTTGGCGGAACCGCTCGATTGATTCTTTCCACTAGTTCGTTTGTTCGGCGTCCGATATGAGTTTATATAGTGGATTTGTTTATTTTCCAAAAACTATTAATCTGATTATGATATATTACCCACCGTACATACATATATATATATATATATATATATATATATATATATATATATATATATATATATATATGCATACAAAAGTTGTCATTGTTTCAATTATGATATATTGTTATTTGAATTTGAATAATTTATCATATTTACTGTCCATCGATTCTTACACATATCATAATACAAAAAATGAAAATAATTATTATAGTCATGTTTGATTTTTAAGTATATTTTGTCATTTTAATCCATTATAGTTTGGCAAATTATCATAGAACGTTTCACACTTCAACAACACTTAGAAATTTTGAAAAACAAATAAATAACTAATTAATTTAATACTTTTTATTTTATTTCCACTTAAACTTCTGAAGCGCTTATTGGAAAATTCTATATAGTAGAGGAAAATAATTATACAAATATTTTTTATTCAATGACTGGAAATTTCTTCTAGAAAATATTTTTTATTTATTTGTAATATATTTTTCAATTAAAATTTTTATTCATTTGTTATATATTTTTTTAGTTTGTAGTGTATTGTATAAAAATTTGACATCCAGATTTTTTAATCATATATTACAAAAAAATAATATTCTATATACATAAATATATATCTTTACACACACATGATTAAAATACTAATTTTTGTGAAATATTATTTAAAATTATAGGTTTCAGTATTTTATTTAATTTAGTCAAGTTAAATAAAATTCTAGGGATCAGATTTTCTTTTTTGAAAAAAATCTATATTTAGAATATCAATATATCATTGATTTCATTCTTATTGTAGTAATCTCTTTTTAGGTCTAAGAAATTTTAGTAAGTCATTTATTAATGACTAATTATTTAATTTTTATTTATAATAAAATAATTATTTTGATCAGAAATTCATTTTATAAAACATAGAATTTTGAAAAAATTATTGATGTTCCAAATCATGAAAAACGAACATTTAATTTGCTGTGTTCTTTCGTCGTGAATATACAGTTAAAAAATAATACTGACATTGATCAAGATCAATTAAATAATTAAAAACCCAATTTTAATTTAATTTAAATATTATAACGTGAAAATAAAAAATGTGTACTCATATTAATGCAAAAAGAATTTCAATATTGATTGACAATTCTTGTTTACTGATATACATATTTAAAAATAAAAATTATAATGAAAAAGAAAGTAAGGCCCTGTTGTATAATAAATTGTTGAATTCTACTTGTTTTTCAAATACGTCATTTAAAAAATCTGAAATTGGTTATTAATTTTTTGTAAAAAAAAAAATTGTCACATATATATAAGACATTAATTTTTTTCTCCTGTAATAGGTAGTATTTTTATAAATTACGAAATTCATCACTTTTTTTACGTTTGAGTAAGTGAATGTGTGTGAACTAAAAAAAAGTATAAACTAAAAGAATAAACTTGTCTAGTATGTACTTAAATCTAATGTTCTTTTTTCATATTTCTAAGATCGTCAAGTAAAACAATGCTTGATGATTGTACGGACGACTATATTCGCAGGGTGGTCATCACACTAAAATGATTTACGTTTAATCACATCTCGATTTGATTTACAGTCGACATAAAACTTTAATAGCGTTTCACGTTGTTTTTTATATCATATATTATTGTGTTGTCGACACCGTTATGATACTTTGGCGGCAACGGGCAGGATCGTCTTCGTCCAGTTTCTTCTAACATCTAATAAATTTATCACGTTTCATTTCGTATTTGTGTTGACACTATTTTATCGCTTGCAATAAATACAGAATATTCTATAATTGAAATAAATTCTTCTGTCAGTTATATTATGCAATAACATTCATTGATGAACTTCTAATTATTATTTATTGGATCATATTTTAATAACAATTTTCATTAAAATAATTAGTTATATTTTTTCTTGTCAATATATTTTTCCTCAATAATGATTCATCCCAGTAGTATAACATTTTTTAAAAGTATTCATTAATCATGCATAGTTCACTTTATTATTAGTATGTATTTTTATACCTGTCGTCATCGTCGAAACATTGCATTGTAAAATCTTATAGGTGTAGGTGTGAGTAATTCATTTCTGTAGAAATGATTATTTTTTTAAATATGTATTTTTAATGCATAGATCATTAAAGATTGCTTAATTAAAAATTCATTTTTCCACTTAGATATCTTTATATGACGATATTCAATATCCAATATTTCATTTATAAATTATTCATTGAAATACAAGAACACGTGGAAAAATACTTAGTAATATATTAATTATCCATTTATATGCAAATAAAATATTCGCCCCATTAACACAATATTGATAACGCAGCCACACTGACGATAATGTCGTGGCCATCAAAATATCAGTGAATAAAGTAAAGAATATGTGATTTTTAAACCTTTTTTTAAAAAAATCCTGTAGTGTTCAACTGAATAATTCATTTGTGTAAAATTGCATATTTTTTCGAAATGATTTTTATTTACGATTATTTGTCAATTTAAAGAATTATTTGGAAATTTGACCTAAAAATGAAAGGAATAAATTATTATATTTTTAACATATCCACATTTACATTTGTTTATCTTCTATTACATCTAGTATTGTTTCTTCGTTTAGTAATATCAGTTCATGTTTTTTCCTAATACACTAAACATTTTTTTAAATGAAAATTAAATCGAATTTACAATTAGAATAACAATCACCTGCCCGGAATCCAGCACCGTGTCATACACGTAAATAAATCTCATTTCGTGATTAATCTCGAACAATACTGTATCAAAATCTTATTTAATTTATATGTAATTTTCTCTGTCCTCGCATCTTAATTGTATCATCTCTGATTTATGCTCTTTACGTTTACCATCACAGTCCGTGGTTGGCATCGTCGTCTCTGTTTCATAATTGTCCTGCGGTCTCGTACGCACACGGTAGGCTGGATTCACTGCTGTGTTCACTCACTCAGTCAGTCATTCTGTTTGTTGTTCGTCGTCGGCTGATGGCCTCGACTTGATGAAGTTATTGTTTTTTTGTTAATATTTTCCGTGAATTATGAGATTAGTTCTGATCCTGTTAGGTTGGTTGGTGCGTTGAAACGGGCCACGCTCGCATTGATATTCGAGATGCGCGTTTTTGTCAGGTTCCGCATATCTCACGAGAGTTTACTTCTGTAGGTATATAATAATAATAATGCTATTATGATCGTTTGTTTTCCACGTGTGTATTGTTGGAACGTATCGTTTTTTCACGTCACCGAGCTGTTATTGTTTACGTTTTATTTGTATATAGTTATTGTATGTATTAATTATTATATACTATTTTATAGACGAGAAACTTTATTTTAGAAAAAATGTTTTTTTAACAGATTAACACGTATTTTTACTTCAAAAATTATTTTAATCAGTTATTTATATGAATAGTAATGTAAAAAAACATTTATTTAGAAAAAAATTACTCGTATTATATAAATTTTATTTTCAACAATGTTGAAATTTTAAAATAACACATTTTTGCAGACTGAAAATCGAAAAAATATTATTTTTTTACAATAAATGTCATTATTTCTATAAACAACTGATGTTTTTGTCATTGATACATCATTATTTATGATTTTAGAGCAAAATAACTCATTTTTAAAACTTTCGATTTTTTGACAAAATTTCCATACTATAGGTCGTGGTTTTTTTTGGTCAAAAATATCGATTTTTTTTAAACTTAAAATAATTCATTTTTTTATTTATGCGTCGATTATTCTTGATAGAGATAATGTATTTCTAGTAAAAATTATTTCTATTATCAATTTTATACCATTTTATAGATGAAAACTTGTATTTTAGAAAAATCGTTTTTTAATTGATTGTAGAAATAGGTGTATTTTTATTTTTAAAATTTATTTAATTAATTATATATGTGTATATTATCTTAGAAAAACTTATATTTGTACAAGAAGAAAAATATTTTATACACATTATATAAATTTTTTCTCAGCAGTGATGAAATTATAAAAAATCATATTTTTCGTAGACTGAAAGTTAAAATATCGAAAAAAAATATTTTTATTTAATATGTGTTAATATTTCTATGAATAATTCATGTTTTTGTCATTAATACAACACTATTTATGATTTTTGAGCAAAATGATTCATTTTTAAAACTTTTGATTTTTTGACAAAATTTCCATACTATAGGTCGTGGTTTTTTTTGGTCAAAAATATCGATTTTTTAGAAACTGAAAATAATTGAATTTTTTGTTTACACAACGATTGTTTAGTTTAAAAATATCGCTTTTTTGGTAAAAGTTAGTGTGATTGTTAATTTTATATCATTTTATAGACGAAAAACTATATTTTAGAAAAATGGTTTTTTATCGATTGTATAAATTGGCGTATTCCTACTTTAAAGTTTTTTTTAAATAAATTATACAAATATTCGTATATACAGTAACTTAGATAAATATATATTTATGTAGAAAAAAAATATTTTGTACGTGTCATATGAATTTTTCCTTTAACAACGATGAAATTAAAAAAATAACATTTTTTGTAGTCTAGAAGTCAAAAAATCAAAAAAGGTTATTTTTTTTAATGTATGTCATTATTTTTATAAACAATTGGTGTTTACTTTAACGATACGTCATTATTTATGATTTTAGAGCAAATTAATTCATTTTTGGAACTTTCGATTTTTTGACAAATTTTCCATACTATAGGTCGTGGTTTTTTTGGGTCAAAAATATCGTTTTTTTAAAAACTGAAAATAATTATTTTTTTTGTTCATATTATGATTATTTATGAAAGAAATAGTGCATTTTGGGTAAAAATTCTTGCTGTTATTTATTATATATCATTTTATAGACGATAAACCATATTTTTAAAAAATAATTTTTTTCATCAATTGTAGAAATTTTCATATTTCTACTTTAAAAAGTATTTTAATAAATTATACCTCTGTATACTATTTTAGAAAAACATGTATTTATACAGAAAAAAAATATATTTACTATATGAATTTTCCCTTCAACAGCGATGAAATTTGAGAAAATGATATTTTTCATTCCTTGAAAATTGAAAAATTGAAAAAAAAATTTTTGCTAATAAATGTCATTGTTTCTTTAAACAGTAGATTTTTTTGTCAATGATACGTTATTATTTACAATTTCAGTGCAAAATATTTCACTTTTAAACCGTTTGATTATTTGACAAAATTTCCATACTACAAATGAAAATCTCATTTAAACAACAATAAAACTAATTTCAGTACTACAAATGTAGTTTTCTATTACTTTGTTCATGACTTCAAATAATTTTTACTAGAAGAATAAAATGACAGTATTTACATCCTGTTCTAGAAAATGTACATATTCATTGTTTCCCGTTTATTTAATAAAAACAGACATTTCCCGAATTCCTTCGATATGACTTCCTAATCTTATTTACTATTCAATACATGCGTCGTACTGGAAGTGCATGTTGTGTATGCAATATATGCGATTGTTCGAATGGATACGTACGGATATAACACGACGAACAATCGTGCAATGCATTTCACGCGTTATTATGCAAATTTTTCAATCAAGATGACAAAGGAACGACACCCGCGGCGGGTGGAACACTGCGGACTAATCTTGTTTCCGTTCACCAATTTCTCATCAGTGACGTTGCTGTACGGTTATGATACACAGGAATCGATGCTAATAACCGCCGTCGCGTCGAAACTGAACCGATATGAGCACGGATAGGAGAGATGGAAAATTTACTGATTTATTGGGTTTTTTTTCTAAGGAATTAGTCGTTTATTTTTATTATATTTTTTTAATTCTCTTGTGTGGAAACACAGATACAGTTGATTGGTCATATTTTTTTAAAAAAAAACAATTTCTGATACTCAGTTTTAATATCCAAATATATAATTGGATTTATTATCAGTAATGATAACAATTGTTAATAGATGTACAAATATTTGTTGTTAAAAAAAACCAATTGAAAAACATTACAAAATTTAATACCTTTGCAAAGTCAGTTTATTCTCATTTAAGGGGGTATTCTAGTCTAGACGCACGAATTTTAGGTGTTTTTTTCGGGCGCTATAAAAAAAACTCAATAAATATTTTTACTATCCATTTTTTATCAGTTATTTATTGACATTTTAAGAGTATAAAAAAGTATTATTAAAAACAAAAAATTCAAAATTGAAAAAGGTACAGCCTGGCAAAGTGGGGGTTCGAAAAAAAAGGTGTCTCCTGGTTGACATGGTTCCAACCCTTCCGGTCATCTGAAACAAATTTTTTTTTTGAAATTATTGAAAAAGAAGATTGTAGTAAAACAGTCATTTTTTGCCCTAGTTTTTTCAACTTTCGGAATTTTTTAAAAATAGTAAAAACAAAATTTTCAAAAAATCCTAGGCGGGGGCAATCACTGTTATATTGAGAAGCTCTGTACCAAATTTCAAGTAAATCGGTCCATTAAAACTTGAGGTACCACGTCAACCGTGTCGAAAAAAGTAGTTTCGAGAAAAACGCGTTTAAAGTTTGGAGTCGAGTTTAGACCGGATTGGTTGGCGCGTCACAAAAATAGCTATAACTCCGAAAATAATTCGAATTTCGAAAAATCCTCTTAAGGACATATTCTTAAAGGTCTAAACTTTGAAAATATGCAAAAAAAAATCGATTTTCTTTGAAATTTTAGACTAGAATACCCCCTTAAATATCTTTTTTTGTGTATTATTTTGTAAATTCTTATCAGAGATTTTGTGTAGAAAAAATTTTGGTATTCATTTTTAGGGCAAAAAATTTAATATCGAAAATCTTGTTTTTTCTATATAAATTATTATATATTGATTTCGTTTGAAAATATGTATTAATACTGGAATTAAAAAAATGAATATGAAAAAATATGTACATTTCAGCAAAATTCCAAAAAATGTAAATGTAAAAAATATAAAACAAGATTATAAAGTATGAAAAAGTTATTTGTAGTTTAAATTCACATTAAGTATAAAAATCAGCATTTCAAATAACAATACAATGTAAAAATAATTATTTTGTTTAAAGAACAATTTTGGAAACGTTAAGAAATTTCCTACTGTATTGATTATTGAGGAACAAAAATTGAAATTAGTATATCTTGAATTTTTTTAATACGCATCATTTTTTATCGATTTTTTAAATTGATTTTAGCTGAAAAATCCAATTGCTTTTAGAAAAAAAGAAAATTAAAAAAAAATTGTTTCAGCGTTTGAATAGAGTAAATTGTAAAAAATATTAGAAGTTGGAAATTATTTTGTTTTTTTTAAAAAAAAAATAATGGTTATTTGATATTCATATTAATATTTTATAAAAAAGTATGGTTTTACTGAAAAAAAAAATATTAAAAAATATAGGGTGACTCAAATGAAAATGAATTTTCAAACACACATTTATATATTATATCTTTCAGTCTTATTTGGACCACCTATATATAAATTATGTCTGTTTGCCCAAAGAATGTAACTTTAAAAAAAATATTTGTTATCAAAATAATCAAATGAGTCCAAATAAAAGAATAGTTTTATTTTAAAGAAAATGAAATTTTTGATTTTCAAAAAATCTTTATATATATATATATATATATATATATATATATATATATATATATATATATATATATATATATATATAATATGTATAAAGCAATATGCAATGCAACAGTTTAATCTGTATTTTATTATTCAAACAATAATATAATTTAAATCTCATACAAACATTTCATGTTAGCAACTAACGCAGATGATACACGTTTTGTTGTAACGTGATGATTATTAATTTTTTTTTCACTAAATGTTTATTGGTTGCCGACATGAACCGTGTAGTAATGGTTAAATGTCGACTGTAACAGTAATATCTTGTTTGCGGAACGTAAACAACTGCTAACATTTAAATGTTTTAAGTTGAGCGAGCTTGTTATCTTTTACTCTCATTAACACAAGTACACAGATCCTTTACAGCAAATTGTTTAAACTGGTAATTTTATACAATAACGTTTCACGTGCTGTTATCCGTTTCACCTGTTTGCTATGTATTTTTAATTGACGATATTTATTGTTTTCTGTAATTTATTGTTTATTTATTTTTTAATTTTTTTTCAAAAAAAAGTAGACCAAAATTGAGAACAATTTGACTAAAATTTTGACTGATGGTTAATCATAACTAAGTTATTAGTCAGAAATTATTTTTCTTCATTATTCATATTTATTACTTTTAATCATGATTTTATATTATTCATTAATCTTTATTAATAAAAAATCATTAGTCATTGTCTGACTATGTAATTAAAACTAAAAAGGAATAGGAAATGTAAACATTATTATCATCAGTCTTTATCCTTTAATTCTCATCCTAATATTTTCCAAATCCTAAACCAACATTACACTCAATTTAATCTCAGACTGTTTTTGTAAACCATTGATTTGTTATTTATTACCTATTTGCAAAAATGACTACTCGAAAAATTTTCTAAAGTAAACTTGCTAAAAATTAAAAAAATAAAATAATTACTCAAACTGTCTTTAATTTATGATTAACGATTCAACTTTAGTTAGGCTAAAACATAATTAATTAAATCGATCATTTTATACAAATGACTGATTTAGTCATTAATTATTAATTTTGTGACTAATTTTAGATTAATCGTTACTCATATAAAATTTCTGATTAAAACTAATGCTTCATTCATTTAAACCGTTTTTAGTGATTATTCCTGAATTGAATTTTAACCAGTTCTGACGTAGTCCATTTTAAAATTTCGTTATTTAATAAAAAATATTATTTTGGTTTTTATGATATAGTAGTTCATTTATTACTTGAAATATAAAGTAATAAATGAACAATAATGTCAGAAAAATGTTAGTTAATAAATCATTATTAACGAATTTTTGTCCATCATTGTATTAACGGTTTTGCCATACTGATACTTTTTAGAAGCTGATTTTGATCCAGAACCATTACCAAGTTGATGATTGCCTAATCTTTGGGTTAATTCAATATTTTCAATAATACAACCGTTCTTTATTCATATTTTATAGATTCAAAAAATTTGCTTAAATTCAACTATCGATTATCTGCTTTAATAATTAATTTATTTTTATTAAAAATAAATTAAGGAACTTAATTAATTTTCAGATAATAATAAAAAAAAATATTTTATCAGTAATAAAAATTATTACCAGTATTAAAAAAACATATTCAAATTTAGTAATTTCCTTTTTATATTATTTTTTTTAAAAAAAATGATATAATTTAAAACATTTATGAACATATCATTTAACTGTTTGATATTTATGAATTTTATTATTAAGTAAATTAATTATTATTTAAATCATAAATAAAAAATGTGAATATATCAATTTATAAAAAATATTACTAATTTTGTATCCAATACTGCTTTTCTGAGGGAAAGCAGTATTGGAAAAAGCAGTTTTTCTTTTCTCCGTGGGAGATTTTATCCCTAAATCTATAAATTTATATTCCAAGTAGTTGGATACTAAATCATTGAGTTAATCTAACTTTTTGTGATCTTATTTTACAGGATAGAGAACTTCTTATAAATTCATATATCGAAACGATGTGATAATTGATTTGTGATATTTTTTTAAAGAAAATAATTATTATAGAAAAGAAATGAATTGCAAATTATGATATCATTAATGAAAATTTTTAGGAATACTGAAAAGCATTGATAAGGTTTTTTAAGCATAATAAAACTTTAAATTGAATCCCTATCGAAAGTTCTATCTAACCTATAAAACATCTTCGTAGGGATTCAATTTTAAGTTCTGTCACGCTTAAAAAAACATCTATATATTTAATTATTTTCATTCTATTTTACCTCTATATTTTTTAATTTAAAAACTATTTATTTATATACATTTTTATAAATATATTCACAAAAAAGGTATACTGTTTGATATTTTCTATTTTCTATTCAAGTTTCAAGTTTTTACACTATAAAAACTTTTAAGTTAGTTTTTAAACATTTAATTACTTTTACAAATTTTTCAAACATATCAATCGACTAATTTAGCTACCGTATAAATTATGTATTGGATTTTATTTTGTACTCACAGTACATTACTAAAAAACAGTATAAAAAATTTGAAACGTTATTTGTTTTAATTTTCCCACTTGAACATGTAATAAATTTCAAATCTGTGGCACAGATCTTTGACCAAAATGAAAAATTACATAAATTATAAAGTACCCAAGCAATAGATTACCCGTTATTCATTAAACAGATCTGTAACAATTTTAACAGCCATAAAAATAATTTATAACCATAATCGCACAACAACGATGCATGTGCAGTTATTTTTCTTCTTGAAAAAACATTATATATTTAACATGTACGAACTTGTTAATAATTCTCGAACTATTGATAACAATCTTCATTGGTGCATACAGCCAACAACAATCCATAGTTTTGCGGCTGTCGTGACAATAGTGTATCCATAAATTCGTGTCACATACTTCGTATTTGTATGTTTTTGTTTTGATTTATAAAGCGGATGGTTGTATGTTCATGCACACTTTATTAAAAATTTAACAAGTTGATTTGTTGTGTATTACTATTGTTGAATTTATTTTTATTCTTTTATTCAAAGTGTATACAATTATAAAATATATATAAACATACATACATGGAATAATAAAAGAATAAAATTTATTTTAAAAAGAACAATTTACATAAAGTTTGTTGTAATTAAAAGATAATAAAAGATCTTCACATAATATGACTCAGACATTTTAATATATGCATATATATTTCAATGACACATATGTGTGTAGTATTTTTGCTTGAGGAATACAGCCTAGTTACTGGTAGGATCTCCTAAGCTAAACAGGTCAAAGAGTAGGGATCAATCTAAGAAATACTCTAAATAGATCATATTTCTTAGATGAGGAGGAAGCAACCTCCCTAAGATAGTAAACGCTGAATAAAAAAATCATTATCTACACTTTTGTACTATATTTTTTCTATTCATGTTTCGTTTCAATTTTATTTAACATTTTTGTAATTTGGTTGTATACATCAAGTTTATTGATTTCTGTTGTCTCCAAATTTCATCAATTTTTATACTTTTTTTGAAGAATGGTCGACCGAAAATGAACTTCTTTAACGACTGTTTATTACAATTAATTTTATTTCATTTAAAAAATTTAGATAAATATATACATTTTTTAAAAATTGAAATAACGAATTCAGAAATTCTATATACATTGTTTTAATTGCTATAAAATAGTTAAAAATCTTTAATAACTTGACAACAATTTGTTTAATAAATTTATAATTTTTTATATTTTCCATCATTATTTTCAGTGATAATAGTTGTGACATTTATTTTCATAAAAAGCAGTGTTTTTCTCCTGTCTTGAATTATTGATAATAATAACTTATTTATGTCAAACAATGTATATATGAAAAGATATTATAAAAAACATATCTTGAAAAACATTTTCCTTGACATATTTTTTTATACAATCTTTTCATAGTTTGTTGTAAACATCAAGTCCTTGTTGACTTCTGTCTTCTTTGAATTATCTCTTCTAAGAATTTCTTTTCTTTTTAAACAAAATATAGACCCAATAATAAGTTCGTTTGACGATCATTTTTTTTACAATAGATTTTATTTAATTTACAAGATATAAATAAATTCTTTTATAATTATTTTTATTAATTATTTAAATTTTTTAATTGATTTATTGTACATATACAGTGTAGTTTTTTCCAAACTTTTAAATTATTACTTATCATATTTTTTTTATTATTACTATATAGATATCTGTCTGTGTGTAATAGGGATTAATAGATAGTAGAAAAGAAAATATGTCTAGTTTTCCAATAAATTCTATCTACTAGAGCAATTAGTTTAAAACGTATTTACTTTCTTGTTAAATTATAACGATTTGCTCGATAAATATTTTTTGTTATTACATTTTTGCTAGGTAATCACTTCAATATGTAACCGTTTTATGTACGCTACTTTATCGAATGAGGTAAAAACATGAAAATTACTATTATATTTAATAGAAGAAAACGTATGCTTCATAATAGCTGTATTGCATGGCGGTAAACATTCCATTTGAAAGCTCGTTAGATTTATATGCAACTGCATTTTGCAACAAAGAGTCAGAGTAAAACGATAAAGAGAAAAAATATAGACTAATATGTTCTAGAATGTAATTTAGAACCAAGGAAAAATTGTTTGACATTAATTGTTGTAATATTTTTCTAGACTGAGATTAGTTTTATGTTTAATGAACTTTTGTAAAAGTTTAAACTTGTATTTTTTCATTTTCAATCAATTATATCTGATGACATTTTTTGAGTCATTAATCAAAATGATTAATTGGCAATTATTATAGACTGATACGTTTGGTTGTATTCGAAATAATGATTTTTTTATTAAAAAAAAACTACTAATAGGAAAATGGGATAATATAAATATGAATATACATAAATTCATCTCGGTATTTCATTTCTTTGTATTTATTTCTGCATTCAACATTGATTCATAACAAACCGTTTAACTTATTAACTCGATTCGTCCAACGGTATCATTCGTCGTTATTAATAGAAAAATAAACAAGCGGACGATTAATCTTGTCCGTTCAAAAAGACGTACTGTTCTGTTCCACGTAACATATTTTATTTATGATCGCAAATAGAAACATTTATTGTATATCCATTGTTGTTTTTCACACAGCCATATCGCGATTACTGTTCACGCGATGTAATGCAGTGACCGTGCTTTTTTAGTTGACCGATTGCGCTTCCTTTTCAAACCAGACAAAACGTGTATACAACACACAATCCGCCGTTTATGTATCGCCGCAAGGTCGTCGATTTGCCTATTTCGTTCCGTACGTTTGTTGAGTACGTTTGCAATTTATGCAAAACCACCAACATTGATGAACTGGTAAAATAACAATTCGTTTAATCTGTTTTTACTGAACGGATACGGCGCATAGTTCTTTTTAGTTGTATGTTTTTTTTGTACGATAAATGTTTTTAAACTGATTCAGTACATCGAACGAACATACGTGCGTGAGAAATGAATGAGTAAATCAATTATTCTACACGCATTCTTTTATTACGAAATTCATTACATGATTGGCAAGTTTCAACAAATCCGAGTCAGTGTGTGTGATTTTAGAAGATTTTTTTATAGAACAACAGTTGGACAGTGGATGTAAGATCTGTTTAAAGAATTCGCATATAAAAAATATGTACATAAATTACTCTATTCAGTTTTTAATCCTTTATTAAATTTCCAGTCATTTATATTTTTATCAAAAATAACTTGATATTATAGCTAATTAACCTTTATATAAATTATTAGATAGTGTGGTCATTTAATTATTAAATTATTTAAAAGATGGTCAAGTTGAATTAGAAAAAGTAAACAAAAATATTATTAAACATTTTTATAAAACTTTGGAGTTTAAATATTACAGTTGCGACCCAAAACCGTTAGGGTTAAATGCTAATAACTCTTACAGCATAAATTTCTTGTTCGTTTCTGGTGGTGTCGGCATTGTGTAGATAGATATAACAGTTTTTATAGCTCTTGGCGAGGTTGCTGCGTTGTTTGATCAACGTGACTGCAAGATACCCATAAGGGTTAACTTCTTAATAACCAAAAAATCTTATACTAGGAGCTAACTAATTGATGTAACAGAAAATCTCATATCATAAACATAGTAGATTTAATATATACTAAGAGTATTAAAATAAATAATAAATGAATATTAGATATTTCAATAAAAAAACATAGTTTTTTAAAGTATTGAATCGTATATAAAAAAATAAAATAAGAATACATGCAGATTATCGAAATTTTTTTCATATTTATTTTGTAAATTATATTTCATTTTGTTCAACGGTTATTGAACACATAAAATCGTATAACGTTGAAGAATATTCAATTTTTTAAAAATAAATTCGTATTCTATAAACATGAAATGATTTTTTTTATTATTTGTAAAATAAAGAATACAAACAGATTTAAGTATACCGAAATTGACAATAAAAAATATAAGATAGACATTGAAATAAAATTGAAGTTTTAAATCATACATAAAATTAAATTTTAAATGAAAATAAATTCAATTCAATGAAAATGATCAATTGTAAATTTATTATATTTCACGTTGGCATTTTTTGTAAATTTTATGTAGTTGTTGTTTTTGGAAATTCCAAACACAATTTATTTTTATTATTATTTTATATAAATTTTGAACATTACAACCTTTATCAGAAGTGACAATATAAGTTTATTTTTTTATTTTTTAAAAGTATTTGCATTTATATGAAAATTCACTATGTATGTATATTTTATATATGCATGTATTTATGTAAACTGGTAAAAAATAAACATTGTAATTATATTGATAAATTGTGATGATGATGTTGAACATCGATCAAGCTTATCAGTCGCATACGCGTCTATAAAAATTCATAAAAATAAACAGTTATCTTATCGGGATATGTTACAAACTCTGTCAGCAAGTAAATTAAGAAATGACGATAACAAATGCGATTGTTATGACTCGAGCCAAAGTCAAAAGATACGCGGTCCATAAAGAGACGAGATACTGTGAAAGAGCAGTATGTTGTCGACGAACGATAACAATTTTCATTTCCTACTCGTACACGACCGTATTTCTAATATACACGAATAAATTTTAAGACGCAACGACGACATTGTATGTATGAAAATAGAAATTCCTACGAGCACCTGTGATAACAGATTCGTAAAATGAATTCGTAGTTCTAGTCGTGAAACAATATTTAATTTTCATAAAAAGATAACAGTCACTTTGTAGTGTAAACAGAGTCAATCCGTACTGTTTTCTTTACGTTATTTAAACACTGTTATTTAATTTCAGTGTTTGATATATTTTTTTTTTAAATTGTAATGAATCTTCTTTAACGATTGATATATTTCCAGTAAAATAATTACATAATACTAAATATCAAAAAAAGTCTGTATTAAAGAATCCAATTGTCACAAGTTTATAAATTGTGAATTCCCAAGTTGCATCTACATCGTGTTATCTCGAACCTTTTTCTTTAAAATTCGTTTTTTTGCTTGTTTTATGAATGTGTGCCATTATTCATGTCAAAATCTTATTACAGAATTTTATATATCCGTTTGTAATCAAACGCTGGAAAATGTTGAAAGTCCTTTATCTTTATTTCGTTGATATTATTCGTTCTATATTTAATGCGGACTATAATAATTTTTAACTGTTCAGTTTTAACATAAAATTAAAGTAAGAATACATCTAAATAATGTAACGATTTTATCGTGGCTATAAATTTACTGTATCAGTAAAAAAGTTTTTTTATTCTTTTGTATTAAGAGTTTACAATTTTAGTGATAGACTTGTATATAACAAATATATATATATATATATATATATATATATATATATATATATATATATATATATATATATATATATAAACAGATATTATGTTATTCGAAGTATTTCCTTCCTGAAATTTCACATACACAATATAAGAATATAAACATTTACATACATGTATATTTTTTCTTTTATTCTGATTTATCAAGTGGATTTATATTTTTATATACTATATTTTTTTTAAAGAAAAACGTATCGTTTACAACTTTTAGTACTTACTACGAATATTTGCATATTTATATTTGGAAATAAAAATATAGAAAATTCCTGCAATTTTGAATTTTTTAAAAAATGTAAAATATTCGGACAATTTAAATATTTTAAATTATAACTTGTATATTTTACTGTTCTATTCATTATTTGCATAAATATTTCATTCCAGATTAATCCCACATATTATTAATTATATTTAAGTTTAAGGATTTTTGTAGTCACTCAGATATTTTATTTTTTTTGACGAAAATATCGTTGTTAGAACAACTTTTTGTTGTATAAAATTTTCTCTAGCAATTTTCTTATGTTGTGTTCTTTCTTCTCGTTATCTAAACTAACAAACATGTTTTCAAATAGTTTTATTTTAAGTTATTACATTATTATATTTTCTTATAATCAAGTAATTTGAGATCAATATGTGATTAGGTAGTTATTTCAAATTACACAAATATACATATACACATATACCTCATAAAATTATTTTATTTATTCATAAATATTTTTAATATAGCATATATTGCAAATAAATATTTAAATATTTTATTTTTCAAAATATGTAGTATTAATTTTTAAACCATTTTTATTTGAAAAATTAACAAACACTCGTACATAATTTTAATAGGACATAAATTCTCATACGGATTAAAAAAAATAGAGGTAAACACTTAAGAATTCCGGATGAAAATAAAAAATATACAAATAAAGATATAAATAATTTTATAGCTTGTTCTCAACTAGTATGATTTAAGTTTTTTTCTTTTTTAGTGTCGTCCATAAAACTAGTTTTTTTATATTTTTCAGAATGAGAATAAAAATAGGTAATTCGAATAAATAATCAAATGAATATAATATGAAAATTTAAACAGACTGTTAAATTCTAACATTTGAAAGATTTGTTTTATGTAATATATTTTTTTTATAGAAACTCTATTTGTTCTATTTACTCATATAAATGTTCGAGCTTTTTTAATTGCAGACTTATTCGAATAAAGCGATAAAACTAGATCTGTATAAACTAAATGAGACAGTTATACAGACCCCTTTGTTAATTAAATGTAAACATCGAAACAAATATCGAAATCTGTTTGTAAATATCGCACAACTTAGTCTGATATGAAAAAAAATATGTCCCCGGTTTTGATTCGTGATCATTCCTCCCACGTGCGAATACAAATCTGATTTATTATTTGACCTATCTGTCTGTATTTTTACACTGAAGCGTTCATCATGTTACGCGTACGAAGTGTATGAATATAAAATGTATGAGCAACGAAATAAATGAAAATGAATCCGTGTGTATAAACGGCGTTACGTTATTGAAATTGTTGTAAAGAATGTAACCGAAACGTAAACTAAATAATTAATATTTCGTGCACAGTGTAAATATAATTTTGTTTAATTTGTACCTACGTATGCATACTTTCAGTGTTTTATTCAGAATGAGTCGGGCGAAATGCGCGTTTTTGTGTATGTTTTATAGAAATGTTCTTTCCTACTCCACTGCTTAAATATTTAAAATCTTTTTTTAATTCGCCAGAGTTATTCTTTAAATTGGGTTTTAAATTGTTTAATAATCAGGAAAAACGTTTCACGGACGATTTAATTTCATTAGTAAATGTGTTATGCGTGTTTGTATATTTAGTACTGTATTAAAATTTTATTTGTATTCATTTGAAAAATATTAAGTGGTGTCAAAAAATTATGGAATTTTGTAACATAATTTCAATAAAAAAAACACATTATTTTATTTAATCATTTATATTTATTCGAGTACTCATTTATTACTCGTATGATATGTCGGATTTTTTATCCAAAAGTAAAACACTTTATTAATATAAACACTTTATTAAATATTTCGTTTCGATTCTAAGACAAATATGTATTTGTTAACGAAGTTTTTGATGATACATTTTTAGAAAACTTAAATGATATCTGTTCGATTGAAGAAATGTTTATTACGAAATTAATCTAGGCTTGTGAAAAGATGAAAATTCGTTATTGAAATGTCCAAAGAATAAAATGAATAAAACATAATTTCATAAACCTAAATGTAAAAAAATCAGTATCATTATTTATAGAACATGAGGTCTAATATTATTGTGAAGAAATATGAGACCAAATCTGTCAATCAGTTTTGAATATTTTCTGATTATTTTCATTAATATCTTTAATATTTTTCCGTCTGATTATATTGCATGTGTTTTGAAAAGAATAATAATTGATTCATAAGATTATCATATTTTTATTATATTTTGACCATTTAAATATGTATTTTGAAATTTTTAGTATCCAGATTTTCTTCAGTGGACTTAAAAAATTATTGCTTATTTTTGAGTTTCGTTTATTTCATGCAATGTCCATCTATTTAATTTTCTAACCTTTCTAATAATGTTGAATTGTCGATTTGTGCCTTTGCCAAATTCATTGTTAATATTTAAAAGTTTCAAGCAAAAAATACTTCCTTTCGAAATTGTCTTACTATAAACACCGATCATAAATAAAACCAAAATTCTGATTACAAGTATTCCAGATGAAAAAAAATCAAAGTTGAATTCTTAACAGAAATACAGAAAAACTACATAGTGACAATTCTTTTAAGATGATGCAAAAATCTGATTTTTCATATGATGCAACATTGTATTTTCTGAATTTTTTTATCGGCCTTTTAAATAAGTATTTGTTGTTTTTTTTCACGAGTTTCATAATGAAAATTAATTTAATTTTTCTGTTATATATATATAATGTCTTATAAATATCTTTACAACATTTAAACGTGAAATAATTAAATTTATTAATTATAGTAGTTAGTCAACGTCAGATAAAAATGATTTTGATGTTGAACATGTTCTCTATTTTTCATCAAAACAGGTACAGCCTTTTATATAAAATAATTTTAATAATGAGTCTATTAAATCAAATCCCTCGTGTCTAGAAACAGGATATAGTGTTTGATTTTCAGATTTTATTATAAAATATTTAATAATTTTCTACAAAGAATAGAATCGGTACAGTGAGAATATTTTCACTGGAAATATTCCATGTCGTCGTATATTTTAATCTCCGAGATTTCTGATATCGAGGAAATTACATTAATGCGATCATAAAGCTCACTATAAAACTTCAACGCCTATGTAAACACAGTTTCTCTATTAAACGCAATATCTAACGTTTTTTTCTTCGCCGGTAAACGCAGAACGGTTCATGTAAAATATAATTCTTGTTAAAATTATAATTGTTCTTTAACGTAATCAGATAACTGAAACATATAACATTAAAATTTTCGCTCAACTTCGTTATAATACATTATTTATTATGTAATTAATTTCCATGCGCCATTGTTATGCGTTAGGACAAAGACTAATCTATGAAAGTAAGGTTATATTGAACGACGTAAAGGAATGTTGAACCATGCACCTGTCAAAACGTTAACTAAGTCATAAAGCAGCTAACTCACAGTTTCTGACTAACAACACATCATCGTATACAGGGGTAGGGTGGAAAGTTCATATTACGACACAACGCGACGACCTTTCGTGAAAGTTATCTCTGTTTCGTACGAAAACCGTTCGTTTTCTGAAAGGTCAGTCAGAAAAAGATATGATTATTTTTATCGGCCGTTTCGAAAATAAAAATAGAATAGTACACGTGGACGTAGTTGAAAGTAAATCGAACAAAGTAATTTAATTTTAAGTTGATCGATTAAGTCGAATCAAATGTAATAAACTACTTGAACTTTTCTTTTGGTTCAATGGTTTGACATTTCAACGGATATCAATCAAAATGAAACGTTATGGAAAATATCAGTAATGTTTTTTAATATGTGTATGCTTTTTTCTTTCATTTCGTTCGATTTTTTTAATTAAAAACATGTACTTTTTTCATGAGCCTCTCTTATAAAAGCTGTCAAAACGAACGTTCTCATCAAATAACAAGGAATTTTATTAATAAAATATTAAATCGAGCTATTTTCATTTTTTACATTACATCCAACATATACATTTATATATATATATATATATATATATATATATATATATATATATATATATATATATATGTATGTATGTATATATGTTTGTATCTGGCACTGTCATTCAATTAAAATTTCTTCAAGTCTTCACAGTTCGTTGAGAAAAACCTTAAACACGTTTCTTATTTTAATTTTGTATAAAAGTATACAAAGTAACGTGCAAACGTTTACATTTTTTTAATTACAGTATTAATTTAATATCGTCACATTGATTCTTTGTTCATTTTTATATGTATATTAATTGTGTTTTTTTGGTATTCTTAAAAAATTAAAAAAAAATGTTTAAGTCCTTAATGTATGTCTTGTATAATTTTCAATATAATTTGTAGAAATTGACGTGAATAAAAAATAATCCGTTTGAGAATTTTTGTCAATTATTTTTAACTGGTGTGAAGATTTACGATTACTATTAGTAAAATTTTACTGCTGTGTAGTTTTACGACGAGAAATATGCTAATTGAAAGGGTTTATTGTATGTTAAATCAATTCAGTATTCGTTTTAGTACTGTGACATATTTTCTTTAGCAGAAACGCATGTTTAATTCCAAAAAAAGAATGATTGCTTTGCACGTCTATGAAATCTTGAGATATTGAGATAAGAAATTTGTTTATTACTATTTGTTTTAAAAATGTGGCAAATTCACATTTACATAAATGAATTATCACTCCGGCATCACAGGATTTTAAAAAATGTTCAATAATTATTCATTATTCACAAACAAATAAAATGAATAATAAGTGATTATTGAATATTTTTTAATATTATTTATTTGTGTTAAATCAATTTTATTTTACTAAAATCTGAAATTGTGTATATCTGTATTCCAAAAATAATATCAATTCTATCAACAACAAATAGTAAACAATAAGCAATTATTAAAATCAACAGTAAAATGTTACCACTTTGACTTCATGATTTCTCTTTAAAAAATGAAATCATTGGGCAATATTGAATAAATATTTTTTTAACAGGATCTCTGATTTATTTATACATGAAAATAATTCGAATTTGTTACAGTCTGCTATTTTAATACTATAAATAATTAATATAGATATTAAAAAGTGGACGTCAAATAAAATTCACTTACATTCGTTTCTATTTATATTAATTTAAAATTTATACTCATGTATTTTTAAAATCAATTTCACATTAAAACCATATTTAAATTCAGTCGGTGTTTACATTTCCCTAATTACTCATAAATACGTATAGATTTATAATTCATTTTAGTATTGTAATAAATTCAATTTAACACAAATTAATTATTCGAGCCAACACAAAAATTTATACAAGTATTCAATAATCACTTTTTGTTTATTGATGTGCATTTCGAAGAAAATCAAAATGTTATAACATAAATCAAGATTTTATAATACAATGCTCTGATAATAATGACATGAGTGACAAAATGTACATCAGTGAATAAAGTGAACAAAATTTGTTTATTGAATACTTTTATAATGTTATTTTAGAATGAATGGTTTATCTGTTGTATTACTTGTAATATTTTATAATAAAATGGAAGACAGTTATGTAAAAATTAATTTAACAAATAAATAAACAATGGTTGGAGAAAGTTTCAAAATGTATGAATAAAATTTGTTGTGTAAATTTATATTAATTATTCTGTAGTTCAAGTTTAAACTAATAAACAAAGATATATCGAGAGAGAAATACCGAAACTAAAAAAGATCAATCTATTTATAATTCTCATTCAACAAGAATTTATGCACATTGCTAAACAAGACAGGTTTTTTTATTATAATCACAAAATAATTATATTCGTCAGCACGAAACATACAACGTAACGTATCAATGCATAAATCCCGTTCTTCAGCACTTATGCATTTATTCGAATAGCCTTGAGGAGGTCATCTGAAATCATAGGCCGAATAAATGCCGTTTTCTATGCAACACGACTGCATTGCATTTCATATAAACATTTTCTTGATTCTATTTGTACTGGCTATATAAAACTTACGACTCACTATTATTCATATTGTTTTATCTTTATTGTTTAATCTGAAATGATTTACATGCCTAATTATTTGCAAATGTATGTTTTTTATATGTTATTATTTTTATAAGTTTGTATAAAACACGGATATGAGGTTTCGGTGGTTACGTCATTTGATCATTGTTAATTTGAAAGTATTTTTAAAACGGAATAACTATTTATACACGTTTCGCGAAATGGAGAAATATAATGGTATGTAGAATGTAAAATGTCGCTTAATGTTTCAATTTATTGAGAATTCAAAAATTTTCGACACTAAAATACATTTAAATATGAAAATAATAGTTAAATTGATTCATAAAATTTGTATACCGTTCTGTAAACATATTGTTGTTTTTAAATTAGGTGAATGATTTTTTAGAATTTGTAGATTTCATGTTTGTGCCATGACCTCAATATTTATGAATGGATGTAAGAGTTATAATTCATTTCATTTATTTAGACGATATAAACAATACCTTATTGTTATATGTTTTTTATAAAATACAACAAAAGGACTAATCTACAAACAATTTTGATAAAAATAGATTTTTACGACATTCGATCCAATAAAAATCATCTTAGTTTCATAATTCATATTTTTTTATTTGCTATTTAAGGTCGTTTTACAAAAAAATCGTACCTAAATAATAAACTATTTTAATTAGAAAATTAATAATGAATGAAATTTTTAAACAATTATTTAATTGTACATTGATTTTTAAATTGTATTTTCTGAATTTTATGCCCGAAAGATAAATCTGTTTATTAAATATTTTATAAATATATATTCCACTTTGACAATTAAAAAAATCGATTTTTTTATAGATTTTCTGAAAATGTGTAGTTTTAAAAATATACTTCTAAAATTTTACATTAAAATTCAAAAAAATTATTGAGATTTAGTTATGAAAATATCAAAATTAGTACTAGTTAAAACGTCAAATATAATTTTTTTTAAACATTTTTTTTACTGATGATTTTAATATCACATTACCCAGTATTATTACCATTTCTATTGACCTGAAATTTTATGAATTTTCAGTAAATTTCTCTGTATTTTCAGTAAATAATTAAATTATTAATATTTATTTTTATCTGAGTCAGAAGACAAATCTCTAAATTCAAATCAATATAATTTTTTAACATACTGATCATTTTGTTAATTTTCGTATTCAATTATTAATCTGGTATCACCAATAAAACAACACTCAACAGATTAAAAAATGTATCATTTTTTTAATTTCAGATAAGTAGATCAATTGGATTCATGACCATCAATTACATGTAATTTTTTACACTGGTGTGCATTAATTCGTATTGTTTGTAAATTAACTGATTTTTCATTTTTTTGAAAAAATATATCACGTTGGAAAAATACATCAATAAATGTGTGTAAGATTTACAATAAAATGAAATATTTAATAGTTTTTATTCATAAAAAAATCAATCAGTTATAAAATCGAATACTCTTTTAAACTTTTTTTTAAATTTCGATCATATAAGAATAAATTAAATTGAATTAATTTATTTCTGTCGAGTTATGTGGTTTGAATAAATTATTTATTAACTTTTACATTTATTCACAACCTGCATGAAGGATATTCACTTTGGTATTTTGATATTAATAAATTAAACCTTGAATGAATAAGATATTCTATTTACATTTTACTAAAAATTATCTCATACAGTTTTACTTGTAATCTAATAAAGTAAAATAAACAAATATGTACTCTATTCACTTTGTATACCTTCCATTTCTATTTTAATATCTACAGGTATATATTTCTAAATGCATTATAACTCTATTTATAAATTTAATAGTGAGAATATCCGATCGAAACAAACATAATTAACTTATATTTATTCACAAATTCAAGACAACACCCACACAGTCATTCCTATCCCACGCGACACTAAACGGCGTAAAAATAAAAATTTATCTTCGTTTATAAAAATCTTATTTGTATTTAAAAAAGATTCGTTCGAATTAATTCATGAATTGATTCAACGAACTTAAACAACTCGTGAGAGATCTCAATTAGAACAGTAGTTGTACTGAATGTAAATAAATATTGGCTTTTTTTAAAAAAAATCCACACGGCCACAGGCTCCGTTCTGTACAGAAATCTTTTCAGTATGTAAATGCGTTTAAATGTTTTGAATACGTAATATTCAGTGTGGTCACATATTTTGTATTCATTAAACATGAATGATGTATATATATATATATATATATATATATATATATATATATATATTCGAAACTTTATATTTGAGGTAATTTTCATATAAGTACAGCTATAGGATACTTCATTAAATTAATAATCAATACTTTCGTCTATTATTAGAGTTAGAACCAGGTCAGTTATTTTTCCAGTAATGATTTTGTATAATTTTCTTTATTAAAAAATATTATTTATATATGTATTAAAATTTTCAGAGAAAAAATAACTTCATATTTAATATTATAAGAAATATTAGAACATTTAATAATTAATTACTGTTTGGAATTTTTATGCAATTTAGTAAAAATATTTTTATGTTCAAAATACTTAATACATAAAATCTGGTACAAACATAAATTATTTCTATAAGACATTCATTCTATTCAATATTTTTAATTTTTTTTCAAATGTATTTCAGTTAAATATCGTTATAAAATATTTTTTAATTAAATCTAGTTCGAAGTCTTGATAATAATTTGCAATAGAAAAATATATTTTCACTAAAACAGTAATAAACAAAATTTTTTTTTGAATACTAGTTGATATTTTAATTCAAGTGTATTTACTGAAATTGGTAGGAAATAATAATAAAAAAATCAAATTAAACCTTGAATATAAATCAGTTATCACCCTAACACCACAATAATAAGATAATACCATGGCTGCAGAAATGCACATCAACGAATTAAGTTAAACAGTAAAGTGAGCACTTATTGCTATTGAAGTGAGTGACACATTTGTGTTAAAGAGAATTGAACAAATAGTTACAGAACTAAGTCTTATTATTAAATAAGTAGATATTTGTCAATAAAATTTTATTTAGACCAATTGAAGAATTGTTTTATGTTATTCTCGTTACTAGACTCAAGTCTACAATCGATCTACTTTAAAGCCATTCTTTTTTATTTTCTCTCTCTTTATATATATATATATATATATATATATATATATATATATATATATATATACTTCATGTATTTATATGTTTTTTTATTAGTTTGTAATACAAATAAAGTTAGTTTCTTTTTCTTACCTAACTTTAATGTTTTTATTCTTATTTATATTTCTTCTACCAAAACTTTTCTTGCTCTTTATATTTTTAATTTTGATATGTTTTATTCTCTTAATATATAAACAAAATTAACATACACCAATTTATATTTTTAACATAGGTGAAATATTTTTGTGTATAATTTATTTAAAAATAAAATCAAATCAAATTTCGTGTTGACTTGTTCATTACCTAAATAATTATTTTTACTTTTATATATCTATACAGTTTCTATTATTTTCATTAATCTAATAATTATTTATAAGTAAAGAATTAATTTTTTATATTATTTTAAAATAAAATAAATAATAAATACAAACTGTACAAAAGTTGGATAAAGTCTTTGGTATTTTCTATAATGACCTTAAATAGAACTATTTAGTATTATTTATTATATATATATACATATATATATATATATATATATATATATATATATATATATATATATATATATATATAAAATGTTAATTTTATTATGAAAGTAAAATAATAAAATTTTACAACAGTTTAACCAATGATCAAACATTGTTCCTTAATTAATTATAATTTACTTTGATGTTATCGTTTATATTAATTTACACAAAGACATTTATATATATATATATATATATATATATATATATATATATATATATATGTCTTTGTGTGTACGCGTTGATTTCAAAAATACATCCCTTTAATAATACAGCCAGCGCACAATGTCGTACAAAAGTGTATGCAAGGTAGCTATAGTACGTATATAAAATTATTTCTATTAACATTCACACCTGCCGAGAGTATATATAAAGCGCTCAGCAAATCAATATATGCATAATTGTGATTTCAAGCTGGCGTATGTGAAAAGCGTGAGCCACTGGTGACACGCTAAAAGCTCTATAACTTCTCAATGTCACTCTATTATTAGCGCGACGTATTATCACACACATTCTGCCTTATTAGTTTTTGTGATATTAGTTATTTGCGACGTATTATTTTTTTATACACTTTATTGATGTTTCGTTACAAACACGTTTCGTCAATTTATATTAAAAGAACAAACTTGAATTTCGAATGAACAAGTAATTTTACTCAAAAGCAGTTCACCTGGAAAATAGCTCGTGTTGAAATAAAAAAAATCGTATATAGCTTATAAAAATAACATGTATTTTAAATAAATGAATATATAAATATTATATATATATATATATATATATAAATATTATATATATATATATATATATATATATATAATATTGCAGACATAACCTAGTCAGTCAGCATCATTTACAATTTCAGTATATGAATATACATACCATTTTCACCACATATGTATATAAACACGAAACCCATAATGAATACAATTGTTATGTTGTGTACGCAAACCCTTTGTATAATAATACCATAGGGTGCTTCGTTGCCCAGATGAAATAATTTGTTATGCATTTGATTTAGATGTTAATTTTTAAACAAGTACAAACATCTGTGGTGGCTATAATTTTAAATTAAAGTTCATTAATCAAGACATGAATATACAACAACGGACGGACGGCGTCGCATTGATATCGAGTAGCATCCGTCTATGCACTTTTTTTCCAGAATAACGAATTAGATTTCGGTTTGGAAAAAATCCTATTACCGTATATATGTGGGTTAACGAGAGGTAGACGAACGGATCGCGTTCAACGTTCGTAAAATTTTACAGTATCTTTAAATATTCATAACATTCACTTGATGATTTATTAGGTACACTTTTTTTATGTACAGTTTGATGCAGTTAGAATTTATGATTGTGGTTATTTATATAAACGACTAATTAATCTCGACACGAATATTAAACCATTTTATACTGGAAGCAAGTTTGAATGTAACAAGTACAAATTCTTTAATTCCGTTTGTGAAAATTAACATTGAACAACGTAATTATTATATATATATATTATATATATATATATATATATATATATATATATATATATCACACCTCATTCTTTCATTAACAATTTAATCATTTTAAAATTAAAACATCAACTTTTGTAGTAAAAATTTGAACTTTATAATTATTTATAATTATAACAAAACAAAACGGTTTAATTAAAATTATTATATATTTTAATTTTTGAAAACAATAACATTTAAATTAATTAATATTATAAATTGCATATATATATGTATATATTAAAAAAATCTACATATTATTTTCTGTATTTACTCAAATTTTTGTGTTAATGTATTTTTTTTAAAAAAAATGTTTCATTTGCATTTTTTATAACAGATATGTTTTTTTATCTATTTGTATCTATAATATTTTATTTACTCATTTAATACTAGCAGCATTGATTAATTTGAAGATAAGTTGTAAATTTTGACAGTTTTTTAAATACAATATTTTTTTGATTTTGTTTAAAAAATGTTGGATTTATTTTTAAAGTACTACTGTTTAAAATATTTTTTTATTTTTACATATATGATTTTAAAATGTAATAGATATTCAACATTAATTAATTAATTACCACAATACTATTTTTTAACTATTTTTAAATGATTTTTGAACACTTATATAATATATATAAAAGTGTTTAAAAATCGTTAATTTTTTCATAATGATATAAATGGTCATCCAAATGTGATGCCTAGATTTGTGTTTTAAAAAAAGAAACATGTATATAGTTTCTTTTCAATAAAACACAAATCTAAGCGTCACATTCGGATGACCCTATACATTTTGATAGTCATACCATTTTCGTCAGAACGCCAGGTTATGAAAAAAGATTTCTGTTATAAAAAATATTTTGTAATGCAGGGCTTTGATGATGGTTGTATAGCCATTAAATGTACATTAACGAATAAAGTGAACAATAAGTAATTATTGAACACATGAAATCTCTTGATATTGAGGCGTATAATTTTATCCATACTAAAATGAATTGCCACATTATCAAAATAATAATAGTCGTTTTAAAAAAATGTTTTTTTTATTTTTTTATTACATGACTTTAGAAAAATGTCAATGATCACTTAATGTCTATTTTTTTACTTATAAATTTTTATGGTAGTCGTTTTAGTGGATGTTATTATATATATATATATATATATATATATATATATATATATATGTATAGAGAGAGAGAGAGGAGAGAGAGAGAGATCTAAAGGTGATCATTTAATAAAGGTAAACAATAAATAATTATTGTGTATCTTTATTTAAAATGTTGGTGTAAAGAGTGTTTTATTTGTTAAATTATTCTACAAAATTTGAAATGAAATGTATTGTTGAATTTATTTTTACAAGTTTAACCAAATAACCGAAATTTTTAAAAGAAAATACATGTCGCAGTCATTTCAGCGTTATCGAGTCTGTATCTAATTGCAAATGGAATCAATTGAAATACTTGCGAAACTGAAATGAAGATCTTTAGTATAAATGAATTACCCATATAATTTTACAAGATTTTTTACAACTATTCAGTGGTCAATTATTTTTCATTTCATTCGCTGTTATAAATTTCAATAACCATAGCATTATCTTCTGAGCACTATATTATAAAGTCTATGAAATCAATGTAAATGAGCGAATTATTTTAAAAAATTAATCCATAATTTTTCTCGATATTGAATTTCACTCAAATCCATATTTCTATTGAAATCATTTCGTACAATTATACTATTTAAACTAGATTGCCAAAAAAAGATATCAGTTGAAATTAATGTCTTATTTAAATTTCTCTCTTTAATAATAAAAAAGCATACGTTTCATTTAATATATGTATATGAAAAAAGCAACATAAATATTCATTTGAAGGAAAGAAATATGTATATACATAAATTTTATAAATTATAAATACAGTATTTGCGAATACCACAACGTAAAAGCCGTGTGTACTAAAATATTTTCGTAGCATGTACCTGTCCTCCAACGTGTACCTCACTCGATCAACTTCCATCAAAAGATACGAAAAATAGGTATAAGAGACATCAAAGTATTACCTGCCTACCCGATTTCTATTATTGGAAAAAAAAATCAACAAAGCCGACAGCGTCTCGCAAATAAAACCAATCAGATGGTCGACGACGGGCGTGGAGGTAGCGACGCGGCTGTGAAGTGAGGACCGATCGTTCAGTCTAGTTCCGTCACTATACAAATGCTCTCGCAACGACGCGCCACTCGTCGCCGAATCCCTTTTATATACGACACTCGTATGTTTCTATTTTCAACCACGGGGAATGATGTATGGCGTCGCTTAACAGCGACCCTTGGCAAACGCGCCACCTTAACGCACATTTTCATTCAGACTAAAAGATGTAACGCTCTTTTTTACATACCGTACGCACACTTTTCGGCTACTACCCTATAAACTGAAGCACGTGTTGTCGAATATACAGTGGAACGTCTTTAAAGCGCGAGCACAAATATGTAGAGAGCAGACGAGGGATCTTAAAAATATTACTAGATATATTTTTATGGATGTTCTTCGGTGTCGTTAATATTCAGGAACGTTCACTTTGATTGTACGACTTTATGTATATTTATTTGTTTATTCAGACGTTATTTTTTTAAAAAAATCCTTTCTATCTACTTTTTTAAATAAAAAAATAAAAATCATTACCTAACTCTTATGTCACCCTCATACACAATCATTATGTAATCATGTGTTGAAGTGAATTAGTCATAGTAACAAACAAGCAAACAACCAAGATAAAATTCATTTCTCACTATTGTTAATTGTATAAAATTAATCAAATTTTATTCACCATAAAAACAATATCGTTATTCACTATTTATTTCGGAACTATGTGTTAAATAGTGAATTCACTTTTGCACAGATGAATTATTATCTCAACACCACAAGATATTGTAAAAATCTTGAATAATTATTTATTGTTCACTTTATTTCTTTAGAAACGTTACAATAGTTTATGATGATGATGTCATTGCCATTAAAATGTGCATTAGCTTATAAATAAATAAAATAAAATGATAAACAATAAATAATTATTGAGGATTTTATATCTTATGATTTTTATTTGATAATTCATCTGTGTAAAATTTCGTTATTAAAAAAATAAATTAATCAACTCCAACACCACAAGATTTCATTTTAATACTTTTATAAAATATTCTAGAGTAAGATTGTTTTATTGTTAATGTGAATTTACCACAGTACCAAAATAAAAATTTCATTATTATTTTGAATCTTGCTAATTTCTAGGAAAATCTTTTAATAATTTTTTCAATGCTTTTCTTATAAATCAATTAATTACTGACCAATCATCATTTGGAATTATGGTTGAATCTGTTTTATCCAAACGAGCTACTTTCAAAAAATTACAAATTTTGATAACAATATATATATATAATATTTTCGTTATTACCTATTTATTTTTCATGTCTTGTCAATTAAAAAAATAAAATAAAGGTATTTGAAGTCTCTTATTGAATTTTATATTTCTGTTATAACAGTTACCTTAGTGCAAATGAATTTCTATTGGAAATAACAATTCATTTAAGTAAATAAAATGTTAGTATAGTAAAATACAAATTTGTATGATTTAATTAAATCAATTTAAAATAACATTAAATGTTATACAATTGAAATAAGAATCTTTTGATTTTTTGAATCCCAATAAAATTCCATTTTT
The DNA here is from genome assembly GCA_029203775.1 of Neoneuromus ignobilis. NCBI lineage: Eukaryota > Metazoa > Arthropoda > Insecta > Megaloptera > Corydalidae > Neoneuromus > Neoneuromus ignobilis. The sequence continues at coordinate 5,930,737 of CP092090.1, read as the reverse complement.
TTAAAATTTTTAAATCAGATAAGATTGTTGTTTTGTGATTTCTAAAAATGAAAGCATGTCTGTTTATATATATATATATATATATATATATATATATATATATATATATATATATTTAAATATATAATTTATGTTTATATGCATTGGCTGACGTGTCTCATAAAGTTGTTGCTAACTCGCAATATAATAAAGTTAGAATTGCGTTTTGAAACCCCAACTGAAACAATACACGTGTATAATATATAACATGATGTAATTTCTTCATTCTATATTATAACATTTGAGTTAACCTATTTTACAAAATAACAAAAAGTAGATGGGGGTTTCCAATTATTATACCGTAATTATACAGTCGCATAGAGTATGTATATCTCATTGTTACTACGCATGAATTTTCAAGTAGTGACACATAAATGATATCTAAAGTTGACAACGAGTCTATAAGTGCATTTTGGTTTGTGTCAACTATATGTTGTGTAAATTTCTCCTATTAGAATTCACCCGAACAGTTTTCTTTAAAAGAAAATAAAAATGTTATAGTTCAGTAAATGCTTCAAAAATGTATTATGTTTTGGTCAATTAAAAAAGGTTTTTAATTTCTACAAAAATATATTTGTAATTTAAGTAAATTGGAAATTATCAAGAGATGTAAATAAATTAGATCTGTGAAATGTCTAGATTTTAAAATAAAGATAAATAAAAACAATATTTTTTCTGTTATTAACACCATTTCAGGTAATTAATATTGATATGAAATATATTTAAAGTTTAAATGAATTATCAGTTAGAGGAAATATAATGAATACAGTGATTTATAATAACTAGTTTTCAAAAATCAGTTGAATTTATTAGATATTTTCTTTTAAAAAGTAAAAAAAACCTGTATTATTTATTCTATTATTCATGACATTTTGATCTGTTAAATTCTGAATTTTTCTTTGTACTAAATTTTCTTTTTTACGAGATTTTATTCTATCTTTTAAATTGATTTACTGTTTGTTCTTTTAGAGTATTTTTTTAAATTTATAATCACATGGTTTCATTTAGTGTATCTTTTATTTATATAAAATCACAAAACTTTTTTAAAAATAAAATTATTTTATTTGTTACAAAAACATTCAGTATTTATTTATCATATTTTTTTAATTTTTCAATTTATTAATTAAAAATTATTAAGTGTAAAATTAATATCAAAAATGGAAATAATACAAGGATTTTTTAAAAACAATAATCTTACAAAAACAAATCTTATTAAGTATATATAATTCTATAAAAAGTAACATATTTTTTTAATCGGATTTTTTATAATCTTACGTAGAATTAAAGTTAATTCATCAATAATAAGAATAAGAAATTACATAGATATTTTTTTCTTTTAAAAAATCGATTATTATTTTCTTGGAATTTTTTGTTAAATATATATATTACTTTTCCAAGAATTTCTGATTAAGTTATTCGATAAATATTATTGAAATTATAAACGCGAATAATATAATTATAAACTGACTCGAAGTGTTGAATTATAAAATATAAACATAGAACGTACGAAGTACATATTTCAAATCCGAGTTACGACAGAAAATAATTTATAACTTTGCAGTATTTCTCAAATGTTAACATTTAAATCAAAAATTCCAGAATATACAAATGTTAAGAGTTTATATTTGAATAACGTAACTGTGTAACCGCGCATATTATTTGAATACCAGACACAAAGTTAAAATCTGTTTTCTGGGTGAAATGTTTGATAAGTGATTAATTTAAAAGTAGAAATCGTTGTATTTGTAATGGCGGTGTAGTAAACAGAACGGAGTTAATACGTCCTTTCAAATGACTGAATCATCTGTCGATATTATTCACTTGTTCTGTCCATTAACATTTTAATGAATGGACAATAATAGTATCAACCACAAAATGAAAACGTATCCAGTACACAGAATCAAATGTTCAAGTGTATACGTAATGGAATACCGTAATTAATAGTTCCATTTAGCAACTGCGAAAAAAAGTATCAGCGTGTAACTTTTAAATACATGCCAAATATGCGAACGCTAGAGAGTTTAAAAAGCAAAATCAAATTTGGCGTTATCATAGGCCGCGTATACAGCACATATAACGTGCGCGACGAACAAACAGGGGTGGCACCGGCTGCCAACACATCAATGCTTCATTAATATTTCAACATTACATAGAGATTGTGTCAAAGCGGCGGTTGTCGTGTTTGCGGTTATTTCTAAAATATAAAATTAAGCTTATACATATTATATTATATATACAACGGCTACGATATTTCGTGAATGGCCCACGGTTATGAATACAAAATTTATATCCTTGCATGGCGTTAGGTGGGTAGGTACGTAGGACACGTGGATGTTGACTAGTTGGTTGTACGTGCGGTTAACGTACACAGATCTCGAGTTTGATACTAAAAAATTCATTAATTAGCATGTGAGAAGAAACACGTGTGCTTACTAGAAATATTTCACCCCTAGGTTTCGAATCAAATTATTTTACAGCAATAGTTATAATTAAATTAGATATTTTTAAGAAGAAAAAAAAACCCTTAATAAATCACTCATTCCACTGCCATAAGATTTTATAACAATGTGATGTAGCTACAGTACCTAAATATATAATAAAAAATAATAAATTTTGAATCTTTCAAAATTGATTTTTTTATTGAAAATTTTTGAAAAAAAATTAAAAGAGAAATCGTGAGCTGCTAAAGAAACTCGAGTTACTAAATCTCAACTTTCGGAAGATTTGTTCATAATTAATGTCTATATTGTGAGTATAAAGAAATGAATTGGTAATTTTCAGAATTAAACAAACTAAAATATATAAAATTAAAATTATGTTTTTTAATTAGGTATTCATTATTATAATCTTTTCTTGTATTGTCCATTGTTGATTACTGTTTTTATATTTCTGTGCAAATGATTAAAATTTTAAATTCATCTTTAATAAGATAATGATACTCAGTTTCAGAAAGATGGATTTAGAAAAAACAAAGAAATATGAATATATAGGTGTTTTTTTCAGCGTGATAGAACTTTAAATTGAATCCTTATCGAAATTTCTATTACGCTTAAAAAACTGCTATACAATGCAAGAAGATATATTTATTATTATTTTTTTCACTACAAACGAAATTTTCTTCACTTAAATAAAATATTCATTTCAATACCTTCAAATTTTATACAAGTGGTTCGTTAGTCTCTTATTGTTTACTTTTTTCTTTGATATGCTGTTCTTTGAAAATAATAGCATGACCATCAAAATATCCATTAATGAATGAAATGAACAATAAGTGGTAATTGAAAACGTTTAGAAAATATTATGATTCATTTGTGTAAAAACGAAAATTGTCTCTTCAACTTTCAACTTAGAAACATGTGTATAGTTTCTTTTTTCTTTTTAATAAAACACAAATCTAGGCGTCATATTTAGATGACCTTATATGTACATACTTTTTTCAGAAATATTTTACTTTCTTTTACACAAAAGAATCTCGACTCTATATAATTTTATAAAATACATATTTAAATATTTTAAAAATCAGTGATAAAATATTTGGCATTAAAGTCAATTTTTATTTTTATACAAATAAACTATTTATTCTAATATCATAAAATTTTATAAAAATTATTAATTATCATTATTATTAACTTTATTTGTTGATTCGCATTTCGATGATCATCCATCATTGTTAAAACATTGTATTTAAAATCATATTTTTGTACAAAATTTTTATTAATGCTGTTATGATAAATATTTATTAGTTACTCTGTATATACTTATATTTTTTTGAAATTTATTTGAAAGTTCTATACAATATATATTTTTACTTTAAAAAAAATGTCAAACATTCTAACATCATAACAAATTAAATTGATATTTAATTAAAGTTACCCTAAAAACATTGATAATATTCGCTAAACATACAATTACAGTAATAAATTAGTATTTTGTAAATTTGTACCTACGAGCATTTCTCGTTAAATACATAATTTATTACTATTTTGATTTTCGAAATAGGTGAAACAACTGTAATAATTACAAATCATAAATTGGTTTGTAATTATTACTTTGATGTTTTAATTAAATGTTTTAATAAAACACGTTATATTTTATTTAAACAAATATTTGTTTTAAATATTATATTTTATTCGACAATCTACAGTTTTAGAATTAGTGTTACATTAATACAATAATATAACGAAACAATGAACATCAAGCTTCATTGAATCAACGATTTTCTGAAGATTTTCCATTTGAATTGAGAATTACAAAGATTATATATATATATATATATATATATATATATATATATATATATATATATATTTGATATATGAATATGTATAGAAACCTAAGAGTTCATCCCCTATGAAACCCTTGTACATTAACTTCCAAGTATAAATAATTTTCTGTAATATTTTATATAATCCTTGAGTAGTGTTCAATCAACTAATGGGTATGGATATATATATATATATATATCCATAGCAATATTTATTACTTATATCATCTGATAATATACACAACGGAACATTATTGCTAGTTCATATTGCACATTATATAAATTGTCAGTGAACATTACGAATTGGACTATATATGTATATATGTTCTGTGTACAGATTTATCGTTCGTGTGGATAAATGTGCGCGACATTGGTTTAACTATATATAGTTTTGAAAATCTGCTTAATGAATTTTAACACACGTACTATTGTTTTCGTATTATACACACGGATGGAAATTGTGTTTATTAGGGGGTTTGATGCACCGTGTATATTTTTTTAAATGCATTTACAACCACTTATCAATGTTGTTTCATCCGCAAATATTTACAGTGCATACATTTTTTTATCAACTTGCAATCTAAATACGTGACATACTTTTATAATTTTTGAGGGACAGCTTGAATGTATCAATGAGATAAGAGGATTTAATTATGATGAATGTTTGTTGTTCCTATTTTTGTTATTAATTACTAGATTAATCTTGAAGTGTGAGACTATTATGAGAAAAAGTAAGTGGGAGTTTTGTATCTATATTGATAATAAAAGTTATTTATATTTCAGTTAAATTTCGTTGCGTAATTTGAATATTTTACTACAAAATTTATACTTGGAATTTGTCAAAGAAAGCTTTTTAGTAATAAATAAGTATTTTTCTAATTTTGCTTCAAAAACAAAAATATTTTAATGTCTTTTTTCAAAAAAAGATATGATAGGAAACTTCATTAGTTTTTATTTTATTATTTTTACCATTTAAATTGAATGGTTGAAAAATATTTATTTTTATTATTAAATTGTCTGCATCAACTGTATGATTTCATTTATTTTTAAAATTAATTGATTCAATTGATTTGCTGAGACATATAATTATTCAAAACTGTATTTCTCGTTATACTTTGAAGATTTTACTCCTCATAATACTTTATTGAGTTGATATAACTATACAAGAAAAATTAAATGAAATTTTTATTTTTTTTTGCATTTTCAGCAAGTTTGCTACATTGAAATATTTGAATCTAAATAAGATTATTCTGTTTGTTTTCGCATGGAAATATGATATATATATATATATATTTCTATGTGTATAGTATATAAAAAAAAATGTATAAATATAGACCAGTCTAAAGTTTAGTCTACGCTTCTAATAAAAACTATATATTCCCAACCAACACTCACTAAACGGGACAACCGACATACACACACGCACGTGTGAGAGGTCTATGTCCCACATAATAACTCATAGCGATATTATGCAAAAAATAATATATTAATCGTGTTACAGCGGTGCAGATAAAAATTGTGGTACAGTTTTTTTTCCGGCGAGCTGTGGGGTTATTCAACATATTGTACGATAAAAAAATCACATTATAAATAAAGATGATATATGTGACAATAATTATAATACATATGGGCCGATGGATTTTTTTCATACAAATACATATATTATAAATTTTTATATATACATACGGATCTACTTTGTTTATATACTTACTCTTCTTTTGTGAAATTATTTAAATTGATACAATTTTACATATACATACATACAAATACATAAATATATATATATATATATATATATATATATATATAAATTGTGTTTTTTAAAAAAAATATAATCATGTAGTATCAATTTATTATTTTAATGTCAATTTTCATTTTAAAATAAATAAATTAACACAGTCAATCTAATTCGTTTTTTATCTTTAATATCCAGTATTTGTTTAAAAAATATTACTTTTTTAAAAAAATCTTACACTTCTAGTTTTAATTATGAATAAAATACTTAAATCATGTTTATAAAAACAGAAAGATATTTTTAATACTCAATCTTTTTCGCTTTAACTAGAAATCTGAACTTTAATAGAAATTAAGTACTTTATTACTCGAAAAAAGAAATTTAAATAAATTCCAATTTCATTTCTGAATAATAAATAAATGTACAAAATTAAAAATTATACACCTGTTTATATACTTGTATATTTTTCAATTTTAGATCCTCTTTTATATTTTTAATTTATTAGTCATATATTATAAAATACATTTGACTGAAGTGCGATATATTTCAGATGTTTATAAAAACACCATTTCCATTTATATACATACATATATATATATATATATATATATATATATATATATATATATATATATATATATATATATAATAGACATGTGTACAAATCATTGACGTAAAAAGGAAAGAAAAAAAATTATAAAGCGACTACATTGAAATAAATTTTATAATAAAAGCCGGTACAAAATGAAAATACGAACGACTAAAACGTCGTCTTCTACTTTTTTTCGTATTCCAACTAAATTAACTGAAATGTCGGGTTGTTGCTATACAAAGATAAATTCTGTATAAAACTTGGACAATTTCATGAAGTAAACTTTTTTGTAAGAATATCGTGATAATACTTTGTAAATAAGTTCGTCGAATTTCATCATACTTCATTGTTTATAGAATTTTCATTATTTTTTTTTTAATTTAATTGAATTTATTGAACGATCAAATATAATCTTTTCAAATACACATTCGTTTCAAAATTTATTAAATTATTATTTCAATTTTCATAATAATTCTTCTCTTGTAAATATGTTTTGTTGTCTTGAAAATATATATATATATTTAATTTAAATATAGGTGTCAGTTATTAAACACTGAATTTACTTTTATAGTTTTAAAATTATGTTTTATGAAAGTTGTTATTAACTTTTAAAATGCAATACACTTAGTTATTCTTTTATAAGTATAAAAACTTTTTATCGTTTTTTGTGTTTTTAATCTTAAAATGTACTTTAGACGACACATTAATTTCTTGACTGAATGAATCATCAAGAGTCTATTCACTATTCGTATTTTAATTCATTGATCTAAAAACTATTCATATGTTAACTATATTAAACATCATCTACAGGTAGAATAACACACGAGACTTCACAAGAAGATCATTTGTATATAAAACAGATATATGTGTGTAAAAAGAAAGAAAATAATAAAACATTTCTTTAATAAATCTATAAAATATCATCAAATAAAATTATCGAATGGATCTGCTTCTAAAAATCCAAATGTATATTTTATAAGCATATAAAATTATTCAACCCTTGTTTAAAATGACATCATTAAAGTACATGCGAACTTATGTATATGTGTGTATTTATAAATTCCCCATTATGCAAATTTATCGGTTGTACTTATTAAACAAATGGATAAAGTGTTGCATTTCATATGACGAGAGATGAAAATATTAAGATGGGGATCGCGGATTTGTTATCGCAAAACCGTGGATTCCCGGAGGTGTGTTTTACTGCATCTGCAGAGACAATCGCGGTCGCATCAATCTTCCCGTTCAGTATGGATGAATATAAAACATCTCATCTCATCCATAACTGTCTCGGGATTGGCTGGCTTACGACAAAGATATACCGAACGAACTACTCGTTTCCTGTTAAAGGATCACTTACATCATAATAGTAAGTAAGGATCCAATACCCCTCTTTATGTTTCTCTATCCGCTAAAAATAATTGTTTTCAACTTAGTCGTAAAAGAAGCTGATGGTGCTGTATCAGAAATGGACAAGGGGTACAATCACTACACGAATCTTTTTTAAATAAAATATTTATTTCGAAATTCTTGTATTTCAATAATTTATTCAATTGAAACGTACAGAAAATATCTACATTTAATTAAAAAAATATTTATTGTTAAATCTGTCAATTTTATTTTTAATAAAATCAATACATTTGTATTTTCAATAGAGTGTTTTAATTTTTTCATAGTAATTTATTTATGTGTAAGTTTTGCCAAAAATATGCTCACTGGGAAAAATAAATAAAACATTTTTTTACTAGATATATATTTGTTTGTTTCAGTAGAGCTCTTATATTTGCTACCTATATTTTATGATTCATGAATATTTAAATGGTACGTTATCCGAAATTCGCATAGTGACTGAAAATATGTACACGAATAAACTGTATATATAGGAAAGTATATTGTGTTGGTTTGTGTTTACGAATCTGTGAATTCGTAGTAGTTTTTTTTATCTGAATTATCATTATATTTCATATTAGTTTTTCGGTGTACTATTGAATTTATTATTTATTTTTGGGAACAAATAATTTTATTTGCTTGTACATGAATTATTTGTTACTAAAATGTTTTCTTGCATTATCGTCAGAATTTATTCTCTTAAAAATATTATTAAGTAATAATGTTATTTTTAGCTCTATTTTTTATATAAATTTGTTTCAAACAACACAAAATTATCTGGTTAAAATAAATGAAAATATATTTTAATTCTTAATCACTATTGCTTTTTTTTGTTTGCGAAACTTTTTCATTTCTTTATATTTATTTGTATAATTTATTGTATTTTTTCTTTAACTGAATATTTAAAGAAATCAATTTAAAAATTGTTTCAAAATAGACTACTGCCTTATTGAATAATTTTATAATGTTGATTAAAACTGATTTATTTGTATTTTAAACAGTTGTTTTATTTATCTTCTAGATAAAAAATTTAATTCAAAAATAATTAATTAATTAAGAAAACATTGTTTAGAATTATTTCTGAAATGAAATATAATTCAGTTTATATAGTAATGAAAATTTTAATTAATTTAAAAAATGTTTTTCTAAATTAAAATATTATTCGGTAAACATGCTGACCTAAAAGTTATTAATTTAATAAACAAAATAGACACAACTAATACATTAACGAATTAGCGACGAATCATCAAGTCAGTAATAAAAAAAATACGGAATGAAAATGAATAAACGACTGTGTCACGCACGTAAACATAAATGTTACATAATAGGTCTGTATTTCAAGTAATCAACGTTTTCGCCACCGACATTTTAAATAAATAGGTACAATTAATATATCTTTCCGAATAAGATTTATATACTTGTACAAAAGTGTTGAACACCGTACCACATTTCACGGCTCGTTGGAACGTTCCGAGCGTCATTGTAAACGATACTTTGACACATATGGAAACAGTGTTGTTTTTTTCCTAACGAAAAACATGTAAAAACTAAACGTCTGTATGAACTGTGTGTTGTTCAGTCGAACCGTGGTTCATAAAAAAAACATCGCGCAGATACAGCTGTTCCATGAACGAGGATGCAGTTGTGGTATTTTTATGTATGTATTTGTACGTACATAACAATCTTGTCTCGTCTATGCACAAAAACGTATTTTTAAAGGATCCTATTTAATATTACTCTTTAAAAAAAGGATAAATATTTAAATATGGATTTCTTGGCATGTAACATATTATATTAAAATTTACAACATTAGTTCGGTTTTATTTTCAAATCAATAAATCGCGAAATGGAATTCAATGAACACTATTTATATGATATAAAATATTTAATTTCAGTAACGAAAATCAATACGTCTGAAGGAGTTAATAAAGTAATAAACAACGAATAATTGTTTCCCACAATCAATGTATTTTCGAATATCTGCATTAATTGTCCCTTGTTACTAATTTTATTATCATCACGTCCCTTCTAGCATGACATTCTGACCATAGGCAAACATAATCAATTAATCATTATCGAATAACGGGTGTAAAATATCTAAACATACGGTCAAATTTTGCAAAAGTATTTTATACACATATTTGTATATGTGTATGTATGTCTGCATATATATATATATATATATATATATATATATATATATATATAATTTTTATTTAATAATTTAATATAAATAATTGTAATATTGAATATTTAATCAACCACAAAAAGTAATCATTATCATTATTATTATTATTAATATTTCAAATATGAACTCTGATTACAAAATTATATATGAAAACTATCATATGACGTCAAAATATAAAATTTAAATGAAACTATAAATAAATTATGCAGATAATTGAATATTCATGTTGATATTACGTTTATTATTATTCAAATATAAACTGTCATTGTTATTAGAATATATATATATATATATATATATATACATATATATATATATATATATATATATATATTCGTGTACGCATTAAATTCATATAAATTTCACTCCGAATCATGAAGAAATGTATACTAAGAAAATATAGGAAGATAATAGACTGGTTTTGAAAATAAACACGAATTATAAACGTGGTAAGAAGAATAGAGTATAACGTGAAAATAAACAAATAATTTTGCAAAAGAAGATAATTGGTAGATTGTACAATTAATATTTGATAAATTATGGGTTAGGGTATAAAAAACATAAATTGAAAATGGGAAATGAATTTTTCTAAATCAGAATATGTGTTGTGTATTCGAATTAATTATTGAATAGACACTAAGAAAAATATTTGGTTAAGTATTTAATTAGTTCCGAAAATAATACGTGGTCGTAGATAATAAAAAATTGTTAAAAATAAATTAGACGAAGATATTAACAATACTTTTAGTTCTAGGAACAAACGTGTAAAGTTTTATTGGAAATGAGTAAGATAAATGACAAAACGTAAAACAGGAATAATAAAGATAAATGTGTAATAAATATTTGGAAATGTATAAAAATACACGTTTATGAGATAATTGAAATTGATGAAAATAAGAAAAAATATTATCAAGTAATAATGACAAGTGGAAAGAACAGATAAATAAGAATGTTAGAGAATTTATGTAAAGTAAGTGGAAAAAGAAAACAATGAATTTTCAAACTGAAAAATTGGAATAGGTCTTTATCTAGCAATGGATAGACAGACAGAATATATATATATATATATATATATATATATATATATATATATATATATATATATATCATACAAAATCATTTACTAACAAAAACTAAATCTAATAATGTACTTGTAATTTGTGGGTCAAGGAAAACAATTAGTTATTAATATTTCATCATTACAAAAGTTTTTTATATTATTACATATTATATATATACATATAGTGTCCATCAATATTTTTATTCCCCTGTTGTCCATCTATCGTTAGACTAACAATAAGTTAAATTTCTCAAAGGATTAATCCATCGATATTGATTATAAATATTATTTTAGCTCAAAATTGTTTTATAATATATATTGTTCTTAAATTTAAACATTATATACTGAATAATATGATGGCGTTTAATATTTTTTACATACTATTTTTTTTTTTTGTAATATATATATATATATATATTAATAATATTTTAAATTGAAAAAATTATAAAATCTTTTCATTGTATTTTCTTTTATTGTTTTATATATATAGTGCCGTCCAAATGTGACGCCTAGATTTGTATTTTATTTAAAGAAAAACTAGACAAGTTTCTCTATACAAAATATTTCTTTTTAATAAAACAAATTTAGGTGTCACATTTGGATGACCGTATATTTTTCTAAGTAAATAAATAATTTTAATTTACTTACAATAAGATTTATCATTCAAACATTATGGAATAGAAGATAATATACTTTTTATCCAGTTTTAATTTTTTACGTTACTGGTAATTGAAATCAATTACGAATTTATTAAAATTGTTAAACAATTAATTACAAGTTAACATACATAAGTAGTTAAATTTGAAAACCAACCGAACGTCCAGACTAAAAACAATCGTGTAAAAAAAATTTTCATCGGCATCAACCCTCACAGAGTAAACACGTATAGGTGTATCACCGATTTTGCGACCCTAGTCAGTTTGAATAAGGGATAACAAATCCATAATAGCGGTTTGATTTCGAGGGATGTCGTCCTGCGCAGCCTCTTATTATCTAATTTTAGCCATTGTGCTTAAAATTGCTTATTGTACAGTTAGGGCTTCGATACGACTTGTATACAAATACGATATTGTGACATATATCATATTTATGCATCTGTGCATAGGCTGTTCAGATGCACATGTGCATTATTTTACCGCTTTATTGAATCCTAACAGTGGGTTGAGTGTTTTTCACTCCCTTTTTTATATATATAACATTTTTAATATATACTTTTTCATACTATTCCCGTTCAAAATTTATTCATAAAACTATTAAATACGGCCAATTGAGTAACATTATTAACTTTTCAATTTAATTACAAAAATATACAATTTAGGAAAAAGTATGGAACGTTGAATATTAATTTATTATAATTCATACAACACTACATGTAACGTTTCATTAAAATGCAAATATTAATTAGTTTCGTAAAACGTAATTAACTGTAATTCGACAAATAATATATTTTATTTTACATCGTAACGCATGTGTATATATATATATATATATATATATATATATATGTGTGTGTGTGTGTGTGTGTGTGTGTGTGTGTGTATTGATTAACTTACACGCAATACATAATTAACAATAAATTAAATAAAGCATACATTGTGTGAAATATAAATCTTATTTCGTACGTGTGTAAAAATTTGAATGATTGCAGGCATTTTTAATGTATTTTTAGAAAAATACAACGTCCTTTAATGTCCTTTTTATACATTTTTATTAGTCATTATTAAATTAAGAGAAATCTCAAACTAATATTTCGTTTGAATATTTGAATTGCTTTTCAAAAATTTATAATCGAGTAAAACTATTTAACTAATTTTACTTTTATGAATAATATTTTTAATCCATCAATAAATTACATTATATATTTATACATGCACATACATTTTTAATAAACATTTTTCGCTATTATTCAGATTCGAATGAATTCTATGTGGATTAAATTGAAAAATGAATGAAAATTTAATTCAACGTACATATTTATTTTCACACAAGTGAATTATAACCCCCAACACGACCAAATATCAAAAAGTGTTAGTAATTATCGTTGACTTTGTTTATTTATAAGAACAGTAAGCATTTCGATGGCGATACCATCATCAGAGTGTTATTCTTATAAAATCTCAGATTTTGGAAATATTAGAAATTTCAGATAATTGTATCATCATCGAAATGCGTATTATTTTATTGTCATTATAAACAAAATTATTGATAAAAAAATATTGAACACTTTCACCTGTCAATCACAATTACAGATTTGATAGTATAAATCTGGTAATGATAACACAGCTTTCGAAATGCATATTAGTTGATAAAATAAACTATTAGTGATCAGTGAACACTTAATTCTTGTCACAATGCTAGTCCAACTTTCTTGATTAACATTCTATTTTTTTTTTAAAAAAAAAACCTTAGAAATTTCTTACTCGATTTGTTTATTTTTAATAAATTTCCTTGTCTCCACAAATTTCAAGCTTTTCAAAATATTTTTTGTAATTCTTTTCTCCGTACTCATCAAACATTAGTTTTCATTTGGTACACTATAACATATACTCTTTTATTAATTTTCGTATCCTGATTTTATTTCCTTTAACCTAAAAATTACAGTAATCCTCATAAATACATTTATATAGTTTTATGTAATTATATTAAACTGTATGATCCTCCCAACTGTGTTTTATTTCCATACAACAACAATAATTCCAATTTAATATCTTCGGTAATGTAGACCGAATTTTGAATTGAACAATAAAAATATACATTTCTACTTTTTATTGCTACGAGCGAGACGTAGCGAAAACATGATAGTAAAAAGCCAATAAACGATTTAAATCTTGTTTGTTTTCTCTCGATACACACCGACGTCTATGTATACATAATCCGTTTGTGTTCGTTAATTCAATGATACCGCCGACTTCTAATTAAATATGAAATTTTAATTCGATTAGTATCGAATATTTTTACAACGAATATTTTATGGCCACGCGATTTTTTTTAAAAAAACTCTACTTAATTAAATGTTTTCGTTTTATCGAGATGATTAAACTAGTTTTTTGTACGATATTTCTTAAAATGTATTTCGATCAATTAAAAGTTATCAATTTTATCGATTAAAATTTGGTTCTACAAAGGTGTTATCTTTACGCTTTATCTAATTACAAAAAAAAAAACACACAAAGTGTATATATATATATATATATATATATATATATATATATATATTTTATTTTACTATCTAATGTGAAATTTATTTTTAAAATAATTTATTTTTAAAAATAACTATATATATATATATAATTAAAATATATTGCGTCTCAGTAAAATTTAATATATAAACATTTTAATTTTAAAAAAAAAACTATTTCTAAATTTCACATTACTTTATATAGCAATATTTAATTTAAAAATATTTTTCATTTTCAAAGAATTAAATTGCTATGAATAGACTTTGGTAAATAATTATTATTTTCTATAAAATGTTCAGTTGTGGTCGTTCATTATTCGATGAAATTAATTGAAACTGTCTCCTGTCAATAAATATGTTTTTCATGTTGTTTTTTATGAAAATTGCTTTTATACGTCTATACATATAATTTTGTATAATGTCTATATATATATATATATATATATATATATATATATATATATATATATATATATATATATATATATATATAATTTTGTATGAAATACCTCTATTGGTAATTATTGAATTTAGTTCATAACAATGTTTGAATAGCTAAAAAAATAATTTTTAGTTTTATAGAGAAAAAAGATTTGCTATTAATTATAATTTTTAAATTAGTATTTTCAGTAGTTTTGTATTTATTTAATTGAAATAAAAGTTGGAAATTAACTCTATTTGTTTTATAACAACTAATTGATATTTTTAATTTGATTTTCGTTTGTGTAAATTTCCAAATCAAAAATAGAATATTTATTAATGTTCAGTCAGGAATTCTATATCAATAAAATTATTTTTCCGTGTTATAAAATTTAGATTAAATTTTAGCAGCCAGTGGTATAAATTTTGTATGGGGATTTAAAACTACCATTAATTCAGTTCCAAGATCTAATATGATTTAATCATAAATTTAATTAATTAGTTTATAATTAAATTATATTATTAATTATATTAAATTTAGTTTATAATTAAATTATATTATTAATTATATTAAATTTAGTTTATAACAAAAATATAAAAAATTCAGTATCATCTGATCAGTACATTCATCAGATTTATTTTGTCATATAGGTCATCCAAATGTGACGCACAGATTTGTATTTTATTAAAAATAAACTATACACATGTCTCTTTTTAATAAAATACAAATCTAGGTGTCACATTTGGATGACCCTATATAATTGAATCAATGTTGCTAGCTTTAAAAATAAAATATGAAATAGTTTTCCTCATCCCTTATATTTTCAAAAACTTCAAGAAATTTTACATGGAAAGTGGTATAATATTCCATTAGAAATTATTTATAATTTATATATGCCTTTTCCAAGCTAGATATTAAATACAAATTTTAGCTCTTATTAATCAAGAAATTTGTACAGTTCACTAATTTACCCTTTCTCTTCATTTATATATATATATATATATATATATATATATATATATATATATATACACATGTATGTATGAATTAGTTAATATGTTATTCTTTTTATTATGACGAAAATAAATGTGTAAAGAAATGAAACACTTGTCTCTGCATATGTTATTGTCAGAAAAACAGATTAACAGCCACGTTGTAAATATATTTTTTAATACTTGTGACGTATATATATTACGAAGAATCGAAATCGTTTGAAATGAACATATTTCTGTTTAAAAAATGAAAATAAAAAACAACTAGTCGTTCTCAAATACTTTCTCTATTATTTATATGAGAAATCCAAAAATAAAAATAGACATAATTGAATAACACGATGTACGTCTAAATGTTATATATATATATATATATATATATCACGGACTTATTGAACATTTTCTGATCGCTCGAAGACACAAGAAATTGTTGAATGTTTATGACATGCCATTATTCTACATATTTTGTATTTGTTGTTCGCTCACGCTACGAATATTATCTCATTCATTACAGTACGTTCGAGTTATTTTTTTCGTATTCAGTTTGATGGAAAACTATCCGTTCGAGTTTATTTTTGGAACATAATAATGATGTTTCTCGCAACGTTGCTAGCCTGTTTTCCAACTAGTTCTTTGATTTTTCGTCGGACGCTCGTAATAACGCAATTATGATATTTGTACAGTTATTATAACTAATATTGGTTTCGTGACGAAGTACATAAAAAACATAATCGAAAACAAAATAGACTGAGGACGGATTAAAAATAGCGTACATGAAAACAACATTATTATTTAAAAAATGATTATTTGATTTTTCTCGAAATTATTTCAAAACTTTTTACTTAGATCCAAATATAACCAGATATTTAAAAAAATAATTTATTATGAGTATTGTTCGAAATATTGTCGAGTAAACAAGATTAGTTCCAATCGAATATCTTGTGTGTGAATGAAAGTAACACTTTCTTTCTTTCACAAAGCATGCGAGTGTACAAACTAGTTATGCATTAATGTAACACCTAAAAGGGTTATAAACAGAAAACAGTGAAAACGTTTCAGTTACATGTAAAAGTGGAAAATTCGCAGCTGGTCAAATTCTGTTAGGGCAACGTATGAGGCGGTGATGTCCGTCCGGCTGTCAAATCAACAACGTTTAAAAGCTCATTTCCACATTCAATTTTACTTCCGATTCGGTGTGCGTAAGCAGTCGCATACTGACAAGATGTAACCGAAAGAATCGTCTACGGCTTTTAATATGTTTTTATAGGTTTCGTTTATTTGCACTGTTGTAGAATTTTACAATAGACATAAAACTTGTTTAAAGAATTAGATAACTACTAATTGAATTTACTTTTGAAAATTGTTTCAAGAGTAAATTCATTGCATAGCCATTTTTGGGTTTTCGAGACAAACGTCAAACGTTTTGTTATTTAATAAAAAAAGATCTATCCATAGAGACAACTGTAATTTCAAATAAAAATCTATAATTTAATGTAAAAAGTGTGTCCATCTAAAAATAACTTTAAAGTCTATAGAAAAAGTAATAAATTTACTCATTATATCTACAGTCGTATGATAAACAATTTTTTTCATATATTTTAAAGGTAAGAATTATATAAAAAAAATTAATTTTACTATATGAGGTTCTGAAATAATAATTTAATAAATAGTTATTTTCCTGAAAACAAATTTAAACGTTCATTACTAACATGTAATTTCAATTAATTTTATAAAGCAATAAATGATCACAATTGAACGTTTTATTACTAACATTGTTTCATACAATCTATTATAATTTAATTCTTTGGTAATGAATGATAATTAAACTAATCGATAAAACAACGTACAACAACAGTAAATTTTTCATATTTAAAACGGTACAATAAAGGCATATTTGTGTAATAATTTCCAAATAAATGTACTTTGTTTTCATTATAAATAATAGAGGAATATTTTGTTAATACAATTTCAGTTTCCTGATACATTTTTTTAATGAAAATTATATATATATATATATATATATATATATATATATATAAATATGAATGTATGTATATAAACTAAAGAAAAATATAAAAATAGATATAAAATCTATCTATGAATGATTTCTGTAATTTAATAAATATCGTTCGAAATTCATCCAACTCTTACGTACATGTTCTGTAGAACGAAGTCTACTTGCAACTGATGCTGAAGAGAAAAGCTCTCTACTGACAGTTATTAAACTTTATTTCCTCGGTGCTTTAAACGCATGCGTTCTGTATTTTTAGACGCACGCATGCGTTCACGTTTGCAAAAATTTTCAGTAAATTTCACCTCGTGATTGAATTATACAATTTGATTGAGTCATTTTTGCCAAACGAAAGTGTAATCTTTTCAGATAATTCATTTAAAAAATCGTAATTGAACATTGTGCGTATTTTTTCATTTATTCGTTTCTGTTTTCATATTTTTAGAAAATGTAGATTTTTTATATTTTCATATTTCATTTTTTTTCTTTAAATGAACTAAATTCTGAAATATTTCTAATTAAATTAATATATTCGGTCAGCCGAATAAATATTAAACTTGATTGTTTAATCCGTTATTTTTTAAAAAATATATATTTGATTGATATAGAAATAACTTTTTGTACTTTTTATCCAACCGTACATTTACCTAAAACATATATATTCACTTTTACTCATACAAATTTATAATTAAATTTATTTTTGTTGTAAATTGTACATTACATATACAATATTAATATTTAATATTAAATATGTATCAAACAATATTATTCTCATTAAAGAAACATTTTCAGTTATTTACTGAATAAATTATATTGCGGTAAAAAATTGTTTGAGACTAAAATATTTAATCAAATTAATTTGTGTTATTTTAAAATATTGAAAATTAAAAAAGAGATATATTAATGTTTAAAAATTGTAACTTCTTCCATAATAATCCTTCGAAATAATAAAAAATATGATTTATAGTGGAATAATTATTCTCAGTTTTAAAAAAATTAAAAATACTAAAATGACATTATAGTATTTGTCAAATATTTTCAATAATTTTATCACTATAATTATAATTTATATTTTCAATAAATTACAGTTGATTTCCTGAAATTTATATTCACATAAATTGATAATAACGAAGTCTTAAAATTAATATACTAATTTGTATGTCTAATATTTACTTTTTCATTTGAAAGTAAATATGTGATATATCTCTTCACTTATTTAATTAACTAATTTAGTTAATTAAATACAATTTTATCATTAAGTGAAAAAATAGACTATAAAAATGTAATTACTTATTAATTGAATTAGAATATGACTTCAAAAAAATTTATATTTTTTTAAAAGGATATAATTGCTATGGGAAAAATTGGGTTCGTTCTTAATAATATTGTAAACTGAATTAAAAAAAGTAATTAATAAATATTATATATATATAGAGAGAGAATTTTTTAATCGTAATAGAACTTTAAATTGAATCCCTATTGAAAGTTCTGTATAACCTAAAAATACTTTTATATATATATACATGTGTATGTATATATAAAGGTTTTTTATGTTAGATAAAACTTTTGATAGGGATTTAATTTAAAGTTCTATCACGCTTAAAAAACATTATATATATATATGTATATATATATATATATATATATATATATATAATTCGTCAACTAGAATTAAACTGATAATATGAAACAATATATCGAGCTCGTTTTCAGCCCCGCAATATTATATAACACAAAGCTCATCAATTTGGCAATTATGAACATGCGAATCTTCGAAATCCGATAGATAAATAAACCACTCCTACTGAATTCTGCCACCCTATTACCGCCCATTTCATCACAACAGTACACAAATGCACGTTATTGCCTATATATATGGATTCTCACACATTATATATGTGTGTATATTATATATCGTGGAATCCTTTTGGATGAATAAGAGAGAACCGGTGTTTAGAAAGGAAGAACGTTGTCCCATCGTATGGTCACATTTCACACGAACTAATATGGGTCACTAGAGCTGTAATACAGTTGTGCAGAAGGCGGTATTACGTTTCTGCTTTCTCTTTCCGTCTTTCTTTACACTCGTACAACGTGTGTGAATGCGAAAAACACGTGGTTTTTGTGTGCGGCGTGAGTTTTAGTTTTTGAAAGTTCTACGTACAACATTTCGCACAACTACCATCCTATATTATATATACATACGAACATACATATATATATATATATATATATATATATATATATATATATATATATATATATATATATATATATATATATATAGTATAGTATAGTATAGTATCGCTCCGGCGTCTTTCGTTTATATATAGGGTTGGATGAAAGGATAAACGCTGGCATGAGAAATGGTGAATGTTCATAACAGAAGCTTTATGTGCACGGTTTCCAATCAATTGATTTGATTAGTTATTATCATTTTATCATAGCTGTCTAGTATTCAATAGTTCGTGTCGAGTGAAGTGAATAATGATCGAATTGGGATTTAGATTTTCATCGTTCTACAAACATATATATAATTTATACATTGTTGTCCGATTTGTAATGGAATTTCTCCATACGTATATGTTCATTCTAATATTTACACATGTGTGTATGAAATTGTTAATAATCGCGTTTATCCATCAATGGATCGTCAAATGCTGACGATAGTATTAATACTGATGTGTTTGGCATTTAACTTTTAAACACGAAAATCAACTGGATATCTTTTATACTAATGAATCAGTCGCTTTAACACCATAATATTGTTATTGCACATTTCAATGGTCATACCAATAATATTACAGTACGAAATTATAAAATCTGTTTTTTAATCAACCTAAATCTAAGTCTTCTATTTTAAAAATATAACACTTGTTCTCTTTTCGAACTTTTTTTTTTAAATATTGATTGCTTTTTGCAAGAAAACTTATACATCTGCTTAATTTGATTTGTTTCTATTGAACAACAAATTAGTTTACTTATATCTAATTTATAACTAACTTAATTTAATTAAGTAATAGTATTATACAATTTTATTTTAATTTATTAATTATTATCGTATGTTTTGTTATCATAATAAAAAATATATGAACTACTTTTTATAAAGAGGATCATCCAAATATGACGTCTAGATTTGTATTTTATAAAAAAATATGTGTATAGGGTAGTGTATAGAAGAACATATGTATAGTTTCTTTTTAATAATACACAAATCTAGGTGTTACATTTGGATGACCATTTATTTTAACAGAAAATGTTATTGGTCATTAAAAACAAGGTATTAGTTGAATTTAAATCAACCTTATCATTTTTTTTCATACAACAAATCGAAAAATAATGTTTTCTGTCTTGAGAATAAAAATCGAAATTTAATATTCTTTTATATAATAAAAATGTAAATTTTTCTAAACGTATACATTTTTTTATTTGTAAAAATTGGGTAGAACAACAAGTGAAAACACATGCATTTATATATATGTATGTATATGTGTGTGTATGTGCATGTAAATACATATTTATCCATTTCATAATTCTATATTGATTAGCTGTAAAATCTTTTGATTATATATTCGTTGAAAAAAATATTGATATTGTGAAAAAACAACACGTAATGTTTGATAATAATGCTTTAATCGCATCGAAATTCTCTTTGATATCATAAAAATTTATCTGTCGTACCATAAATACTATGAGTTAAATGCTGAAAACAGGGAAAAAACATAGGCAAAAAATCCAACCAAACATAACGCATTACCAACACAATCACGACAAAAAAAGAGTAAATTAACAATAATGCATATACAAAAAAAAACTACCCTGGTAGCATAAAAACAAATACACGCTGAAAAATATTTCGCAGATCGAGCAAAAAAATACCCGATGCGTTGTTCGGCCGAATGCATCTGTGTATGTGTGTATATATATTTTTTTATTTTGACGAAACAGCGCGCAGTTTGTCGCAGATTAACAGAAAATAGTTTTCTTGAAAATCTTTTTGACATATGACTAATTATATTTCGTATTGTGCATAAGAACCGATCGTAACTGTATCTGTGCGAAATGGACGATGGCTTTTTTCGACATTTCTCGACGGACGGACTTCGAGTAAAAATTAATGAAGTGTAGTGTACTTTGGGTTTTATTTCGACGGACGTGTGTGTACAGAAATGTAAGGAAATTATTTTTTATGGACAAGAATGGTTGAATAAAAATAAATTGTCCCTTTGTTTTGATATTTTGCCTGTCAAACAACACGTGAAATTGGGACTTCATCGTAAATTATTTTCTGAATTAACTCAGACATGTGTATGTGTGTGTGTTTGTATGTATATATATATATATATATACACATACACACACACACACTTACCATGTCATCATCATATAGCTTATATTTACCCACTGCTGAGCGAAAGTCTCTTTGAATATTACCATTCACTGTACTTAGTCATAATCAAAGAACTTAGTCATACCTCACTGATCAAACTTATTGGTGAGAATTTTTATCTAGATTTTATTCATTTATATATATATATTTGAGTAATACATAATGTTTGAATAGATATCCCATTTACAGTTTCAAAAAACTTACTTTTTAAAAGTGATTTAAAAAAAGACTTTTATTGAATTATAACCTATATAAATATAAGCAAAAATAAAAATAAATGTTTAATATTTTTATATAGACGTTTCTGTATGTAATATTTATACTGAATTCATTTTCTTTTTTCAATGAAAGTTTTTAGAAAATATTGTAGAAAAAATCAGTAAAACCTAATTTTATAATCAGTAATTATAAGAAAATTTAATATTTATTTTAGATTTTATGCATCTGTGTTTTAAAGATAATAAAAATAATTCGTGTATTTAGGATTGTAAATCTAGCTGAAAAAGTTACAATTTTTGAAATATTTTAATTAAATATACTTTTTTTTAATCTAATTATAAAAGTTTTCATTGAAGAAAATATTGATTTTAAAATAATAAAATTGAGACTAATGCCATGCCTGAGCAACTCTATGAAAAGATTGAATTTATTCATCAAACTTTGAAATTTTTCAATATTTAATACGTGAACATTTCTTTCATAAAAATAAATGAAAAAAAATATTTAATGAAAATTCATTCATGCTTGATTATATTTACAGCTATTACAATTGTTATAAATAAAACATTAATTCTAAAAAATACATTTTAAGCTAATTGGATTTATTTTTTCAGTAAGATTTTCGAATATTTCTTAAATATAAATAAAAAAATTCTGTATAAAAAATAAACGAGTTTTTTACATAAACGTAAAATAAAGTTGGTTAATTTTCAAAAATTCAATAAATATAAAAATAAAAAATATGGGTAAAATCTTATTTTTGGATTTAAATTAAATAGTTATTTTTAATACTGAAAATAATATTTCAGGTTTTACTATTAAGTTAATTAACATTTTTCACTAATTTATTTTACATAAAAATAATATATTTGATATTAAGATAAAAAATCAGCTCTGTTTAAATTATTTTTAATTAATTAAAAATGTATTTTTACAAAAAAAAAATACGTTAATTTATTTTACATATTTTCTCAATCTATTGTTAATATAGTAAAGAAATTCCGTTCTATTTTATCTAAATATCAAAATATAACAACTGTTTATATACATTTTTTAAATATTCATTCTTTGTTTCAGGTAAGAATTTGGCACACTGATTATGTACACTAGAATTCTTTTTTGATAGATTGGTAAGTAAGTAATTTAAATATTACGCATCCGAAACGTTTTTGTCTCCATAATATATATTTATTTTGTAGCTTGACATCAGATACCGCACATAATTTTTCATCGTTAACTTGGTCTCTGTTCTATTCGAAAAAAAGGAAAAATATATTACGAGATGTCATAAATAACGATGTCACGCATATTAGTTCTGACTGAAAACGTTCCGGTCATGTTTATTCGTATTTCATGTTTTATCAAACGATGGATGTCTCTTTATGCCATGAAATTTTTCATGGTTTGAAATTAAGTTTTGAATACGAAACGAGCTATTCGCTCGTTAATTTGTTTGTGTACATTACGAGTGTTCATATCTCGCATATTAGATATTGTGAATAAAATTTGTTTAGAGAAAAATCGATTATAGGAGCTGGAGTTAATATGTGATTGTTTGAAATAATTAAGTATAGTGACTTGCAAACGTTCGATGTTTACTTAAACGATGTTTTAATTTAATCTAAATGTGTTTACGTAAATGTTCGACACATATTTATCTACTGTTCTTAGTTGATGTTTTCTGTAAATGATCTAATGTTAACTAAATAATCAATCAAACGGTCAGTCATCCGAAAAAAACTGTTTAACATTTTCACTTAGTTTTCTTTTTAACAATCAAAAGCTTGTACGGAAAGGAAAAATAAACATTTTCTTTGTAAATATTTTTTTCAATTAATTGCTAGCATTTAATTGTAAATAAATCATTTGCTTTTGGATATAGGTATTTTGTACAAATTTTATTTATCGTTCACCTAATTTTATTATTATTTTTCTTTTCATAAAACCGTTATATTTTTTTCAAAACAAAGAAATAAATATTGTTTAAATTATTATTCTAATTTATTTTTATAAACTATTTAATTTAAAAAAATCTTTTGGATATTTTAATTAAAACGATTAAAATATCAAAATTTAGTTCTAGAAAATAACTAATTAAAGTAATTTATTAAAAAAAATATATTAAAACGAATAGAAAAAAAAAATATTAAAACGAATAGAAAAAAAATATTTCATTTACTTTTTAAATTAAATACAGTATTTTATGTATGCATTCTCACATACACACAACCCCTTAATCACCTGATTTGAATATTATTCATCATATGTTGAATATATTCCATAAAAAATAAAAAAATATTACCTCATTAAAGTTAAAGTAAAAAAAATTAGATATAAATTTCAAAATATAGACTTGAGATTATAAAAAAAAATAATGTTAATGTTAACAATAAGATTAAAAAGGCGATTAAAAAAATAATTTTCAATTCGTTATTCAGCTTTAATATTTTCCAAACGTTTTCCTTCTTAATTTAAAATTAATCTCAGTTATGCTAATAATTATTCACACAAAATTATTTTTTTAATTAATAAAGACTTAATTCATTGAATTATAATTTTTGATAATTTTATTGACTCAAAATAGAGAATAAATATACACGGATATAGAATTAGAAAATGCTTGTAAAGATATTTTCAATTAACGAAGTAAAAATATTTACTGTGGAAATCTTATTATGCCAATACTTTCTCTCTCTCTCTCTCTCTTTATATATATATATATATATATATATATGTGTGTGTGTGTGTGTGTGTGTGTGTGTGTGTAAATTCTATCAATTTAGTGCTGATTAAAGGAAGTTTACTGCTAACAGACATACTTCTTTTTCAAACAATCCACTTTTTTCCACAAAGTTACAATATTTTTTTAATATCCTTTTCCCACACATTCTTCGGTCTGTATAAACAAAGAAAGAATTTATATGTATATAAAGTTCAGGTTGATCTAACTGTAAAATACTACCTCGTATTAAGTATCTCGTGTATCTTTTAAATACCACGTCACACAGACCGCAGAACTCCAGGAAATATTCATCTAAAGGCCTTATTTTATACATTAGCACTGTTGCAATAAATATACGTGTACATTTCTATCTACCAGCATCGGAAGTAAATTCAGTTCAAACGATGGTCACTGTGGTCGTCTTAATTTCAACCGTACAATAAATGTACACATGATGTTTTAATACCGGCATTTAAAGTTATTTTTATTTACCTGTGAGAAAAATACAAACGTGTACGTTTGAACTTTTTCGGTTTA